>RHPI01003009.1:576451-678585 GCA_009103225.1 Chlorokybus atmophyticus
GGCGGGGGGGCTACGCGTGCACATAAGTCCGGAAGGCCAATGTAGCATACTCTGAGTGCGCTACACATGTTGCAACATACGTGTACAATAGGTACAGCTTCACGAGCAAAATCATCTGTAAACGAGGCATCAACCTTGTGGACTTTGATCCATCACTTACTCAATGCATCACGGCATTGCTCACTTCAGCCCACCATAGCACTGTGCTGCGGTCAACTGCGATATGCATAATGGCGATTTTCGACTGCGCCCGACAAGGACTAGCAGCGAGACTAACATGTGACCCGCCCCAATGTCAAGTGCCTGAAGATTGGTTGCGTGCACGTGCGTTTGTCACTGCGCAGAGATGCCAGTGGCCATGCAGCTCCATGCAAGTGCCAGTCTGGGCGTTATGAAACGCATCATGGTGCCATGATAAACGAGCGCAATAATAACCACGTCTGTACAGGACATCCGGTTATGACTATGTACACGGAGTAAAGTACACGTGCTAAGGGATTCCCTTTCAATGGGTCAGCAGCGCACTGTTCAAAAGCAGCAACAAATCAAGCAGCTGTAATGGCATCAAAGTCGCGTATTGCAATGCCGTTCCCCTTCGCATACAGGCCCTGTTCTTTGTGCCAAGTTGTGCGCGACGCCTCGCCCTCCTCTGGAAACACTCGTATCTCGAAGTCCTCGCGGTACTTTCCGTAGAGAGGAGACTCCTCCTGGAACTGAGGACAGAAAACAGCTTCATATCCAGTAGTAGTATACTTGATTGAAAAAGTTGAGCAACGTAAGAGTCAACAAACAGCATGACTTGCAACACAGATGAGATACTTGCAGCGTGCAAGGCTGTTGATGCATCGCTACATGAGGTGCATTACCTTCCTGATCCCAGTGGGGAGGTGAAGGAAGTGTGGCTTGTACTTTGTCATCACATGGTGCTCCTCAGGCGCCTCTGGCAATGGCATGTCCAGCGAGCTTGCAAAAGGGTAGATCTTGTTTGGGTAGCGCCTATCGTGGCCCCACAGCATTGAGCCGCACTGCAACAACACACATTGCTGTGTTAGCTGGTATGGCCCATGCCAGCTAATACAAGCATGCTTGTTACGGGTCTGTTACCTCCCCGCAGAAGTG
This sequence comes from Chlorokybus atmophyticus, assembly GCA_009103225.1. Taxonomy (NCBI): domain Eukaryota; kingdom Viridiplantae; phylum Streptophyta; class Chlorokybophyceae; order Chlorokybales; family Chlorokybaceae; genus Chlorokybus; species Chlorokybus atmophyticus. The sequence goes on from RHPI01003009.1 coordinate 577,571, forward strand.
GCGTTCCATCATAGAGACACCTTCACCAGACTGGCACGCCTCGCACTCTCGACACTCCCCGCATACCACTCGCAGGGGTGCTCTGGGCGGCAAAGAACAGGTTTGACAAAGCTGAGACAGAACGTCCAATCCAGGTAAGAAAAGCCTGCCTGTCGTTGCATTGCTACTGTGCCAAGCAGCTGTCACACCATTGCAAACATGCCATGTACCACCGCCGCCTTCAACATTAGTTTCTCAATTGAGTTACTTGATAACCGCTGCCCTCACCCTCTCGCCACATAACCATTATGACCTTTATTCACACCGAATGTCTGTGTGTTCAGACGCCTGAGTCCAACAGGATTCCGCAGCAGCAGCAGCACCAACATGCACACTATACCTGTACACCTTCTTGGCAGAAGGATTACTTCCCGAGACTTGCAAAGAGGTGGCTTCGGAAGACAGGTTGATGCAGTAGAAGCCAGCCGTCTTGCGATCTGACGGGCAATGGCACACCATGAACGGGTATGGCATGGTTGTCGCACAAGTGAAGCTCACGGCACCACAGTGGCAGGAGCCTTTCAGGGGTGTAGTAAGCTTAGGAGACTGCGCACATACGTTGCTGCTGAGCGTACTAGCAGCCCATACGTGCTGCAGTGCACAAGCCAGAAGATCACAGCAGCGTTCATAGTGTCTGGGCACGGCTGGTGATAGCCAAGCTGTACGTGCTGAACCAACTTATATGCAAGTCACAACGCGCAGCTAGCTGCACCGCGTACTTTGAAAGGAGCGTCTTCATCAAGGTTGTTGCCATGCTGGTCATGGTCATGATGCGCATGATGGTGTGCGTTCCCGTAAGGGTGCACATGAGCGGCGCGGTAGTGACGCTCTCTTGTCCGACCACTCGGGCTGCGAAAGCCCTGTTTGCAGCACAGCATGTAAGCCTTGCGTGCTGCGCTGATTCTGTTGCAGCTGAGTGACGCAGCTGCGACGGATCAGCATGATGATTGATCGTGACTTGTAAGCAGAAACGCACTCTACTATCAGGCAAACTCGGAGTGCTTTCTATTAGAGCAACAGTGCCCATGACAGTGCATGCAGCTGACCCAGACGCCGCAGCATAACAACAGTGCTATGCACGGCGGCAGCAGTGTTTGCAAAGGTGGCTCTATGATTCAGCTCGTCACAAGCAGCAAAGCAGCTACTGTTCCACTTACCGGTGACACAGGCCCTTCAGTGCTGGTGTTGACGTTTGGTGGCCTGGTCTGCACCTCCGTGGGCGTGTCCATGGGCGCTGAGTCACCCATGCTTGCGGGCACCTCTGACTGAAGCAGCCTCAACTGTCGAGCTGCATCAACCGCAGTGCACAAGTCACAATAGAAACAAGTTCAGCAAGTTGCAAGCGAACGAGAGGCTAGCGAGCAAAGCAACTCAAGTAGCCTGAAGCCATGCTGCAAGTGCACACTTGCACATCAATTTTGCACTGGAAAGGACGCCGGACAACATCTAACCACATGCTACAGAAGACATGCTGCAGTTTTGGCTACTTGTATCAGAACCAAGCAAGTTGCACACACCAGCTGCCAACAACGCCAGTAACAGCCGCTTGTCCTGGCAAGCAGAGGCTGTTAACTAGCTTCCGCTGGTTCTTGACCTAAGCACTGGACACAACAACCAAGCATACACAGAGATACGCATCAAAGGAGGTGACAAGTTCCACCGCCCTGCAGCCACCGCCGGCACCAACTACAACGGCGAGGACAACGACAGCGACGGCGATGGCAAGCAGCTGCAGCTCTGAATGCAGGCATTGTGGGCAGGCAGCACGTGTTACACTACTGTGTTCAGAGAAGGCGTCATCGGGTTGAATACGGTCGAGTCACGTCATTGATATCGTAACCTGATGTCAGGCAACCTGACTGTGCGCTGACGTCAGCGCCGCCCTTCCGATCAGCATTCATGAGTCATGCTGCTGCCGTCATGAGTGATGACGTTTGAGCATGGTCTATGAGTCATTGAACAAAATGTTTGCTTTGGGTTGTACAAAAACCGATGTTATTCATGGACTATAATCTATACCATATCACAATTGATGCTTTTCGCATATGCATTGGTAAAAGGTAGGTTACATTACTCATTGTGTGTACTTTATAAGAAGGGTAATGAAATGTAAATTCGTGGGTCATCATATATAGTATATGTGTAGACCCCGTACTGTTATTAAGGATGGGCTACTAACTAGATTCTGGCTCCAACTAACAAACAAATAACCAACATTATATCAATAACGTTATTTTCATTTGTTAAAATAATGATATTTTGTGATGACGAATAAAAACAACTTATCCACAATCAAGCTTGGTACGAACAAACATATAATAAATGAAAACATGAATACAATGAAGTTGTATCAATTGTCGCCCTTTTGGCCACGGAAAGCAATATGTTTGTATTATTATGCATCTCATAATGATATATGTATATGTATATATGTATATATACACAAATGCACTATTTATACATTTGTATGAAGGAAGAGCGCGTATATATGCTGTTTTTATCTATCTATAGTAAAGATTCGTGCATTGCATAATGACATAATACAATATATATGCATGATGTCCACATGTAAACCGATGTTATATTTGTGCTACACACACAGCGACTGCCTGGCTAGTGTGATGTCATGCTGACGCATGCATGTGAAGCCCTAACGACTAAGCGACTGCCGAGTGATGGCAGTGCGTTAAGTGAGCTGGCGGCGGCAAGGGGGAGAGACGGGGGAGTTCGTTGAGACTGCTGCTGTTGTGGACGCTACAAGGCTGACCACAGCCGTGCCGCAGGTGATAATGGAACATACATGCATGCATGACTAACGGGGTAGCCAAGTAGTGGCAGTTGAGTGCGTTGAAAGTACCTAGTGTGGTGAAATAGCACTGTGACTGCTGCTGACTGTTTGCTTGCGGCGTGTGCATGACTACATGCATGTCTCATGCTTATGACCCTTGCATGCGGTCTTATCAGCACTCCATCTTTTGTACACACACATATATGTGTATATGTGTGTGTGCAATATATGCTGCGAATAGCATTTGGTGCAGGTTGGTCATTATTGAAGCTCGGTTGACTCGACCAAAAAAAGGTCAATCTTCCCATATTGCCGGAACGGCGTGGAGCGAGGAAGACGTCAAACCTCCCCATCACGAAGCAATGGCTCTCGTGTGAGTGAAGCACTTGAGCACAAGTAATACACAGTCGACCACAATTGGGGTCCCCAATGCGTCGTCACCAGCAATGGCGTCCTATCTGTTGCATGGCGCACGCACACACGCGCGTGCGCACACTCAACAGGCATGTACAAACAACCTCGTGGTATGCAGTTAGTATTAGACTCAACAACTGTTGTGTTAGGTACCGCCTTTGAACAACCTTGCATGCACAAGCATGCAGCATGACGCACATGTACATAAGTGCGGACAAAAATGCAAATTACGCCATGTGCATGTCAAGCATGACAGAGGTGCAATGTAGAAGTACCAGCCATATTCATGACCAACAAGATGTGCAACAACGAGTGTGAGCTACTGCGTGTGTAAGTGCCGCATATATCACTCTAATAGCAACCTGTGGCATGCGCATTCTAGTGCCAGAATGTCAGCTGCCTTTACCTACAGTACGCATGTGCTTAGAAGATGGCTGGGAAACACGATTTCTGTGTTTGCAGCCTTTTGACAATCCAGAACGTGACCATTTCGGCTGTGAAAACGCGCTCGTCAATCATGAATGGCTCCACGTTGCTGGGTGGGTAGCCATGTGAAGCCAGTGAAAAACCTCTGGCGCCTGAATGGAGAAACAAACTCGGATGTGCTATGCATACATCCTGATGACAGCAAACCAAGCGATCCACAAACCAACAGCCAACAGATGCTCACACCTCCGCCAACCCCAACCCCAACCCCAATCTCAAGTCTCACCTGTGATGATGCCATCAGGAAACAAAACCCAGAAGTTGAACGGCACCTCGCCATTGAAGAATGAGCCACGAATCTGGGTAGCACACCAATTGTCACAAACTGAATGCTGTGCAGTGGCATTCATGCGTTGCTTACGGCAGCCAGCCAGCCAATTGTGATTGCAGTGTATGTCATGCAAGTGCGTACATGACATAGCCAACTGCATGTACCTCGTTGTTCTCAAAGATGAGCTGAACATCTGTAACGTTCTGCTTGTCCAAATCTTTGCTCAGCAAAGGGAACACATCCTCTGTAATGAACTCCTTGAGCGGCTTTGCGTCGGGCTTTTTGGGTTTGGCTGCAGCTGCACCTGCTGCAGGTTTGGCTGCAGCAGGTGCTGCCTTGCCCTCCGCCGCCGGTGCCGCACTCTTCGCAGCAGCGGGTTTTGCCGCCGGCTTAGCTGCCTTGGCTGCCTTAGCTGCGGGGGCTTTTTTGGCTGCCTTAGGTGCCGCCGGAACTGCGAGAGTTAAAAACTGACTTTTTGGACCGGTGGTTGATACATTGCATGGGCATAACAAGTCGAGCAACATACCTTCCACTACAATCTGGTTGTTTGCGATGCCATCGCTGTCCGTGGCAGTGGGTTGATTTTCAGCTGTGACCCACTGGCCATCCACCACATACTTGTACTGGTAGGTGCCAGCTGGCAATTTCTGCACAACGCCAGACACGCTCAGAAATACCAAGCGTTATAACTGCACACCCTTGCGTAGACTGCAACAGAGTGCGCCATGTCTTACAACGATTGGTAGCCATGCAACATCAAATTACGCATATGGCACAATAACAGTGCAACAACAACAGTGCAACAGCCATCTCTTACCGTTGTAACAGTGAAGACGCCCTTGTCATCCTTTGCAAGTGGGATGCGGTCGCTCCAGTCATTGAAAGAACCCGTCACCTGAACCTCCGCACCTCCCAAGGACCACTCAAACCGAACATCCACTAACGCTGGACCTGTCATACACAAGGCATTCACTCCCTTCGACCCAAAAATCTAAAGACACGTTGCGATTATGCTGTAGCTTGCAGGGGAATGAACTTGCACATGGTGGGGTCCTTAAACACTTGACCAGCATCTCAGACAGCTGCTCTCATGCCTTAGATTCAATGACAATGAGGTTGAGGCATGTTATAATGCCATGGCGCCGGCATACGCGTAATGTGGAACGAACGCTGTTGTGCGGGTTTGTTGCATTGCACCCAACTGGCGCAGGGGCATACATAGCACCAAGAATGTACCGCTTCACGTCATCCCCGTTGCAAAACATTGTAAGCAGGCCATAACGCGAATGCGTCTGTAAACTAGTGCATGTGTGAGCATCAATGCCTTAGACAAACGCATGGCAGCATGCCGGCAACGGCGCAAGCCACACCCGCGGAGGTGGTCACTGTGGGTTCAGCTGTCACCGCGGCATCGCCAGCCGCCCGCGCGACCAGCTGAAGCCCTCGCCTGGCTGGCAAGGTAGACGACGTCCGCGACGACACCCCCGCCGCCGAGGCAGGCGGGGCTTGCCGCAGCCGCAGGACGCTTCTGCCAGAGCTGTCAGAATGCGGTGGAGACCTTCTATTACCAAATGTCTCCACCGAACTCCGCTGCAGCGACAGCGACACCGTCGCTGACCCCGCGCTCGTCGCCGCCGCCGCCGCCGCCATCCCCGCAGACGCCGCCTCCTGCTGCCACGTGGCGTGACAGGTACACGTGTAATGTTTATCGCCTTCGTGCGGTATTATCCACAAGTTCTCTGCGCCGACACAACAGCTCGATGTGCAGCACAGCATGCGCCGACCTTCCTGGTGGGTATCCGTCAACGAGACGACACGCAGTACGCCGACATTCGTATCTTGGATACGTTTCGTATCTAGGGTTTCAGCTGGTGCGGCGAAATACCGTTGTGTTGGCGGGCAAGTAGGCGGCGGCCGTGCGGGCGGCGGCGGTGGAGGACGAGGAGAAGGCAGTGCTGGTGGCCAGGAGATGGCCGTGCGCCGTGCGGTGTTGACCTCACTGCGTAGTGCTGCGGTGAGGCAAGGTAGCTTTGGCTCAGATCCCGGTTCAGTACGGTACTACTTTGGGAGGGCGGCGGCGGCGGCGGCGGCGGAAGGCAGAGACGCCTCGCAGAGGCAGCCGCAAGCTTCGTGGCAACAGGCTGCGGCGGCTGCCGTTGCAGCCGCCGCCTTTGCACCTGCGTGCTTGGGTCAAACTTCTGAAGCGAAGTGTTGGTTCTGGTCGAAATCGACACAGACAGAGGAGCATGCTGCTGATGAGGTGAGTGCCGCGAGCGGAGTTGATGGTATCAACGTCCGTATTTAGATGCGACCAGTTCAAGTGCACGCTGCATTGTTCTGGCTTTCAGCTTGCAATTTCAAGCGTCCGCACATTGCCAGCATTCCCTGACAGGGAGTCCCTGTTTGCTAGCTAAAATTACTAGGATGAGCCATCGCCAATAGAAACAACTCTACATGCAACTAACCCTCATCCTCACCCTAGCTCTGCAGCGACAATCCCTATGCCGCGTTGTAATTGCACATGCACTTCACATACGCTTGTCCAGCACATGGCTGCAGGCTACACAGCTTGTGCTGTGTAGTCTTTACGTGCCAGGAACGTTACCTGCGTTACATGCGTGCTTATCTGTGTACTGTTTGCCTGTCTTTCGTCTATGTTGCTCAGGAGATGCAGTGCGTACCATTGCTGGCAGTGAGTTACAGCAACACAAGCATCTAGTTAAGCGTGCTCTACTCGGTGTCCTGAATGCGCGGCTGAGCATGGCTGAGCATGTGCAAGCAGGTGCAAGCGTCGCCTCCACCTCCAAGTTGGCGTCCCAAAGAAGTAGTGCTGTACCAATATGACTCCTGCCCATTCTGCAACAAAGTAAAAGGTATCTTGCACCTGGAATGATGTGCAAGTATCCATGTGTTGTGCATGCATGCAGCATCCAACAAGCGTTGTACATTATGCAGCCTACTTGGACTACAGCAAGATACCATACAAGGTGGTGGAAGTCAACCCTGTAGGCAAGAAGGAGCTTGCCTGGTCACAGTACAAGAAGGTGCCAGTGCTAGTCGTTGACGGTGAACAGTTCAACGACTCCACGGCTATTATTACAGAGTTGGAAAAGAGGCTGACGAATGATACTAGAGAAGAGCGAGAAGAAGAGGCAAAGTGGCGAAACTGGGTTGACACGCACCTGGTGCACCTCCTGTCCCCCAACATATACCGGACGCCCAGCGAAGCCATTGAGGCATTTGACTACATCAGCACGCATGGGAACTTCACTGGCATGCAGAGGTTTGTCGCAAAGTACCTAGGCGCCGCATCCATGTACATCATCTCCAAGCGATTGAAGAAGCGCCATCACATCGAGGACGAGCGGCAAAGTTTGTACGATGCTGCGAATGAGTGGGTGGGTGCTCTGGGTGACAGGCAGTTCATGGGTGGAGACAAGCCAAATTTAGCTGATGTGTCCGTGTTTGGCGTGTTGCGTGCGATACTTGAGCTTCAGGCTGGCAGGGAGCTGCTTGAGAACACTAAGATCGGGCCCTGGTTGCAACGCATGACCGAAGCTGTAGGGGAGTCACTAAGGCTAGACTAAGTTTGCGGCATGTTAGGTTGCTAGGTAGTTTCGAGTTTGATCATTCTTTTACTGGGGCAAGACTCTGTCACTGTACAGTGCAGTCTGACCAGTACGTTGTTTGCTGCCATGTTGATAGCAGCTTTGTTGACAGTGTATGGTTCTGGGTAACCAGCTACTGTAGTAGTGTGCCCCATGCGTACAGGATATGCGCAAAGTAGTTGTACGGTATAAGTGTTCTGCTTCCGGCGTTGTGGTATCCGCTGCATTGCATGATGTTCGGTGCAAGGTGGCATGTAGCATATGGACCTTGCATGCGTGGTGGGATCGGTGCTAGGCGACATGCACACTATGGAATGTTGCACTTGCCCTACAATAGCTCCACAATTTAGCGCTTGGGCATGACCTAGTGTTCCGCAGGCAACATGCGACGCGAACCTGGGATGGCATGATGAGACCAATACGGATGTCCGCTTCTCCTTTGTCAACACCACAGCCAATCCCTTTTCATACAACACTTTGTAGCCGGTCTGGGCAGACTTTGGGGACATGAGCCTGACCTTGGTATATCCTAACGTAGCAGCAGTCAGCAACCAAGCCTGAAGTACAGTGCCCCTCTCCTTCCCTCCCTCTCCCCTTCCCCCCCTCCAACGTTCACGTTCCCAGCTCTTCTGCTCCTGCCTCAACCCAGGCAACTGAATCTCTCTCAGCGTGAATCGTAGTACGCAATGATTTACCACTCACCACTCGTCAACCAACGACGACGCTTCCCAGCACCTTGGATTCTTACAGCGACCAAGTCCTCAACTTCCCTTGTCTCTGTGTCAGACAGAGAGAGGGGTGGCGGAGATTGGGGCAAGCAGCGGCACGAAGCTGCGGACAAGCAGACGTTTTGTCATCGCCGGCGTGAGTGGCGCCTGTGAGCGAGCGGGGCGGCGGTGGCGGCGACCTTCGGGCGGGTGATGTCGTCGCCGGCGGAGCTGTCGGGGGTGAGGAGGGCACTTGGCGCACGGGCTGAGTGGTGGTCGTAAAGCCTCCCCCTTTCCGACGCTCTCCCCTTCTGCACAACACCTTGCTGGCAGGTGAGCGTTTGGCTGGGTTCTCCCCCTGTCTCTGTGTGCGGCATGGGTGGGAGCGGTTGGTTATCCCGCTGCCCCCTCCCCCCCTCTCCTCAAGCTGGTAGTGGTCGCTACCAGACCGCCCGGCCTAGTGGCATAGGCTTATCTGGCCTGGTATATCGACTGGATCTACCATGCGCTGCACTGCGGTTGCAGGGTAGATCTGACGTGCGCAGCATGATTTCTGGCTCATCAGGCAGCCGCAGGCGAAACTGCCCTCAAAGTAGAGCTCAGTGTGCGTCTCAGCAGCACTGTTGTGGTGCAAAGTGCACAACTGTGTCTCCAGCCCCCTTGCGGTGGATGCCAGCATGCCAGCCGTTGGGGGGCATTGCCCCCCCGGCCATGTTTGTCCTGGCTCAAGCTTGCTTTGCGAAGTAACGCTGCTATGCAAATTACGCTGCCCATGCATGCGGAGTGAGCATGTGGCAAAAGCTGGGAGGGAATCGCAAGTTTTGGTTGAGAGTGGCAGGCCGCTCAGTGTGGCGGGCTGGAGGGGTTGGTTGCAGCGCACTGAATTGGGGTTGTGGAGAGCAGCGGGATGGTTAATGATCTGTGACTGTTATCCCCCCTTCCCCCTCCCTTCTTTCCCGTTTAGAGGGGGATTCGCATTGACACAGCCTGTGATGCAGTTTGAGTATGCCTTCATGGCCGTAAGTAGCTTGCGTCCGCGCTGCGTCATTGTGCAATGCAGAGGTCATTGCAGTGCTGCAAAAACATTGGGTTGCCATGCAATTGCACACGCACATCTGTTGCACTTGGCTAGTAAGCGTCTCCCATGCAACTGAAATGCTTACCCCGTTTGTTTTGCATGGCTGCGCTCGGTCTTGCCATGCTGCAACTCGAGCATTGTGAGCAACGCAGGCGTAAGCTGTAAGCTCAGTACTGATCAACATTCAGTAAGCATAGCAGTGAGGCTAATTGCGGTATGCATGTTGTCTGTACTGCAAGTCTTCGTGTGTTGTCACAGTCCTTCATGCAGTCATCAACTCAGTGTCTAGGTTGTGGGTGCATCTGCAGCTCATTGCATGCAAAGCGCACCTGCACGCATGGGTGTGTGGCCCTGTATTGGCTTGAGCAATGGCTGTAACGCTTTGCCGGTTACCAGGTCACATGGGCTTCATCGCAGTGCGTTCAATCTCTAACACCCCCCCGTTGGTTGGTTTGCAGTATGACACATACAGGCTGATGCCATTTGTTCAGAGATGGCAGCCTCCGGCAATCCAGCGTTAGCTGGACCTGCAGCAAGCGCAATAGCAAAGCGTGATCGGAAGCCATCATGGAGGCAGTTAGCTGCGCGCAAGTCAATCGCGAAGCCCACGCACAACACCAGAGCTGCAAAACCTAGTTTGCCGCAACTTCTAACCAAGCGAGCTCGCAAAGCCCCTGAGAGATGGTTGCTGGCATCAGAGGGCGGCGCTGATGGTGATGCAGCGACTCAGCAGCAATTGGCACCCAATCGTGACACACCAAGCAAAGAAAAGGGGGCTTCTGCAAAGTCACCTGCCAAACCAGCAGCAAAAGCACCCGCCAAGCCAGTAGCAAACGCACCTGTCAAGCCAGCAGCGAAGGCATCCGCGAAGCCAGTCACCAATGGCGCGACATCGCCAGCCGCCAAACAGGGCATCTCCCCACAAAACAAAGGGCCATCACAGAAACAAGAGTCCCACAAGTCCGCAAGCTCTCCGTTGCCCAAAGGTTGGTTTGCCAGCATTACTGTGGCTTTGGTGCCTTTGCATATTGGTCTGGTTGGCTCTCTAGAAAGCTGAAGCTGCAAGGTAAAGGGGCTACACTTGTGCAGGGGCGAAGGCTCCAAATGCAGGGAGCAAGCGACCCGCCACAGCTTCGCAGGCCTTTCGCAAGCAGATAGCAAAACGAGCAGCTGTCCAGGTTGCAGATGGAGCAAAGAAGAAGTCTTCCGCATCTCAAGTCAAGGCAAAGCCGAAGCAAGGAGCAAGCCCAGCAATGAAAGCCGTGAAGAAGGTTGCTACAGCAGTTGTCAAACAGAAGCGGCATGCCAAGGTCACAGGCAAGAAGGGTGCAGGCAAGGCAGACGTAAAACAGGCGTCTCCTCGAAAACCCAAAACAGCCACAAAGGCTGCAGCACATGGAGTGAAGCACGAGCGCGCCCCGAAGCCAACCAAAATGAAGCGGCAATCAATGGCAGAGATCAAGCGCCTGCAGCACTACTGGAAGAACGTAGCCAGGTTCAAGACCCACGTGCGGTCACAGTTGACCAGGGTGCGGAGGGAGAAGGCGTTGATTGAAGCGTACGCAGGAGAAGGGTGGAAGGGCGCAAAGTAAGTTTTATGTGCTTCATGCATGCTTCCACAGTGGTGTTTGAGTGGTGTCAGTGTGCCGCGAGCAACTTGTGTCGCATCGTTAACAAGTTGATCCTGGTGTCACTTGCAGTCGTGACAAGCCACGTCCAGAGAGCGAGCTGCAGAGAGCGCAGTTGCAGATCCTCAAGTCCAAAGTTAAGTTGCGGGAGGCAATACACAGTCTGGATAAGTTAAGCGCTGTTGGACGCCTCCCGCCTGAGGCTTTCGATGAGCACGGTGAAGTTGATGCTCAAAATGTAAGTGCATTACTATCGCATTCTGGTGGGTAGCAGGTTGCGCGACGCTGCTAGCCGTCCTTGTCTTGTCTTCGCAGTTGGAGTCAACTATTGGCTCATGCTCCAAGTAATTGGCCTGGTTGTTGCTAAGATGCATACACACAACCATAATCTACGCATGATGGAGAAATTTTGCCAACCCTCAAGCTGGCTGACTGCCGTCATATGTCGTGCAGATGAGTTGCTGCATGTGTGATGTGCAAGAGTCCTGGGACGATAACGACTTGGTGCTCTGTGATGGCGAGTGCGACCGCGGCTACCACCAGCATTGCATCTGGCCTCCTTTGTCAATAAATGATTGTAAGCACGCTCTTAGCTTAGCTTGAATGGCTGTGACTGGTGCTGACGCAGCGACAGGAAGTGATGAGAGCGTGCTGAAGTCTGATATCCTGTACTATGTGCAGTGCCGGATGGTGATGAAGGGTGGTTGTGCCCTTTATGTGATATCAAAGTGGACTGCTTGACGTCTATCAATGAAGAGTTTGGCACCGAGCTGCACATAGGGTCTAGCTGGGAGGTACTGCCGCCCTCATGGCCTGCATGCAGTCCTGCCTGGCTTCCTTGTTGATGCATGGCTGTTGGCATCAGCTCCGGTTGCGTGTAGGCGGTGTTGTCCTTTCAATGTTTGTTTATGATGCACTCATGCAGACGTATGTCTCAGGATGTGTTCCCGGAGGAAGCCACAAAGCTTGCAGAAGCTGGTGATGCGGCCATCATGGCTGATGATGGCCATGTTTCTGAAGAGGACGAAGAGGACGATGACTTTGACCCGGACAAGCCTGAGGAGGTGAGCGTGATTCAACTTTCTGATCATGCTATTGCGTACCAGCCCAGTCTGCAGTTAGTATCCCTAAGAGCAAATCATATATTCGTTCCATATGGGTTTTATACCCAATTGGCATTTTGTCCTTCACATGATGGCCTGTATCCAGTCTGTGCTGCACACATTGGTAAACACGTTTACAATAATCTGGTACCTACAGTCCGAAGATGATGGTGAGGTGGAGGATGGGGGTGACATTGAAGCGGATGGTGAGGGAGACAGCGATGAAGAAGATGAGAATGAAGAAAACGAAGAGGATGAAGAGGAGCAAAGCGAACCAGAGGCTGGTGAGCAGGACGAGGACCTGGACGGCGTTGAAGATAGTGAGCTCGCGGACCTCATGGCAGATCAACAAGAAGATGAGAAGCCTTCAACTTCTGGACAGCAGGAAGAGCCGCAGAGCGTCATTCTAAACCGCCGGCGAGAGCGTCCGAGGGTGGACTATCACGCTTTGAATGAGGTATGCATCCTATGGTGCAAGAAGCAACAACTTGTTTCTTGCATGTTACAAAACATGCACAGCGAGAGTGATTTCATTTGGAGCGACCAACATATGTCTCAATGTCTTAGGCAATGTTTGGCAACAAGGAGTCCTTTGAAGGGGAGTTTGCAGAAGAGGAGGTCGACTGGAAAACAGCCAACACGCGCAGGTCCAAGCGCAAGGCGGACAGGCCTGCCAGGGCCGCTGATGCAGACGCGCCTGGTCCGGTCGAAAAGAAGCCCAGACGGCAGCCAACAGCAAAGAAGCAATCCGCACGCAAGGAGGCTGCACATAAAGAAGACGGCCCGACAACTCGCGCCAAGCGACTGCGCATGTCAAGTGATGCAAACAACAGCGTCGCTGCAAAGCGCCGGCGCATAGCAAAGCGGCGCAGCGACAGTCGAAGCGGAGGCTCGAGAAAAGCTACTGTCAGCATCCGATCACTGTCTGATGAAGCGACCGAGGCGAGTTCATTTCAATGTCTTGCATGCTTTGTGAGGTTCCCATTCAAGTTAATAAGCTGTGTGTATGTTGTCATCACCCGATTGTTGGCCTCTGCAGGCTCTGCAGAACTTGTTTGAGAAAACATGGTTCCCAACGCGGGAAGAGCAGGATGCAACGACCAAAAGCCTATCCATATCTCGTGAGTTGGTGAGTGCATGGGCATTGGTAGCATATGTGGTACCGCGTGACATGTGTAACCACATGTGTGATGTCCTGTTGCACTTGTTGAGTGGGTGTGGTATGTGTGCAGATGATTAACTGGTTTAAGAATGCGCGAAGAAAGGCCAAGTATCACAACACCGCAAAGCAGCCGCCAGCTGAGGTGGAGACACCTGAACCAGCATCACCTCCTCAGACACGCACAACGGCTTTGAGCATACGCTCCCTGTCAGAGGAGGCAACTGCGGTATGCAGTGTTCATGCAACTGGCTGCCTGTTGCAGCTGGCTGCTGCAACGTTCAGTGTCATACCATATGCAGCACTCGCACATTATGCACGCCTCAACACAAGTTGGTTACGATGACATCATGCAGGGTATGAAAGAAGTGTTTGAGAGTAAGTGGTTTCCAACCCGAGAAGAACAGGATGACATGGCCGACAAGTACTCCATTCCTCGTGAGCTGGTAAGCCACTCTTCTGCAAACAATATCTTGCACGAGCCTCTGTCTGCGACATAAGACTGCAATTTGATGTCATTTCTGTGTCACCTTGACACTCAGCACATCAGCGGTTGTATGGCTTTCGTGGCCAATGCTGTATCTGATGGTTCGCTTGTCAAAAGCATAAGCACTCTTCCGCATGTTGTACTTGTTTCAGCGATGCATTCCCGTCCATCCCATGTAACTTGTTGTTGTTTGCTGTCGCAGGTGATCAACTGGTTCAAGAATGCACGGCGCAAAGCCAAAGACCTGGAGCAGAAGTTGCGCAAAAAGCATCGCAGCTCCAACCCGCCGACGCCCAGGTCAAAAAGCGAGCACAGCACAGAGCGGAAGCCCACAGCTGCACCAGAGAGTCTGCAGCCACCACAAATGTCTCCCGGGCGCATTGCGAGCATGCAACCACGCACACGAGGCGCTGTACGCAAGGAGTCAGAGGAGCTGGAGGCCATAGAGAAGAGTGAGTTAGTCGCCAGTCCCAAGGCGCCCAAACGCAAGCGATCCCCGCAGAAGCCAGGAGCTACCGCCCGCGCACTTGGCAAACGCCAGATAAAGGTCAAGGCGCCTTGGTCGCCGAATGAGAGCAGCGAGCAGCCTGTGAAGACAGATGATGCATTGGAGCAGCTATTGTCAGCCGCTAAGGCTGTTGCCACGGGCAAAGGCAGCAAGAAGCAGCTGACATTCTCCTCCGAGGAAGAGAAGGGAGCATCGCGCAAGCGGTCTGCAAGCAAGCAGCCTGATGTTGAAGCAGTGGCCAAACAGGGAAGGACTTCTTCCTCCACAGCCACACGCTCGGACTCTGAAGTAGAGGCAACAGAGGACCAGGCCCATGATGACAGCGATGTTCCTGAGGGAAGCGCAGCAACCCGAGAACCAAGCGGGAGCGTGCTTGATAAAGCAACTGCTGTCGACGATGCACCCAAGCGGGAGATTGAGGGACGCTTGCATGCTGCACCCGCGGACTTCAAAAGGCCTCAACAGCAGCCATCAGTGCTGAAAATGGAGGATGACAAGGCGACTGCAGACATGGTGGTCTCCCAGCAGACTGATTCAAGCGCAGTTGATAGTGCACATGACGCACCTGCGGGCCCAGCCAAGGAAAGCAGTATGCCGCCAGCTGAACGTGCTATAGAAGGGTAGTTTTTGAGTTTATTGTATAGAGGCTGCTTTGCTGTGTTTTGCTGGCTATTGTAGAGCACGCTAGCCAGCCACTTGCGCAGCCAACGAACTTGCACTGCATAGGTAAGCCATGCACATGTCATGTTTGCACCTAAGCATATACTTCACCTTGCAGTCTTGTCGACCGTGGCTGTCCTATGCAGCGATGCACTTGCTGCATTTGCTTACAAAAGCCATTTGAGCTTTGTTATACATTTGCTGCAGCGTGAGACGAAGATCTTCTGGTAAGGACTCAGCGAGTTCGTCGTAGCAGGTAAGTTCCCGAACATACACATGCCCTTGTTGCCCCTCGACCTCCATGATGAAGTGTGTTTTCAATCGTTGTCCGATGGTGAGCGTGTGAGGTCCACGGCAACACACATGTATATACGCACAAGAAGCAAGGCAGTAGAAGCACCAAAAATTACATTACGTTTACATATTGTAGTTGTTTTAGTCCAGGCCCATGGGGCTTTTTAATAAGAAGGCTTGTACTTCTTATTAAACTTTGGCGACTAAGAGTCTTTGAATGACGCAATCTTGCATAAATGGTGTAAAAATGGTGGTACAAATCTTGAGTGCAATACATATACGTACCGGTAGATAGATGCCATGATTGCATTGTGGTTTTGAACTTGAACCTAATGCATATGTCAATTGCTTGCAAATGTAAATGGTGCATGGTTACATGAAGATATGTACGCATTTGCAATGCAATCTTAAACTATGCTACAGCGTATTACTGTGATTGTAAGAGGGATTATGTTAGCGCTGCTTTATATCATAACATCGGTTGTGTCATGGTGATGACCCTCGGCACGCACTCCTTCCTCACACCCCTTGTGCGCTCACACCAGCATTATGAGTGGTTAAACCAGATCACCAGGAGTCGGACATCGTGACAAGACCCATCGACACCGCTCTTCGGTGTCAGCCAATAAGGACAAGAGTAGTGGCGGCCGCCGACATCGACAGCTTCCTTAAGCAACCTTTAGAGAATTAGTCGGTAGTAAGTTGCAAGTAAGCGGACTAGCGTAGAAGCGGCGGCGTTCCTTCTAAGACTTTGGAAAGTCACCATTAGATAAGGTGAACCGCGTGCATGCACGCTGCCTTATGTAAGAGTTGAACTTGTAAGAGCTGTTGCCCAAACTCCTTGCTATATACCTTTTGCTCCGCTACTGCCTTGCCCTGGGTGCTCTATCTCTCTCTTGCATTGTTGTATTAAACTCGTGGCGATGCCACCGCCCCGTTGCCTGCGGACTGCATCCTCCTCTGCCTAACACGGTACTCTGCATGCCTTGCACACCCACAATCGCGGTTGTAGGCATCCACTAGCTTGCTGTTTGGTGAGTGCTTGCAGCACGTAAACTCGCCTTAGCAAACTTGAGTCACTCAAATTTCATGTGTGACGGTCACACATGAACATACTTGCATGACTGATGAGCGCTTGTCCATATTCATCCTGATCTAAGAAGCTTGATCTAAGAAGCTTGTTGACTTGCAACTTACTCCACAGCACATAGTCATCACTTAAGGTGTTTGTGTGTGTTTTGCCTTGTTCGTGTTTGTTGCGTGCGTGTGCATGCGTCTTTGAAGCCAAGGGCTCAGCTGGGGAACCCGGTAAGCAAGAACACAGAGGGTGGAGGCGAGCTGATCCTGCTACCACGCTAGCGGTTTTCACTCCAGCACCTCCCTCCTCGACAGACGAAGGAGTGGGTGACCACAACCCACCAGTCACTGCAGCCTTCCTACCTCCTTCTCATTGCGACCCCAATTTCGGAAGTGAAGAAGACATGGCTGCCCCCAGCGGCAACCGAGGCAGCAATGGAAGCAGCGGCAGCGGAAGGAAGCTGGTGTTCACGGAAGCAGTCGGCTCCATCTCATTGAAGGGCTGGCTCAGCCGCTTCAACTCCATTATCTTAGCGGTGAAGGTATGAGCCCGAAATAGCTGGATGACAAGCAGAAGTTCATCCACGCTGCAGAGTATTTAGATGACGTCGTGATAGCTGTGTGGCACAAGGTTGCCTCTGTTCATGAGCTTTTGGAAGACGAGATACCGCTGCGCTCCGGCTCCTCCCAGAGTCCCACTGTCTCTGCTGTGGAACGACTGGGTGCCCCGCGCGCATTGCCCCAAGCTGATGTACGCGTTACTCGAGCGCCACCATCCACCCGCACGGAAGCCACTGCTACCAGCAGCAGTGCCTCGGGCACCACCTCCACTGCCACCATTGCACCTTGCGTGCCTCCGATAATGCAGGAAGATGAGACCACTGAGGCTTATGGCCAGCAATACAGTGCTGCAGTCGCCGCTTACGCCCTCACATTGGCAGCAGCTTCTCCTGCCATAGCACCTCCTGCAGCTTGTCTTTCACCAGCTGAGAAGGACGTCTCCACCTTGGCAGCACTCTCACCATGGGCAAGCTTGGTTCTTCGCCTGAGCCAATGCGTTCCCGCTTACACCATTGAGAATGCACAAGACCTCATCAAGTTGAGGAGGAGACGCAAATCCAGTTCTACGAGCGCATTGCTAATCTGGTTGAGGACACCACCCTTAACGAGATGCCTTTCCTCAATCCTTATCATTTGGCACGTGTGTATGTGGAGAACCTTGATCCACCCCTGCAAGCCTTTGAAGGCTGACCGTGTGGCGAAGCCAACTACACCAGTGCGGGGCTTACATGCGCGCTGGCGGGAAGATTTGGTTCCAGAGCAGGCTCTTTTTGAAAGCTTAGCGGCCTGGCGCATCGCACTAGCAGCCCTGGCCCAGCCTCCGCCTCTGCGCCTCCCAAGCACACTCGCTCTGCCCATGCGGTTGAGTAGAGGACAGCTCCTCTCGACCCTATCACAGGTGCGGCAAAAAGGGCACTTCATCTGAGTATGTACGATGCCACGCGCTAATGCCCTTTGCGGTTGCTCCGGCGTGGAGAGACATCTCGAGGTCGGTTTTTACACGCTGCATCCAGTGTTGAGAGAAAGTCTGAAGGCAAAAACCTCTTCAGTCGGCACTGACGCCGACTACAAATGAAACAACAACAACAACAAGTGGAAGGGCAAGGGCAAGCCCGGCCCCTTCAACAGCGGTAAAGCCGTGGGCAAGCATAAACGCAAAATTGCCTCTGTCGTCCGAGGCACCACCAGCCTTCACAGTGAGCGCAATGGGCTTCTCGCAGAAATCGTGGATGTACGCAACCGAAGAGATGAGCTAAAGGACCTCCTATATTGCGATCGGTACACCGCCTGCACTGCCACCCGCTTCACACGATTGATGGGTGCCACGCGCCGCTCTCCTCCTCGCTCTCCTCTTAGCTTACCACCTTACCCACCCCCTAGCCAGTCTCCTTCACCACCGTCGCAACGGCCACGGGCTGGTCCACCACCGCTGTAACCACTCCAGCTCCCACAGCTGAAACCACACCAGCTCCTTCACCGAAGCAGCTGCAGGAGTAACGACAAGCTAAATGGCATATGGCCATGTTCACTATCCGCCCATTGCGGGCCCCTGCAGTCACACCTCCCGATCTGCAGGAGTTTCGCCAAGCTGCATGGCAAAACGCATTACAAGCTGTTCGCCACCAACCCCGTTAGTTGACACATTTACCTCCCTCCCACACGGACTTTATTGCCAGTGTTGAGGCATCCGAATCGATGGGGCCAGTTGCAAGTGGAATGGCGCAACCTTGTTAGAGGCTGCGCCCCACATCAAGACTTACCGAAAAATGATGAGGAATTTTTTGATTGGTCCCATAAGTTTGCCAAGCAGTTGGCCCTGGCCTACTGCCCCGCACCCCTCACCCCAGCGGACGAGGCAGCCCTCAACGCCTAGGTCGAACGGTCGGATTTATTCACAACCAGTACTACCGAACCAGGTTTAAGGACCCTCGTGATGATTTCGAGGACGTGCTCGAAAGCTTCCTCATCTCGCAAGTTGCGAGATGAGGACGCGCGCAGTTTGAAGCACGCCATCGCGGGACGGGTGTGCGAGCTGTGCAGCCTTGTGCACCTAGTTGCAGCTGGTCAGGTGTCCGCTCAACAGCAGATACAGTTAAATGGCCACTTAGACTTGCGCGACTGGATGATATATTGGGTGCTTAACGGTTTGCGAATGCATGCGGATCGCGACTACGAGCCGCCCAATGAGCTGTCAGCATTAACGGAGCAATGGCTGATTGTCTTGGCCATACGGCCGCACATGTACCATCCCAGTCTCCCTGACCCACCACAATCGGCATTCAATTTTACAGCACCCATTATGCTGCACCACACCATGGCACAGTTCGAGGATCATGCACGTGAGTTAACATTTGATTCAGAGTACGTAAGCAGGCACCCAATGCGATAACCTCCACCACCGCCAACACCATTGTGTATGCCTACACCAGCAGCGGCCAATGCCTTGCAGCAGCTGCTTGTCAACGCGCCAGCCACCCTGCACGATCTGCAAATGTATACACGAGCAACTGCGCAATCCAAGCTGCGCAACACACTGCCTGACGTTTTTTTACCATGAATGGTCCATACCTCTAGACTAGGATTTTCCTCAGTTAATTCAAATCGACGAACCATAGACGGTCAACACATTCTTCGTCGACAATCGCACCATGTTGCGCCATTTATAGCCGGCGGCACCGGCCACGCCTGACCTGCGGTGCATGAGGCCGCAGCAATCCCCGCGGTGGTACTGAAACGATTAGTCATGAACAAGCATATGGTGGGCAATACCCGTCGGCGACAACTATTGGCCGGCGAGTTGCTTATAACAGTTAACATAAGTCGTTAATGTTAATAGTTAGGGTCGAAGTAGCACACGTGTCAAGCAATGAATGTAGTTGCGGCCGTCACCTCAACGGCAGCGTTGCTAGCGACGCCGCCGAAAGTTTGCGGAAAGTTTGGGAGAGCAAGAACGATGCCGCAAAAGACATTGAAGAATCGGCCTGCGGCTGCTGGCGGGCAGCGCGGCCGGAAGGAAGCGGCCGCTGGAGCCGCGCAGCCTGAGAAGGCCGCAGAGCAGGCCACTGGAGGTACGGCCGATGAGGGGCAAAACAGCGCGGCCGACAAGAGGCGTGCTCTGAAGGCTAGGCCTACGCAGCCTGCCCCTATAGCTACGCAGCAGGTGCCGCTGCCGAAGTCACGTGCAGCTGGCGCAGGGCGTGACGCCGTGACGCGGGAGCAGGGCGTGACTTTGGAAGACAGCCCTCAGAGCTCGTTGTGAAGCTGCCCAAGGTGCCGCCGTCGCCGCAGCAGAGGGGAGGCATTATCATCTGAGGAGGAAGAGGAGGTGATGAAGAAGAAGCACAAGAACAAGAAGAACAAGAAGAAGAAGGCTTTCACACACAAAAAGAAACACACGTCCTCTTCATCATCGACTTCATCATTGTCATCGAGCTCATCTCTAAATGATGACAGCTCCGACTCTTCTGCCCAGCATTCAACATGCTTCAAGAAGACTGGCTTCACCAAGCGCCTGTCGAGAAATACGGAGACGTATGCATTGTGGGAAGAGCACCGCTCGCGCAAACTCTCACTTGGCGTGCAAGCTTGCTTGAGGCAATCGGTCGCACCCTTTTCACAGGTCCGCCAGTGTCGCAGATGGTAGCATTTCTCTATCAGATGCTGCTCACGCATGTGCACGGTAGCTTGGACTTCGCAACAACCTTTGCGTCGGGGGCGCGTGGTATCATCAATGATGCCCGCATCAACCGCGACAAGGAAGACAAGATCATCCGCCGTCTCACCAAGCTTGCCAACACCTTTCAAGGCAAACCGGCTTTGCAGAAGGCAAAGAAATCCGCTCCTCTATAAGTTCACTTGTTGTTTGCAAGCTGATGTTGTTAACTTGGTCAATCACCACATTCGTTGCAAGTGTTGGCACTGTCGTAAGTGCACAGTAAGCACCGCGATGCGCAGCGACTACAGGCCATGTGCAATGCACACAAGATACAGAGAGTGCACAATGTGCAATCATCAAGTTGCACAATGTGCGCATCACCTGTTCTCATGGCTGCACACAATGTGCATGCATCCCTTGGTTAGTCATAAAGCCGCACAATGTGCGCATGCATCGCACATAGCGTCTGCTCGCAAGGCTGCACACAATGTGCACGCAGCCCTTGGTTGGTTTAGCTACAAGTCACGCACGGCCAAACGCAATGTGCATGCAGCCCTTTGTTGGTTAAGCTACAAGTTACGCATGCAGTGCTCATTGTTGGCAATTCTTAACTTGTTGCAACATGAAAGGGCGGAGTGCGCATCCGTGCCTCTGCAAGCTACACACAATGTGCATGCAGCACTGCAGCATCGATGTTGCACACGACACATTGTGCGCGTGCAGGCGCTCAGTCGCCGAAGAGGGCAATACCCAATCTCAGCGTGGCCGCGGTCGTGGTGGCTATGGCCGCGGTGGTCGTGGTGGTTACGGTCGCGGAGGTGGCTATTACCATCAGCAGGCTGCACCCGCTCCACAGGAAGCATACTATGTCCCCGTGCAAGAGCAGCCACACCTAGCATTGCAGCAGTGAGTGATGCTGTCAGTACAGCTGCGAGTACTTATAGTCCTGTAGTAGTGCATGCCGAGAGATGCAGGTGATGGTGTGTATCATGGTAATGCGCAAGCGCGCGTGTATGCATGTATGCGCGCAGCTGCGCATGTCTGAAGCATGTACTGTAGTGTGCCATAAGTGCAGCTCGCAGATGACGTTATGCTATGTGCATGATGCACAGCTGTATGTAACCAGACGGGCACATTTCGCATAGCTGAAGCTAACGGTGAATTTAAGCATGGTATCATTGACCTGCATGTGCGCAGATATGGCACATCTACAGAACTGGTCGCTATTAGTGACATATGTGACGATGACTTCAGGCAAGCAGAGTGGGAACCTGCAATGCCAACGTTGGCAGTGGACCCTTAATTCCCACCAGAGCACATTGATGTGATTTTACAAGTGCAACACTGTGCTGCGAGCGTACCTGCTGCCCAGCAACAAAACGACAGTTGTTCCACATATGCGGAGTTGTCGCAAGCGTCAAATTTTCTTAGAAGAATGTCCTGACTCTGCAAGCCAATGGGCAGAGCAGCTGCGCAGTGAAACTCTGGATGCGGAGAACTTTATGGCATCCTATTTGCAGCAACGGCTTACAGCATGGACCACTTGATTTCAATTGACGATGCAAAGCAAGAAGACATTTGTGCGTGATTGGTTGCGTTACGGGTATCGCCTTTAATGGGTGGGCACTCAAGCATCGGATCGACGCAAATGGGAAGAAGTACGTGCGCTGTTGAATGCCAAAGGCTTCGGTGTTAATGATATTACAACTATGCTGTCACGCAATACCCCAACACCAGTTGTGTTCCGAAATCGCAAGTCCGCCACAACACATCGCGATTACGTGATAGACAAATTGGCAAATTTGATGAAAATAGAAGCAATCTCTGTTGTGGAAGCGCATGGCGTGGCGGTAGTCACTGGCATAGGTGTGGTCGAGCGGAAAAAAGGTTTGAGGCGCATTATGGATTTGAGGTATGTCAACCTCTTTTGCACCACATTCCCTTGCGGTATGAGCGATTGCGAGATGTTTTATTGTAGACCAAGCGCCATTTTTAGCAAGTGACAGCAGATATAAAGTTGGGTTATCATTATGTGCCCATTCATGAGGACAGCAAGCCTTATTTGGCTTTGCGAGTTGTTAGAGTTACATACAGATGGAATGTACTGCCATTCAACCTGAATCAAGCATGCTGGTAGTTTACGCCCTTAATGTCAACTGTCTTCACGCCTTTGCGGGCAATGGGATTTTCTTGCCTTGCCTACATTGACATGCACTTTAGCCATTCCAATCGTTGGCATTTATGGTGGCGCATTTGCTGCGTACTGCATCTGTTCCAGACGCTTGGCATATATATTTCTGTGAAAAAAAGCCAATTGTGGCTGGAGCAAATGGTGCAGTTGTTGGGTCTGCTGGTAGACACAGTGACCGGCTCTTTTGCCATACCTTCAAGCAAGCTGGTCAAGCTATTGCAGCTGATGAAAGAATTGGCAAAGGCTCCTACATTGAAGAAGCGTTACCTGGCACGCATTGCTGGCAAATTGATCGCATTGAAGCTAGCATTTGCACCTGCAAGCATTTATGCTTGCCAGTTGATGCGTCTCGCGTTGGCCACGAATGCATGGGACGACACTGTGAGTGATATGAACGCCTTATGGCAATTTATGATTCGACTGCTGCTGGCTTGCAAACCTGTAATGGCAATGCTTGGTGGAAGCCCCCAGTGCGGCTTGAGCTGCATGTGGATGCTTCAGGTACAATTGGTTGGGGGGCGACAGGGCCTTGGCCTCGCATGGCAGGCAACTTCAAGCCTGAGCATATGTCACTGTCTTCGGCCGTGAAGGAGGCACTAGCTTATGTGCAAGCGTTCACTGAAGTGGCGTGCACGCAGATTTCTAGCATTGTACAGTGCGCATTGTTGGCAATTGTCAACCGGCGATTCAAGTATGCTAAACAAGCTGTCTGCTTTGGAGCCTCACATGCTGCAGGCTTTACATCGGTTATGGTCTCTGTGCTAGGAGCGCGATATTGCTGACTTGTGTGTGGCGCTCGTGTGATGCGCTGCGCGATGCGGACGCATTGTCCAAGTTCATTGATAGAGGGGATGGCACTGACCGCGGACGCAACTGCGCTGTTACAGCAGCATGTTGGACGCTTTACATTGGATTGTTTTGCGGCTGATTGGAACAGCAAAGCCTCTGCTTATTTCAGCTACATGCACATGCCTGGAAGCTTGAGAAATGCTCTAACTACCAACTGGCGTGATGTTGTTAAACGCTTGGGAGGTGGCTTTGTTTGGTGTCATCCGCCATTGGCTCTCCTGCATGAAGCCATAGCGTTACTGCTGTATTACCAGATGCCAGCTGTGGTGTTGGTGCTTGAATGGCACTCTGCTGCGTGGTGACCAGTGTTCCGCAACTGGCAGTTTGCTTAGTGAGTGCCTGTGTTGCTTTGGGGCATTGGGTAAGCGTACCTTTCGTGTAAATAACGGTGCATGATGGCAGATCTTCTCCATGTGCTTTGAGCATGTATTTCTTCTAGAGTAACACCAGCATGGAAGGCGCTTTGAGCGGCACCACGCCTGAAAGAGTGCAACCCCAGGTGAGGCCTATATATGCCACATGCCTTGCAACAGCGCACAACCGCATGGTATGCATAATTGCTAGACATGTTATGCTCTTCCCACTTTGACCTATTCTTGGCAACAGGCCGAAATAGAGGACCAGCCGTGATGGCGAAGCAGCTTCCGCGACAGTAGGTTAGATAGGCATATAGCACTTCAGGGAACTTTACAGGCAGACTACTGCTGCACACTTGTATGCTAGGTGCACCTCCGGTGCTGCAGTTCTAGAGATGTGTGACAGTGGCCATCAGCCTGGAACCTGCCACATGTATCTAGTGCATCTGTAAGCGCGCACCTTCACCACCCCGTTGCCATGTGCACCATAGGTATACACAAAGTGCATAGTCGCGGCAGAGCACCGCCTTGTCACATGTGACCATCAATGGCGGAGGTATGGTACACAGCTGCTGCTGGAAGTATTGGATCAGCACGCGCATGTCGTTAATTGCCGATGGCACAGCAGCAATAGGTTGAACGTCTTGCCGAGCAGCAAACTTGGCATACCCTTGACGGAACTCGCGCACGTCCATGGACAGAATCGGGTTCCCTGTAGACATGTTGCTATCCCAAGGGCTG
Source organism: Chlorokybus atmophyticus (assembly GCA_009103225.1). Classification (NCBI taxonomy): domain Eukaryota; kingdom Viridiplantae; phylum Streptophyta; class Chlorokybophyceae; order Chlorokybales; family Chlorokybaceae; genus Chlorokybus; species Chlorokybus atmophyticus. The sequence goes on from RHPI01003009.1 coordinate 602,231, forward strand.
ATGCGTCCTAGCATTCTGAACGAGCATGTGAGATGTGAGATCACATTGTTCAGTGTAGTGCTGGAGATCATGTGATGGCCTTGGCGGTCAAGCCTGCCAGCCTTGCCAATGTGTGTGTTGGTGCAATGCCAGCAAGGTAGCTTGTGACGACAGCTGGGGTGACATTGGCAACGGCAATGTAGAGCTCGGGATGTTGCAGGTAGTTGGCAAACTCTTGCTAGGCGCGATCGTGTTGATTGCGAGTGTCATCAGATACAGATTCACGGCTGATGCGCTCCACTTCCAACAGCGCTGCCGCTGCTCGCTGTCGCAGATTGCAACTGACTACTCGTTGAGGACGAACCGTTGCGCGTGCGGTGCGTTGAGCATCAGCAGAGTGTTGCAAGCGTTATGCGACGTCCATCTGCAAAAGGACCAAACATTGTCAAACAATATAACACAACCATTGTGATTTGCAACTTTCTCGATACAGTGCACCAGGCTCTACATCTACAACTCTTCCCTACCAATATATGTTTGGGAGGGTGAGGTAGAATGTTCTATGCATTTACAATCGTTCATCGTGTAAACCATAGTTATAACGATGAACGCGTTGCATCGTAGGGCTTAGATGTTTTTGCCAAATTTGGACTTGAGGTAGAAATATTGTTTGTGAAAAAAAAGAAATGTAGATCGCTCATCGTGTGTAAAGTAGTAGTAGTATAATCGGAATCGATTCAAGAACATTGAGCATGCGACAACGCCTTAACCATTAAGCTACAAGTGCATGTACCAGTAGGGACAAATGAGTCCTTCGTAATTATAGTTTACAACAATGTGCTGCTTGGCGACTGTCGAGTTGGCGGCGGTAATTGCTGATGGACAGTTGGCGATTGTCCCTTTGATAAACCTATAGGCTGTGCCTATGCATGTATAAGCAGTTATAGACTTTACCAATATTATAAACAGATGATCATTAGACAGCCGCAACTCGGCGGCTGCCAGTACGCCAGTATATGTATGGCTGTTCATAAGTTTGTAACCTTGCTAGGAATTGTCGTTGTCGTAATGCCTGGTATTGAGGCGTGATATGTAGCAGCCAAATTGCGGCTGTCATCGAAACCAGTGTACATGGTTGGGCTGTTAATGAACGTGTGGTTTTACGAGGTGTCATGCGTTTTGAGTAAGTAAGGCTATAAGCTTAAGTTGATTGCAACTTGATACATGCTGCTAAAAACAGACACATTATTAGTGCAATACAAGCAAAACATTAAGTTAAGTTTATTGATAATCTATTGTGAATAGCATCATCTGTAATTACATATGATAGTTAGTACGATTGCATACGTTTTGGTGAAGTAATGATATGCTATATCATAATCATAATACATATATATAAGTTACTTTATTATATTATCAAGTTGGAAATGTACAAGCGATCATGGTGTATTGATTATTAGCACAGCCGCATTATGCACATCCTCTTATTGTCAGGGGCTCTCCCCACCTGCGGGATAAAGGCGGGATAGGTTTTGGGTACCTATCCCGCGTCTATGCGACGAAATGAGTCCCCACCGGCGCGATAAACACGCGTTTATCCAATGCGCGCCGCAATGGTACGAGGAATAGAGGTGTGGGATAAACGTGAGCTATCCCATTAAGATCAACTGTTTTTGAGAATAGTCGGTGCAGTGGGATAACCGCTAATAGTGCACCAGCGAGCGCCACGTGTGTTGTAACTGCGGAGAAGTGACCAAGCTGAAACTTAACGTCATTTGCAGGTAAACTTTTCAGCGGCAACGCTGGCACTGCGCGAGCGGCAGAGGCGGCGGCGGCGGTGGGGTGTTTGGGGTGCGGCGTGAGGGTAGGGTTCCTAGCGTTGACGTCAGCTAGTGGGCTATACGAACATGGCAGGCAACCAGTGGATCAGGCGACCTGACGGCAGCGTTTTCGATCGCTATGCCAATAGTCAGTACGTGGCAGGTAGGCCACCTATTGTAAACTGTTCTGGGCTTGCTTTGTGCATTGTCATTGTGAGCTGCTAGAGAGTGGTTTGTAATGTTGTGAGTAGCATAGAGGTAGCACTACTATGCCAGCAACGGTGCAGTGTAGTTGTAGTTGTTGAGTTGAAACTGTGCCTATATACGTCAGAGCAACTTGTACGCTCATATTGTTGTCATGTGCGTGCAATGTTGTGAGCTTTGTGCATTGTCTTGAGCTGCTAGAGAGTGGTTTGTAATGTTGTGAGTAGCACAGCGGTAGCACTACTATGCCAGCAATGGTGCAGTGTAGTTGTAGTTGTTGAGTTGTTGAACTGTGCCTATATACGTTAGAGCAACTTGTACGCTCATGTTGTCGTCATGTGTGTGCAATGTTGTGAGCAAGTTGTAGTCAACACAAACAAGCTAGCATTGCTTAAGTGTAGAGTTTGTTGCTGACTCTCTTCATCAATGCACATGCATATGTAAAGAGCAGTTTGTGTATTCTCTCATGAACTGACTAACGCCTGCATGCAGCTCAATGCATTGGGTGCGTGAATGTACCATGAAGACAACAGTGTGACAGCCTATAGTGGGTGATAAAAGTATGCGTGTGTTGTGGCTAATACAATGTTGTGAGTAGCTGGAGGGTATGGCACCAATGCGCGCAATGGTGCATTGTAATTGTAGTTGTACTTGTTGACTACTTGAAGTTGTGCACATACACGTCAGAGCAACTTGTATGCTCTGGTTCTTGTCACGGGCGTGCATGTTGCGAGCCACTTGTGATCATGCTAGCCATGGTCAACCGTAGTTGTAGTTGCTGACTTGTGTGTTCAATACACAAACATACGTTCAGTTTGTGTACGCTTCCATGAGCTGATAAACTGACAGAACTAGAGGAGGAGGCAGAACGGCGTAGGGAGGCAGCAGCTCGCCAGCAAGCAGAGCCAGTTGCGCCTCACACGCTTGCCTTTGACTCTCTTGGCCCGCATGTGGGCATGCACGTCCCTGCAGGCTACGACAGCGTGCCGGCATGGGACGACCTACAAAGGCAGGTGAGCTAGGCTTGGCTTGTGCATGCGCTGGTGCTTGCGTTTATTGACGCATTATTGGTAGGTTGGTCATGCTTTTATGCCAGCAGCAATGGCGGGAATGCGGGCACCTGTCCAGCCAGATGCACACTCATATCACTATAGCCAGACGCGCAACCCAATGCCATCCATTCCCGCTAGCATGCAGCAGCCGTTCCTTGACAGCATGCAGCCTTCAACATCCAGTCAGGTTGATGATGTCAACATCAGCAAGCATGTGTTGTGGCGTTGACTATGTCGTTAACTTAAGACAAGGCTTGACACCGTCATTGTTGTTGTGCAGTCAGCATACACAAGTACGCCGCGCACACTGGCCAACAGGGTACACGCCCAAACTCCAGCAGGCACGCATGCAGATGTGCCACATGCGAATGCGGATGAGCTTACACCCACCATGGTGAGTGCTGCTTGTGAAGTTAACATGTTATAGTGTGTGTATGTCAATTCCTGAGTGAAAGTGCGCAGGCATCAGATGCGCAAGGCATGAAGAGAAAGCCCACAGCCAAGCGCACGAAAGCCGGGGTCAGTGCGCGTGCTAAGAATGGTGCCGCTGTCGACAACCCGAAAGCTTTCGAGTGGACTGTCGAGGTCGTGAGGCAGATGTTTGAGGCACATGGTGAGGCTGTCGCGTTCCTGCAGCTGAAACACAAAACACTGCCACGCAAAAGCACATCTGGTTATTGACTGCTCAGCGCATGGGCATGTCAGCGTCAGTGGGCAAGATCAAGAACAAGTACAAGAACTTGTAGGCTGAGTACTCGGTGAGTCGGAGTTGTGACAGCTATTTTAAAGCACGTGTTTGTATTTAAAACTCACTCATTGCTGGGCAGGCATACGAGAAGGTGCGCAAACGCAGCGGTCAGACTGATTCGCCCACGGACGAGCATGGTCAGATAGTCAAGAAACCCAGCTTCTACGAGGAGTGCCATGGGCAGTGGCAAGACAACAAGTATATGGACTTGGCGGCGTTTTCGGATTCTAAGGCATTCAAGAAAATGGATATGTTGTATTTTGGCAGCGATGGTGAGGAAGAAGGCGACCTCTTTGATAGCGGGAGCTAGGATGACTACTCATACCCTAAGGACGACAAGCACGACAAATATGCAACTTACAATGGAGATGGGACTGTTGGGGATGTGAAAGACCCCGCAGAAAGCGGCAAGGCAAAGCGACATCATCAGCAGGCCAAGCGACAGCCTCAAAAGGTAACAATCCATGTTGTACTGTTGTGTATAACGGTGGCGACGCACATTTGTCACCATTGCTATTGTTGTTAGGGGAGCCGCCCAGTTGGGTCAAGGACTGGTTGACGGCTCAAACCAAGAAGGACGACAGAGCGCGCGAGCGCGTGCAAGAGTTGGAGGCTCAGCGTGCCTATGACTACCAGCAAGACCAGCTTGCCTTGGAGCGCAGGAGGTTGGATCTGGAAGAGCGAGTTGCACAGCGGGCGGAAGAGCGCGCGGCGCGTGAACTTGAGCTGCGCAGACAGGCACAACAGCCCCCAGCGTGGGTCTTGGCCTTCATGGCCGCTTTAAAGAAAGATGAGCCATTGAGTTCGGTTGTCTCCTTTGTGGCTAGCATACAATAAATCAGGTTGTGTATGTGACGCTTGCTCTCTGTTGATAATGGGAGTATCACTGCATGTGGTGAATGTCCCTCTTGTAATTGTGAGTGTGAGTGTGTGAGTTGTACAAGTCACGTTTACATGTGAAGTGTAACAGCAAGTCAGTCACATAGTTCTGTTAGCTAGGCTACACGAAACCCGCTCAGCCTTGCTATCTTCCTACGCATTAGCAACCCAGCTTCTCTGCCACGAGGTCGACCACGGCGTTGATCGGCAGCTGCCGCTATGTCACGCAATAAGTCCATGTGCCTATGGTTTTGCTGGTGGTCATCAACCCCATGCGCACGTCCTCGACACCCTCTTCTTTATGAGCCAAGCAGAAATTGTGTAGAATCATGCATGCCTCGCACACCAAATTAATGGCCGCAGGGTTGCGAATGCCTATGCCGGTTAAGGTTGTCAGCCACACGTTCTTTAACGCTCCAATAGTGCGCTCGATATGCATGCGCACACTGCTAAACTAATCGTTGAACGCAGCTTCCGCTGAGCCCTCAGGCTCTATCTCAAAGGGAACAATCACAAATGGTCTTAGAATGTACCCGGCATCAGACATAAACCATGCAGCAACAGGGAAACCACCTGCCTCACACATCCTCCCCAAACTGCTGCAGGACCATACAGTCTTGTCATTGTTGCATCCTGGCATGCTGGAGAAGTAGTTGGTAATGTACTCGTGCTCATCACATACCACCATCGAGTTCGTGGCGTAATAACCCTTGTAGCAATTGTACTCATCCGCAACTTGCGCGGATGCAGCTACAGGTCGCGAATGCAAAAAGAGTGTTCTGTCAACGATGCCGCATAGCCCCACAAATCCTCGTGCATTTGGATTCCGCGGCGCACTCATCAAATTGAATGCCTGTTGCACATCTTTCATTGAGCGCTCGAAATTGCCAACTTCCGGATGGTGAGGGCCACCAGGCCAGCGCACATACATTGGACCAACAATACGCTTTACAGCGCGCCAGAAGCGCAACAGTTCTCGCTGTGAAGTTGACTTGCCTATGCCGAAGAGGTGCGAAATGCTCAGGTCGCTCAAGTTGTGTGCCAGCTTGTAAAGCATTGATGCAACACGCCTCTTCAGGCCAATAGCTTGGCGGTACTTTGTGTGTTGCCGTTGCAAGCGTGGCCTAAGCATATCACAAAAAAGGTCAAAAGCAGGATGAGAAATACGAAATGCCTCAACCCATCGCGATCCGGTGAGATGCTGAGCATGCCGGTCCCACCACATATCATCACGAAAATGTTTCCACACTCTGCCACTCGTAAAAATCCCCACCTCCTTCTTTAGGCTTGCCAATAAATCAACAAGAAAGAAGCAGAAGAAGAGTAGTAAGACCGTTCATTGTGGATTGCTGGCGCACAAGCTAGGTCCAACAACATTGCCTCATCATCCAGGCTTTGATTGAATTGCAACTGCATGTCCTCTATCTCCGCATCAAATGCATCACGCATGCGAATGCGCATCCGTTCCTGATTGTCTAGCTAACATCATGATGACGACAGCGCAGAATGCGGTGGCGTCATCCATAGCTGGAAGGGGCTCTGTCAACACACGCAAAGACAACAATCAAAATGCCTGTCAAGTCTTCGCACGCACGCACGCATTGACTTACACACACTGCTATGCAACACAAACACACACACAGACACGTTCTCGGTTCAAGATACTGCGTAGGCCTACTAGTGATACACAAGCACGCAGTCAGGCATCTCTCACATACACGCGTGCACGCGCGCACGCATAAACACACGTACGCCTATTTCAAGCAACACAGGCACTCACCCTGCAATGTATGCAATCGTCTACTGCACACTTAATGAGTTAGTCGATAACGGATCAATCTTGGCCCGCCAAAACCATACAAGTCATGTCACACATATACACACACATATAAAAGCATAAAATTACACATATAGTAGCTTACTTTTGTGACGCCTAAAGCTGCTTACAGCCACATATCCTCTCCGCCAAATGCCCACACACGCCGCCGCCATCCACAAGCTCACCGCCGCCACCGCCGTCAAGCCTGCTCATGGAGAGGCAGCCAGTGCCAGTGCCAAATGGCGCTAATTTGGTGCTATATATGGCGGTAAATGACGAGAGTCGCATGACTTCCGCGAGTCTTGTGACTGCCGCGACTTTCTAACCCTAATGTTCTATTATCAAGTGGGGAGTCGCCGGCGGATAGGATAGTTCGGCGCGATTCTCATAATGAGCGCGATTATCCTATCCCGCCTCTATCCCGCAGGTGGGGAGAGCCTCTTAAGCCGACAGCTTATCAATTTGAAGCGTAAACATTGGCAGCCCCGGCTGTCAACTTAACAGCCACCAACTGTTTGCAAGCGTGCACATACAGTCGGTGCGTGCCTGTTATTGATCATTATGTAAGTAGTCCTTATACACATTGACGCTGAGTTACAAAGCCAGTATAACTATTGATCCGTGCTGTACCGTACATGGTGCTGCACGGACCATATACAGTCTGCCATAGCAGGGCCGCAGGGCCGCGGGATCGCACTGGTCTGTTTTCAAGAACCAGCGTTATGTATAGGTCCGTGCCGCACCATACATCCCGTAAGACAACACCCTCCACCCTGACCTTTTTGTCACTCCTACCGCATGGTTGAAAGACTGCATTAGAGACTCCCTCGCCTCATCAGCAGGGCAGTTGATTATTGGTTTTAGTTTCCCCCATAGATGTCCAATTGAACTCGGTTGTCATCAACTACACAGCAGCTCCGCTACAGCGACGGCCTGCGACGCTGGCAGGATGAGCGTGACGCGGGGCGAGGTGCTCGATCGCGCTGTTCAGTATCACAAAGACAATGCAGAGTCGCGCGCGCTGCGTCAATAGGTGGCGCATTGTTGAGAGTCATCCCTACATACGATCAGCATCGACCCTCCACACAGGAGTAGAAGGTCGTAAGGACAAGCACTAGGTCCGGACTTGGCAAGATGACGTCGTCGGACCAGACTCCGGACTCCAGACTGGAGCCTTACTAACTGCTTCGTATCTCCGCGTATACTTACTTATAATTGACATGTAAGAGCTTGTTGGAAAGCTCTGGTTGTAAGAAAGACAACGCAGCTTAGAACACGTCAAAAGGCTGAGTATAGCTTACGCAGTGCTTGCAAACGTAGACGTGTGTGTAACTGGCTGGTGTAAGAACCTGCGGACAACTTGTAATAGATGGATGTGATGTGACTTGTGTATGCTCTGGTGGCGGTAGCTCTGTCTCTGTGCATCCATGCTTGCCTCAACTACATGTGCATGCTAGTCCTTCAACAGGTTATGGGCCCACACTACGCTTGAGGAGTGTGAGACTAGCTTGTGTGCATAGTAGTTCTACACTACGATAGTCTGTTGGTAGCAGAGCCTTGGGTGTCACCTGCAAGAAAAGGCAAGCACGACAAAGATGGAGGCGACCTACGACAAGGAGCAGATTGCAAAGCTGAACACCGACAACTACAACACATGGTGCGTGGAGATGAAGGCCTTGCTCATCCACAAGGTGTGGAAGTATGTTGATTCGAAGGCACCACCACCAACACCAGGAGTGAACACTGTGTGGTCAGAGCATTCAGCAGAAGCACACTCTTTGCTTGTGTTGAACAGCAAACCGCATCACTTTCCCATGCTCACTGCATGTGAAGATGGTAGACAAGCTTGGGAAAAGCTATCAGCCGTTTTCAGAGCCAGGAACAATGCCTAAAGTTGCAGCTACGCAAGCAGCTGAGCGCACTCAGGAAGGAGGCAACGGAACCCATCACAAAGTATGTTGCGCGCGCGAGAAATCTGTGGGCAGACCTCATTAACGTCGGCTACAACATGGGGGAGACGGAGGTAGTGCTGGCCATTGTTGCAGGGCTACCAGCAAAGTACGAGGTCGTCGCAACCCTGCTGGAGACGTCATCATTGGAGTTGACGTTGGACGATGTGCTACCGAAGCTGCTCACCGTGAAGCAGAGAGTTGTGAAGAAGGACGAGCAAGCGGATGCCGTCGCCGTCTACACCGGCAAGCACGTAAAGAAGAGCAACCATGAAGACAAGTATAAGGGCAACAAGCCAGGCAATTCTCGTCACAAAGACCTCACATGCCACTGGTGTGGTTGGAAGGGGCACATTGTGAAGGATTGTACGAAGAAACAACAGGGGCAACCTAGAGCAAGCACAAGCAACAGCGGTAACGAGCACCAACACAAGGAGAAACATGTCGCCTTTACTGCATCCAGTTCGAGGGCGGGCACAGCTTTCTGGGTGGTGGACTCTGGCTGCGATCGTTAATCGTCATCTCACACCAAATAAAGAGGTGATGGAGAGCTACAAGAAGCTGACATTTACAGTGAAGGTAGCGGGCTTCGGTGGCGAAGTACTGGTGGCTGAGGGAGTTGGCAATGTACGACTCCGGTGCAAGGTTGGTAACACAGTAGGCGAGGTGTTGCTACGCAACATCCTGCATGTTCCTAAGGCTATTGCGAGTCTATTCTCTGTGAGGGTTGCGGAGCGCTTAGGCGCGGAGATCCTATTTCAGAAGGGTGCTGCTCAGTCATTCTAGGTGGGGTCGTGCACATGGTTGGAATCGCTGATCCGGGCTCTACCACGTGGAGCAGCACCCTTAGGACATTGACATTCAAGCCATGGTGGTGAAGGACAAGAGTCGCCAACATTGTGGCATCGAAGGTTCGGGCATCTCAGCTACGTTAACCTCACTCGCCTTGTCGCTGAGAAGATGGTTAAGGGCATCCATCTCAGCACACAGAAGAACTCAAGAATGCATCAGGTGCACTTTGTATTCCATGCCTGGTTGCAAAGCAGCATGCTATGCCATTCCCATCATCCTCTTCAAGCAGTCAGCATCCATGCGAGTTTGTGCACATGGATGTCTGTGGCCCTATGCGCATTGTGGGGAAGGGAGGGTTTAGGTACTTGCTACATTCCTCGACGACTACAGCAAGCTATCCGTCATCTTTCCGTTGACACTGAAGTCAGAAGTTGCTGGAGCTGTGCGCACAGTTGTGGCCTTGTTGGAGACCCAGTCTGGCAACAAGATGAAGGCAATGAGGAGTGATCGAGGAGGGGAGTACATCAACAAGGAGTTGAAGGAGTTCTTCGCCAGCAAGGGCATACGCCACGAGATAACGGCACCCTACACCCCGCAGCAAAATGGAGCAGCTGAACGCCTCAACAGGACACTCTTAGAGCGTGTTCGAGCCATGCTCAACGACACAAAGATGGAAGACAGTGTGTGGAAGGAGGCGGTACTCACTGCCAATTACATCCGCAACAGGTCTCCAGTGAGCTTAGAGCAGAAGACTCCTTGGGAGCACGTATATGGAACCACACCAGATGTAAGTGGTATGCGCGTGTAGATGCACGGTATATGCACTAGTGCCTAAATAGCTCAGGCACAAGTTGGAACCGGTCAGCAAGAAGGGCATCTTCGTTGGTTACGAGCTGGGTTCCAAGGCTTATAGGATGTTGCTGCAAGACACTCAGAAGATCATCGTGAGCAGAGAGGTGGTTTTCCATGAGGGATTATCACAACCTGAAGCAGGCTTCTTTCCGGGAGATGACGATGATGTACAACTACAGGAGCATCCTAAGACAGTGGAGGCTGAGGGTGAGGCCGTCATCAACAACAAGGGTGAGCAAGACTCAGTTGTAGCAGGCCAGCAGGAGCCGCACCTGCAGCAGGAGCACGCAGCTCGGAGATACCCAGTGAGGGAAAGAAAGCACCTGACTTCCTACACGAGGCACACGTCGCCAGTGTGCAGGAGAATGAAGAACCAAGCAGCTATGCAGAGGCATTGTTAGCACCAGATGCGGAGCAATGGCAGCGTGCTATGGATGAGGAGATTGCGTCACTCCATGCCAACAACACTTGGTCACTTGAGCAGTTACCGCAAGGAGTGAAGACCATTCCAGTGAAATGGGTCTTGAAGGTGAAGCGTGATGGTCAGGGCAACATTGAGCGCTACAAGGCAAGACTGGTGGCAAAGGGCTTTTTGCAGCAGGAAGGTGTGAACTTCAACGAAGTGTTTGCACCTGCAAGTAAGCATACCACCTTCCGTGCACTGCTAGCTGCGGTTGCTGCTGAGGACCTAAAGCTGCATCACCTCGACGTGAAGACTGCCTTCATCTACGGAGAGCTGGAGGAGGAGATCTTCATCGAGCAACCACCTGGATATGAAGAAGGGGAGAGAAACACAGTGTGCAAGCTGATCAAGGCACTGTACGGGCTGCGACAGGTACCGCGTATGTGGCACATCATCAAGCTCACCAAGGAGCTGGAGGCACTTGGCTTCACCGCATCCTCTGCAGACCCTGGGCTCTTCATCCATGCAGACAACAAGGTCTGGCTGCTCGTGTATGTGGATGATATCATCATCACCGCCAGGCAGGTGCACCACCTACAGGAGACGAAACTTGCTCTACAGCAAGCATTCTGAGTTCGTGATCTTGGAGAGGCCAAGTGGTTCCTTGGCATGGTGATTGAGCGCGACAGGGCGGCTCGCACAATCAAGATCAGTCAGGAGCAGATGGTGAGAAGACTCGTCACCAAGTTTGGGCTCACTGAAGCGAAGACCAAGACCACACCGTTGGCACTTGGCACTGCCCTCATCAAGGCAAAGGATGAGGAGGTACTCGACAAGGCTCAGTATCCATATGGTGAGCTGGTAGGCAGCATGCTCTATCTGGCAGTGTGCACACGTCCCGATGTTGCACATGCTGTGGGAGTACTTGCTCGCTACATGTCTGCACCGAGCATGGAGCACTGGAGAGCAGCAAAGGGAGTACTACGCTATGTTGCTGGGAGCGCAACAGTTGGCATCAAGTTTGGGAGCGGGAGCACTGAGTTGGAGGGCTACTGCGACTCGGACTTTGCTGGTGACCTCAACAGCAGGAGGTCCACTACAGGCTACGTCTTCAAGCTGAACGGAGGCGTGGTGAGCTGGAACAGCAAGCTGCAGCCAACAACAGCAGCATCTACATTGGAGGCTGAGTACATGGCAGCGGCAGCAGCAGTGCAGGAGGCACTCTGGCTTCGTAAGCTCATGGCAGACGTGGAGCACCCCATGGCGTGCATCATCATCAACTGTGACAACTTAGGGGCCATCAAGTTGTTAAAGCACCCTACCGCCTCGGCAAGAACGAAGCACATTGATGTTATGCATCACTTCGTGCGTGACAGAGTCACAAGGAAAGAGGTGGAGTTCCAGTATTGCAACACCGAGGGCATGCTGGCGGACTTCATGACAAAGCCATTGTCACCGCTCAAGTTCAAGACTTGTCGCGCAGGACTTGGCATCTGTGTTTGACTACAGGAGCAAACGTTGGAGGTCAAGCTGCTCGCGTGGGAGTGTTGAGAGTTATTCCTACATACGATCAGCATCGACCCTCCACATAGGAGTAGAAGGTCATAAGGACGAGCACTAGGTCCGGACTTGGCAAGATGACGTCGTCGGACCAGACTCCGGACTCCAGACTGGAGCCTTACCAACCGCTTTGTATCTCCGCGTATACTTACTCATATTACACACATTGACGTGTAAGAGCTTGTTGGAAAGCTCTGGTTGTAAGGAAGACAACACATCTTAGAGCGCGTCAAAAGGCTGAGTATAGCTTACGCAATGCTTGCAAACGTAGACATGTGTGTAACTGGCTGGTATAAGAACCAGCGGACAACTTGTAGTAGATGGATGTGATGTGACTTGTGTATGCTCTGGTGGCGGTAGCTCTGTCTCTGTGCATCCATGCTTGCCTCAACTACATGTGCATGCTAGTCCTTCAACACGCATCAAGTTCGAAAAGGGGCTGGCATCCCAAAGAAGGTGATATGGAGGCATTTAGCCGCCATCACCAAGGCGGAGCGAGAGATGGTGGCAACCTACGTCAGCCTTCTACCTATCCTGCTAATCACCTCTTACAGCGACCGCTAAGGACAACATTGGGAGCAGGCCATTGCAGCAGAAGCTCTACGCTTAGCCTTGGATGCCGCTGCAGAGTACGCGCACTGTGGTGCTCCACTGGCTGCCCCACCGGCTGCCCCATTTGTTGATTCACCAAACTCGTCCTCTACTCCGTCCACACGGGTACATTGATCTCCTTCACCAAGTGACGCACCCGGACCCGATGCTGCTCCACCCACGCCCGTACACGGCTCTTCCTCCATGTCTCGTCTTTGAGTGGATCAGCTCTCTCACAATCATTATCCCTGCCGGAAGATCAACTAGCACCACCGGTGTGTTGTCACTCACTCTAAAACGTGAATTACTGTGTGCAGCACCAGCCGTGTTGAACTCCGCCGGTGATGTTTGTGCAAGTCCTCTTGAGAACGTGTGCAAGGATGCCATGTTGACCTATGAATAAATAAATTGTCTACCCCCCCCCCCCTCCTAAGCTGATAATGAATCAACTTCAGCTGCAATGTATACGCCTGATCTGACGTAGTATATAACAAAAAGTTAAACACTACTTACGCAAATTATTGAATGAATGTGTCACACAGACTTGCTATTAAACCTGTAAATAAAGCAATACCCCTACCCCCCCCCCCCCCCCCCCCCCCCCCCCCCCCNCCCCCCAGCTCAGCTCCAAATTAGCACTTACGGATAACAGTGCGTAGCGCCTAAGGTTGGGCTTGATCCGCATTGGGAAGGTGTAGGCCGTAATGTAGCGCGGCATTGGCGCGTCTGACAGAAATGTGGTTGAGGAGTAGTGCGAGGAGATGGGGAGGCGCAGGGGAATGGCTGCGTGAGTGCCGTCACCTTGGTGCTAAAGAGGTCGAAAGAGGGCATACTCTATTGAAGTGTCAATGGTGGCACATATGGGATACAACGCCTCCATGCCCACAAGCACAATAAACATTCAACGATTACGAGTTTCGAAGTCGAAGACCAAGCAGAAAACCCCCAACACTGTTGCATGCTATAAATTGCAACGGAATGCGCCGACGAGTCTCACCCCTGATGGTCTCGAGCTCGCTTTGAGCGGTGCGAATCTCGTGAGAGGTGTTGTTAAAGTCGTTAAGGTCAATCCCGAGACGTTCTACAGCACTCCTGCCAACGATAACGGGATGAGCACCGGTGTCAAAGACGACGTGGCGCAGCAACCAGTCAAAGTTTGCAAAGCGGACATGGCCCCGCCAGTTGTTGACCATGCCAATGTTGGGGCGAACCTGGAGCCTATCCAAAGTACGGGGCCGAAAAATTCCCACAGGGGTGACGCCGGGGCTCCAACGAGAGCAAGGTGCTCGGGCAAAGTTTTATTGAACACGACCAGAGCGGACCGGGGTCCTTGCTTTGTGCCGGAGGCTGCCTGCAGTTGTGGATGGCGCTAGCGGTGGTTATACGACGATGTTCTCTGACGCATCATGATAGCCAGCGCAAGAAGATTCCTCCACCCAACCACCGGGCCATCGTCGCCAACTTGCATCACCAGCTTGGGCACTTCGACATAGAGCGCACTGCCAACATGGTGTGCGGTAACTACTGGTGGGACGGACTGGCACGCAATGTTGCATTGAGACAGTGTAAGTCCTGCGGTTGCATCTGGGCAAGCTTCTCACATCACCACCCTCAGCTGCATCGCTTGCCCATCATGGGGCTGGGTTACCGCTGAAGTATGGACCTTACAAGTGAGTTGCCCATCGCACTCCGCGGTAATGTATATAAACTTGTCGCCATCAAACACTTCAGCAAGTGGGTGAAGCTGATACCTCTGCCAGACAAGACAGCATTCACTGTGACGCGGGCGTACCTAGAGCATATTCTCAGCAGGCTTGGCGCTTGCGCAGAACTGCTTATTGACAACGGCATCGGGTTTCAGGGGAAATTCGACACTCTGCTCAACCGCTCACTCATTGATTACCGCGGCACCAGCCGTGATCATCCTCAGGCTGACGGCCTGGCAGAGAGGATGGTGCAGACCGTTAAAAAAGCGCTCCGTTGCTACTGAATGACCCCCCGGCATGAAAAGTGGGATGATTGACTGCCTTGGCTTGCGCTCGGGTACTGTTGCATGAGGCAAATGGCCTTGCATTCCTTGAGCCCCTATTTCCTCAGGTTCGGGCGGAAACCTCTGCTACCCTTTTGCATCCATTACGCAACACAAGCATTGGAGGACCTCATCAACAAACCCATCCACATGATGGAGGTGTTGACAGTTCGAGCTACAGTGCTCAAAGCCTTTGTGCCCATCGCTTTCGCCAACCTTAAAATGTCGCAACGACGTGACAAGCGGCGCTACACCCACGTACGTACCGGGGGCTACGTTACACAGACACGCAGGTTCTACGTTGGAGACTATGTGTACCGCAAGAAGTAGACCAAAAACACCCCGACGTGGCTAATTAATGGCATCGCGTACAAGGTGGTACAAGTGCGCACTCAAGGCACATTGTCACTGCGGGACCCCTCTGACGGCACAAAGGTGGACCACGTGAAGAATTGCTTCCCTTGTCATCTGCCATATGTTAAAGGTCTTGGCAAACCCCGCGTGTTCAGAAACTGCAATGCACCGGTTGCGCATCGGATCGTCGGCCATTTATGAAGTGTGACACTTGCTGAGAGTATTGGCATGAGGCTTGCAGTTTTGGTGTGACACCCCTTGTCGCCGACCCCAACGTGGCGTCTTCCTTTGCCAGCCCCACTATGGCGCTGTCACAGGTGCCAAGCTCATCGCGAGGGCGCCGATGACCAGGCAGGGGGAGGGCTTGTTGAGTGATCACAGCCTCCTACCAAGCTTACGGGACCACACAGTTCGTTTTCCCTTACTACTCCCTTCCCCTGCACTTATTACCCCATCATCACGAGTAACGCAGCCCTCTGGCTCCTTCACTTGTCGCCCTCAAGCTGCACCACAACACCACTTGCTTTGAGCACACATACACCTCACTGTATGTGTTTCCCTTGGAGACATACCCCGTAGTCGAGGCTTACCTGCACGACAGCTGTCACGGTGATGACCCTCGGCACATACTTCCCCCTCACACCCCTGGTGCGCTGACACCAGCATTAGGAGCGGTCAAACTAGATCATCAAAAGTCGGACAGCGTGACAAGACCCATCGACATCGCTCTTTGGTGTCAGCCAATAAGGACAAGAGTAGTAGCGGCGGCCAACATAAACAGCTTTCTTAGGCAAACCCTGGGGAATTATTCAAATTGCAAGTAAGCGGACTTGCACAGAAGCGGCGACGTTCCTTTCAATACTTTGGAAAGTTACCATCAGATTAAACGAACCGCGAGCATGCACGCTGCCTTGTGTAAGAGTTAAACTTGTAAAAGCTGTTGCCCAAACTCCTTGCTATATACCTTTTGCTCCGCTGTTGCCTTGCCCTGGGTGCTCTGTCTCTCTCTTGCATTGTTGTGTTAAACTCGTGGCGCTGCCACAGCTTCATTGCCTGCGGACTGCATCCTCCTCTGCCTAACACGGTACTCTGCGTGCCTTGCACACCCACAATCGCGGTTGTAGGCATCCGCTTGCTGTTAGGTAAGTGCTTGCAGCACGTAAACTCGCTTTACTTAAAGCAAACTTGAGTCACACACGAACATACTTGCATAACTGCTGTGTGCTTGTTCACATTCATCCTTACGCCCACGCTCAGCACTGATGCCAATCCACTGCCGCCTCCTCCAAACAACTCAAAGACAGTGATGCCGTTGCGACGCCGCTGTGGTGTCAGGCACAATGTAGAAGGATCCAGTTGGCGTCGAGGATCACCAGGCACAGGGGGCGAGGTGATCGGAGAGGTGGCCACGCGGGCCGCAATAGCTTGCGCGAGCCGGTGGTGTTGCGCGAGGTCTTGCACAGGCTCCTTCAGTTATCACCCCTCAAGCTACACCACAACACCACTTGCTTTAAGCACACATACTCCTCACTGTATGTGTTTCCCCTGCGAGACATACCCCGCAATCGAGGCTTACCTGCACGACAGTTGTCTTGAGGTTGAGCTTCGTGCTATGCGGTTCACTCGATAATTTCGCGTATCATCAATGCATGACGCAGTAACTGCACTTATGCGTACACAACCAGTACATTATTATAAAAGGGCATTTACATGTTTTGTGTACAACTTATCCATGGCTTTTGTTTTGTTTGTATGAGGCCTTTCCAAGCGCTTTGCATAAGTGTCATTCGTAGTTTTATTCTTAATTCGTCATTATTGTGCTCATGTGTGTTTCGCTTTAATTACATCATTTCTTGCTGCGCATGTTTGTTCCAGACAACTTCTATGGCTTGAATTTGTAAGCACGGGTGCATATGGTGCGATACTTTTAGCACGCGTGTGTGTGCCTGGGATGCGGAGTGGGTCTCCCATGAAATTGTAGGTTGTATGTGTTGTAATTACGGGTCCTGATACCTTTGACACGCGCGCGTATGCACAGGATGCGGAGTGGGTCTCACATGAGAGTGCAACTGATGTGTGAGTGTGAGTGTGAGTGTGAGTGTGAGTACGACGTCCTAATACTGTAAACACGCGCGCTTGTGCACGGGATGCAGAGGGTCTCACATAGGATTGCAGGTTATTTGTTTGTGTGTGTGTGTGTGTGTGTGTGGAGGTGGTGGGGGCCGCGCAAGCGCAAGCCCCCTCTGGCACAAATTTTGCTGTACAGACACCCCGTAGGGTGTTGTTGGGCATTGCAGCAACCGAAGTGCAATGGAAGCCACGCAGCCCAGGCCATCCGCCTTAGTGATCGCGGATAGACCCCAGCCAGGTAAGTACCTAACACAGTTTGTCACAAAGTTTATGTACCCCCAATCCTCTCGCGTGACTGCATCGAAACCGCTGGGGGCCAGCACACGTCAGACATCGTTGGATTGAGCGCGACATTGTATTCAAACCGTCGATCTACATTCTTAGGCCAAAAATAGAGAGACGCGCATATCACGTGATGTTACAGTGCTGTACGCAGGCGGCGGCGGCTGCAGCAGTGTGAGCGAGGTGGGCGGCAACCTTGGCGTCAACATTGTAGAAGTTGGTGTTGATTAAGAGAAGCAAATTTCTCTGCGAAGATGGGTCGGCGGAATTGCGCAGTTTGATCTGGTTTTCAGGGTCAAGCTGGAGGGACCCCGGCTGCTGGTGTTTCAGGGCAGCAGCTGCGGCGGCACTGCGCGGAGAGCTTTTCTTCTTGACGAGGCTGCCACCAACGCCGCCGCCGCTGCCGCCAGCAACACCGCTTCCACCTCCACCACCTCCACCTCCACCTCTACCCCAACCTCCTCTTCCTCCTCCTCCGCCTCCTTATCCAGCAGCGGCGGCATCCCCGCAGGCAGTAGCTCTCATAGAGATACCAGTGTGATGGCTGCAGACAGGCTTGAACACCAGCGCAGATGGCTCAAGGTGTCACACACAGTTCTGGGGGGAATGCTGCTTTTTTACAATGTGCAAGTGGCAATCTGAACCTGTTGTTTGCCTCTGTGCAGGCCTATGATGAGTGTTTGGAGGCGGACAGCTGGGGTCAGATGGAAGAGGCAATTGACGGCTACGAAAGGTGAGCAGGCACTATGTCAGTAAAAGCAGTAATTACCGATTGTCTTCTTGATAGATGGACTCAAGTAAGTTGTGTAGGCTTGCGGCAAGGGTTAGTGCAGAGGAGCACAGCAACACCCTGCGACTGGATACCGATGAGAAGGTACAACATCACTGTAGCAAACAGCAACACTGGCGAGCAACAATACCAATAGTCAAGCACATGCAGGCCGTTCTTGGAAAGCTTTCGGCAAGCTTGCGATTGAGAGTGAGGGCGTTGAAGGAGAACGGGAACTCATTCACGCTTTCGCACGCAAAGTTGCTAAAACCAGGTACAACTTTGAGCTGTTTCACAGCTTGACATCTCCCAGCATATTTCAACATCATGTCACCCCAATCTAACATCGTGTCCATGTGACTGCAGTGTTTGTGGAAATCCTGATTGGCCAAGCTCCAAAGTTCCCGGCAGGCGTCCCAACTCAAAGGTGTGTTTGTCATGCAGAGAACTTGCAGAAATCAACGCTAGCTGCTACCTGGTGTATAAATGCGCATGTTATGTGGGCAGTGGTGTTGTTGCACCGCACCAAGTTGCGCCCATCGCTGGCTTCTCGGGCTCCACTGCTGGCGCAGAACCCGGAGAACCGCAGGTTGGCTGCGCTGTTACCACTTACTCATCAACACCACATGCTGATATCTTATATTCCCCAACACTTTCCTGCCATTACGTGCACAGGGTGGGTCCCTGCTTTCCCCCTTGCCCTTATCTGCCGGCGGATCATTGCTCTCCATCGCCATCGAGCGCATGGGCTTCAAGGACGCTGTGGCCTTCCTTGACCCCTTTATCACAATCTCTGTTGTTGGTGAGTCATCTCGAAGAGAGAGAAAAAGAGAGAGGGAGTCTCAGACAGGTGAACCAAAAGTCTTGTGTGTGGCAGATGCGAAGGGGCAGGTTGTGGGGCCAGTGCAGGACACGCCCAAGACGAACAGGAATAAGCCCAATTATGTGATGTTCGGGTCAACGTGCCACATACAGACGCCTCTGAATCAACTGGAAGAAGGTGAGGGGATCATCGTGTCTGTGTACAAAAGATGGTATGCCAGTTAGGGCACATGCATAGTGTGACGAGCATGAGACATGCATGTTGTCACGCATTTATCTTCCAGTAAGGGCACATGCAAGCAGTCAGCGGCTGTCACAGTGCTATTACCACCGGGCTAAGTACTAAGACGCTAAGACTACTTGGCTACTGTGCGAGTGTGCACTTGTATTGCGGCTTCAGTCATGCTGGTGATTGTTATGCTGGCAGGGAGCGCAATCATCCTCGAGTTCAAACACTACAAGCCGAAGAAGAAGAAGATTAGTACCAAGGCGTGGTGCTTCATGGAGATGGATGAAATCCAACATGGCCCTATTGCTCTTGAAATGTGAGTTGCCACATACTACGCTTCGCACCTGTCTGTGCAATTCTGACTCCAGTGCACATCACTCTAGCTAACTACTCTGCTGTGCACAGCTATCGAAAACCGACAGACTTGAGGAGGAAAAACCTCCACTTGCTGAGCATTAAGCCTCTGTACCTGCACTTGAACCTCTTGATAGCCAAGCCATGATGATCTTGCTTAGCTATTGCAGTTAGACCTCGTTGGCTTCAGCAAGTAGCATCATTGTTCAATCCCAGCTAAAGTGCTCGTGCGTTGGCTACACACAGTGCTACATCTGCGCTCTCCAACATCACATGCCGGGTGGCCTGTTCTGGTGGAGAAAGGCTCTGTACAGTGGAAGACATGTTGGTTTTAACATATACGCATGACACCATGTTGCATTGCACATCCAAGCTCAGGATAAAAGAGTAGGTCACCTGTTATGTACTGCCGGATGCGGCCGGCCATCTTGGCTGCTGCGGTGCTGTTCCAGCCCAGCTGCAACTGGCATGCTTTGTTGCGTAAAACGGTTCTGCTTCAGTCACATTAGGATGCGTGACCACATGTTTTGACATTAAAGCAGAAAAAGATCACATGTACAGACGGTACACTGGTTACAACACTAATTTGGGTAACCATACCTGTGAGCCAAATGCAGCTTGCTGACTGAGAGAGAATGCTGGGCGCTGGTTGCCCAAAGCTGCCCCAGAAGGTCTTCCTTCAAATGTGGGTTGCGCCGGGGCAGCATAACAGCTTAGCCGCCGTTGGGTGCCACCAAAAGGCCCTCCCGCAGCGACAGGTTGGTTCACACGCTGCGTGTTCTGCCTGGTTGTGCTCGCCTCTTGCAGCACGTGAGGCTTTTGACTACTGCTGCGCAATGGTTGCCTTGCATTGAAAGCGTTGATGGCAGCTTGCGCAGCGTCTGTGGCTTTATGCTGTCGAGACGGGGTATAGGTTGGCTCAGGTGAGAAAGTCGCATCATCATCAGGCCACATTGTGCAGCTAGTAGGTGCTGGTGCTGTCGATGGGACGTGTCCACCAAGCGAAGGTACCATGTCCTCGTCATCATTCTCTTTGTCAACCTCTGGATCAAGACCCTCCAACTGTGTTTGTGCATCCCCATGCGCGCCAACTTGTGATGCCCGAACAGGTTGCAAAGCATCCGACAACGGCTGTGCGGTGCTCGTATTGGCTGCCTGACCTGCAGTTACGCGACAACTTTGGGCTGTGGTTTACTGTGCAGTTTGACAATGAAATTGTTGTTTACATTGACCAGCAACCTTGCGATGCTTGTGTGGGTTCACTATCCGTGCGGTTGTGGTCATCACTTGCAGAGGGGGTAGCTGCTGTACTCGGCTCAGCGCTCTACACAGCCACCCGAGATGCATTGGGATGTTTAGTAAACATGCGGAGGTCAAGTCAAACCAACGAGAAAACTGATGCAAGTATCGTTTTGCAGTCACCTCCTCAGCTTGCTCAGCTTCTGATGGACTTTGCAGGTCAACAGGGTCACTTGACCCTGCAGGAATCACCTGCAGATAGATGCGCATCAGCATGGCCCCAGATTAAACAACAGCTCTGTTGAGCACTCTCGAGCGATAGCTGTGCTTACACATGAAACATTGGGCAAAGCTATGAAGAGGTAATGCCACCGCTCCTGCAAATTGGACAATACAGCAACCTGCAGACACACGCATGAGACAACAATTTTGCAGTTTCACTTGATTCCATCATCACGGCAGTTGCAGAAAGCATAGACAGACCCACCTGTAGCAGAAAGAACATACACGGCACACACGCACAGAACAGACAGGTACATGACAACCGGGCTCCTCACTCACACTTGTCAAGCCCAGGACAGCGCCTGCTTTCAGCAAATGTGCATGTGGCGAGCTCAGCACGCTGGGGTGAAAGACGCCTGTGATTTTACCTGTTGGATCCTGCAGCAAAGGTATGCCAATTCGGTACGTGCATCAGCACCAACCCAACAACACACCTGGCACTTGCTCAGCAATGCATTCACATGGAAGCCGACAGTTAAGCAAGCATGATGTACATAAGTGCACTCAACCGGAGCACACACACAATACCTGTAGCTGCACTACAGCTTCATTGCCCTTTGAAACGCTGATGTGCTTAATGGCTACCAGTAACTGCACAGCCACAACGCAAGCTATAAATCAGCCATTGCACAGACGCAACAGCCTTCCAGCGTTACACATCATGAGAGTATGCAACACAATGTACGCTGGGCACTCGATGTCCACACTCGTCACGAACCACACGCCTGACGCTTGTCGTCAGCTTGGGGTGGGCTGCTTGTAAGATGACCATCAACAAATGTCAAAGCAACAACAGCAAGCGTAATCACTGTCTCACCTTCATCAAACTTATCCAACCCCAGCAAGGCCATGGCGCTAACCCAAGCACGCGATTCGAAGACAGTATCCGGCTTTGGCCCGCGACGGCGATCTCTGCTTGTAGTTCGCCCAATGTCATTAGCTTGATGGTTTGGTGCTTGAGTGGCTTCTCCTCCGAGGCTTCCTCCCCGCTGCTGCGCCGAAGCCGGGCCGGGGATTGGGTTGCTGGAATGACGCCTGCTGCTGATCCTTGCAGCAGCCTCGTGGCTTATGCCCCACGCCATGGCTTCAGCGGGATGCTAACACTGCATATATGTGTGCGTCAGCTTACATGCAAGTAACATCTGTTAGGTGCTCTGGCTGCATTTAACACTGCTCAGTTTCCTCGAGTGAGCCAGGTTTCTATGCAAAGATGTTGCTATCGCTGGTACCAAGGCAAGGCTGCTACCAGGCAGCATGCTAATAAGATGGTGTAGTAAGCTGTTCCTTCTGTTTGTATGTGTAACATCTACACATGACGTAGCAGATGACAGTCGCACCCCTTGCAAGCTAAGCAAATCATACACAGTAGCTTACATGCTAGGTTGGTGCAAGCCAAATACGAGACGAAAGAAAACAATGCTGGCTGGCCCCAGCTGCCTGAACCTGCTGGAAGCTAGCGCAGCCTGACGTCCAACTCACCTGAACGGCGGTTGCAGACCACCGCCTCATGTGCTACGTCCAGGAAGCGTTTACCTCCGGTTGCGCGCCCAAAGCAACCCTGATGTCACTGCTGCTCTATCTTCATCTCAAGCTGGAGGGCAAGCTGCAGGGCCATAGCTTGCCTGGCTGACCAACAAGTGGTTTAAGGCTTGGTGATGTGGACAGAAAGCCTCAAGTGTTGAGCTTCCACACTGAACACACCGCGTCTCACCCTGACCCAATGCAGCTAAGCTGTGAGCTGGCTGATGTTGTTCAACACCTCGCATGTGCAGCTTCCGCACGCAAGCAGCATGCACGTCAGTCGCAGGCAAGCTTCAGCGCGGGAAAATAGCAGCTGAGCTTTCTATCCTCGCGAATAAGAATACTCAGGCGTATTCATACGACAATACTGCGCACAAGCTATTGCTTGTTGCTTGCGTACAGGCATAACATTGTTGATTGGCTACAAGCATACAGTGCTTTGCTGCGGCGGCAGTGTCGCTGTGGCGGTGGCGGTGGCGGTGGCGGCGTTGTGGCGCTGTCGTGGGTGACGAGTTCAAGCTTGTGACCTTACTAGTCGGTTGCAGTGCTACTCTGTGCCGCTGTAGCATGCTGAGGGTTGTGGCTGCGAGGGTAGCTGCGGCTGTGCTGGGCGGCGGCAGCAGCAGCATTGTTCGCCCAGCAGCAGTCCTTGTGGCTGGGCGGCGCCAGCTGGCAGCGGACGCTGGCGGCGACAAGCCGCCTTCTCCTGCGTCCAACGAGCAGCAGAGCAGCGCAGGCGGCGAGGGTGAGGGCGCCGGCAAGGTGGAGGCGAGGCATGAGGACAATGCCGCTGCTGCTGCTGCTGCTCCGGTGGCGGACGAGCCCAGCACCAGCGGGTATGACGCTGCGGCGGTAGGCCCACCTGCCGACGATGGCGTGTCTGGTAAGTAGTGGTTTCATGTGTGGTGGAGGAAATCAAGCTGATGCTTTGTTGCTTAGTTTCCAATAGCACTACTAGATGCCTGCTGGTTTCTCCGCGCTGCAAACAGAATGAATGACAATATGTATATGCACACATGCGTATGCACATACAGTGGTTGACCTTGTCGTGTTGTTGGTCGTACTGGCGTTTGCAAAGTGCAGGTCAGTGTATGCTTTACACGTAGCTCAAACACATGCTGCACAGTTGAGAGTGCAGTCCATCCTCTGATGGCGTAAGCATGTGCATTGCATGGGGTGCAGCAATCACTTCTCTTTGCTCTACAGGTTGGCAGGATTACCTGAAGATTGTTGAGATGAAGCGGCCGAAGAAGCCGTCAAAGCGGCAGCGTGGCAGCTACAAGGACGGTTTGGCGGATGAGCTGGAGGCCATCGAGGCGCTCGAGGGCGATATGGACAGGCACATCCGGGAGCTCTACGACGCACGCAGCCTCGTGGTCTCGGAACACCACAACGAGGAGGACGTGCAGTGGCAGGCTTTCCTTGCCGACTGCCGAGCCCTTGCCAGACAAGGCAAGCCAATCTATTGCTCATCAATCAGTCACAAACCATTCTGAATCTTCAAACATGATTTTATTGTGTACTCCGTTGGCCTACTGTCTGTCATCATTTGTGGTGATGTACACTGCGGTCGTTGTACACCACCACACCTCCTGTAGGCTCATGCTAGCAGCTCATGCTAGCAAACCATTGTCGTGTGTCCTCGTAGGGCTTGTGGTTATTGTAGTGGTTGTGTAGCCTTCAGGGTTTTTGTGTGCATGTCAGTGTGTATGGATTTGAGGTCTTTTGCATTGCAGCTGAGGAATTGGACAATAAGTTCCCCATGGATGCCGAGGACCCCGACAATCCCAAAGTGCTGCACTGGAAATCCTCTGTGACCATCCAAGCGGGCGGCGACAGTTATTATCCCGGCAACAAGAAGGTTGAGCTCACGGTCTACCTGAGAGATCTCAAACTCTCCCCCGAAGAGCGGACATGCTTGCAAGCCCTGGCGGGCGCGCGCTACAATCCCAACAATGATAAACTGCGGCTTGTTGGCAACAGGTGAGAGTTATCAGGTGGCCATTTACTGTACATCATGACGCTTACGTTGTGCGACTGTAGGTATCATGAGAAGGAGCAAAATCGCAGAGACGTGGTGAAGGTATTGAACGCGCTGGTGAAGGCGTCGAAGGATCCCGCGTTGCAACAAGAAGCGGCTGCGCTGCAGCTGGCAGCATAGTCGGGTGTTTCTTTGTGCCGCATATCAAACAGTGGCTGGCTTAAAACTAGTTCAGTTGTCGCACGCCGCATGCAAGGTTGGCCTGCAGTCTGATGGGCACTGTTTCAATCGTGTCTTGGCATGGACTTCATTGGATTCATTCAATAAGCTGTGTGCCACATGCGCACAGCTATGCGGACGCATTCGCGCACCAAACCAGGCCAGCAAGCAGGCAGCAATATATCACCTATAATCCATGTACATATGTACATGGGTGCGTGCAGCACGTCATGTTGCTCTACCTCACACGGTCACACACATGCACATCATACACCACCAGCCCACATACCGCCCAGCATCACGTCTCGCCTGCCGCTGTGCTGGCCACATCGCCCACGCCGCCCCTCATGCCGTGGCCGGCTTGGCAGCACGGGTGAATACATATTTATATATGCTAAGGCTAGCTAGGGGCCTACTGCAACTAAGTGCAAGCAGCGGCAGCAGGGGTGGTGTTGACTGACTGGTGTCAATGATGACGACATCGCAGCAGCACGACAGGCAGGGATGACGCATGTGCACTGCCTGCATGGCAGCCGTGCGCCGCACTCCAACGCACGAAGGCATAAGCGCCTGCATGCGCTGCACTCATGGAGTTTGTCCACAGCTATGGAGCGGTTGCTGCTCGACTGTACAGAGAAGGCATCGAGGACTTGTGGAGTCAGTGTAGCACGTGACATGACCGTGGCGAAGCCAACAAGGCAAACTGATTGCATGCATTTGCACATGCATTGAACGACGAATTGGACTTTACCAAAGTTCACCAGACATGTTACTGTGGCTGTACCTCGCCCAACGGTCATTGGATCTTACTAATTGTTAAAGTACACCCCTTCACTACTTACTCGGTGACCCGCTACTCTATAACACACTCTTCACAACCAGGTAACCCTGACTTACACCGCAGCCCCCAACACAATCACCAGCAACACCACCACCACCACCACCACCACTAATACCACCAAGATCAACACTGCGATAGACAGGCAAGCCAGTCAGTAAGGCGGCCCTCCTGTTTCAAATTGAGTCTTCCCGCCGGGCACTTTGGCTTCCGGCGACACAGTCTCACTGTCGCTTTTCCCTTCCCTTGAACCTCTTCCTTCTGCTCTGGCTTCTGCCTCGCTTCCTTCTTCTCGGCCCTGGCCTTCCCTGTGCATGTCCTCGCGCGTCCTCCAAATCTCCACCCCTAATGAAGTCACCACTCCCTGCATGACGTGCTTCGATGTTACATGCAAAGCATAAGCGTAGCTTGCGTGCCTGCGTGTGTGCGTGCAGAATGCAACAACAGTGACACACTATCATAATAGCGACCAACATCACATTGTGGACGAGTACAATTACTGCACCCGTAACACTTGCCTGTATGGCTACATGAGGCTTAGTGACCCGAACCCGAACCCCATCCGCCCGCGGGTGCTCATCCAACACCCTCTCTGCAATCATCTCAGCAACCTGCCAACAAGAACAACCAGTTGAAGAGTTAAGCTACACATACCACGCACATGCATGCACGCAAGCTCACTTACATATGCTGACAAGCGCACGCACGCACCCACCCACCCACCCACCCGCACATGCGCATACTCACCTTCTCCACTAGGTTGTAGTAAGGCGGTCCCTCCACAGTTTTGCGTATCAGGTTGAAT
The DNA here is from genome assembly GCA_009103225.1 of Chlorokybus atmophyticus. Lineage (NCBI taxonomy): Eukaryota > Viridiplantae > Streptophyta > Chlorokybophyceae > Chlorokybales > Chlorokybaceae > Chlorokybus > Chlorokybus atmophyticus. Next base: position 628,733 of record RHPI01003009.1, read on the forward strand.
ACGGCGGCGTAGTCCACGGTGTCGCGTGTTGCGTCGGTGCGGCCTGCGTCACGCAGGTCCGCGTGCACGTCCGCGTCCACAACAAAACGCTGACCCAACGTGCGCTCTTCAGGCAGCACGCCGTGACGCGCGTAGAACACCAACCCTCGCAGCAGCACGCGGTCCCCACTGCCAAGGAAAGAAAGTGTGTGTGTGTGTGTGTGTGTGTGCGCACGCATGCGCGCGGAGCGTGTTGTTGTGCTTGCGCGCGTGTGTAGTCTGTGCATGCGTGCGTGTGATGCATGGGTTCCTATATGCCTGTGCGTGCGCGCACACAAACGTATTTGCATGCACTTGCGTGCATACATGCGTGCGTGCGTGTAACCAACCTCATCTCCCTTACGAGCACATGCAGTCGAACATCAATTCTGTTGTGTTGGCACTCAGGAAGCTGCTATATATACCCGGGGTGCTTTTCGCATGCAAATGCGCGTGCGTATATGCCTTGCAAAATCACTCTTACATGCAAAGGTTCGGTTTGCATATTACCAAGTCAAATTGACTTCTCCACAACAACGTCCCAAGCAAGGCTGTGAGTGTGGCTTCCTGGCCTTAAAACTGCAAGACTCTACATGTGTACTCTACATGTGTACTACTACTTGTGTACGTCACGCTCTCTTGCTGCAAGGTTTTTTGCTACATGCATTGCTGCTGGACATGCGTGCATGTGCACATGCATGCACGCACACGCAGCCATGCATAAACATGTAGCTTCCCACGGAACAACAATAAGTAGATAGAGTAGTTGGACGTCAAACTTTGCTAGCTAACACTACCATTGATACTTTATGTAGCATTGACACATGTCACCATCATCAACGGTGACGTGCGTCACAGGATGACACGACAGAGCTCCTGTTTGAAACTTTTCCCTCAAGTTGTCGCTGTCTCAGAGTCATTCAATGTCAAGGAGAGTTATGCAAGCACCCTTCCCGCCCAGACACTCACCTGTAAGACTTGGCCGCCGTCGCTGCAGCCATCCTCGCCGGCTGCTGCCTTTGCTTCAGCGTTGGCAGCAGCACCCTGGGCGGCGGGGATGGGGCGAAGGTGGCCGCCGCCGCCGCCGCCGCCTGGCGTAGAGCCCTTGAGAGAGGGCTACCACTCGAGGTGCACCTCCACGCCGCCGCCGCCGCCGCCGCCATGGCCGGCGGGGTAAAGCTTGCAATGCACGCATGCACACACGCAAGACAATGTGCCTGTAATGCAGAGTCTGTCTCTCCAAGCAGCGTCTTGGAGATTGGTCTCTGCATCCCTAGTGGAAGATGGATGCAGATAGTATGAACCTCGTTAGCAACCCCTGTATCTACAGACGTATAGCCTAGCTGCGCTAGCTGTGCTAAGTTTTGTTGTTGTTGTTGTTGTTGCTGCTGTTGTGCAAGGTCTTGCTGCTATGCTGCCTGCTGGTTCATGATGCTTAGTGGCCTGTATTCTACCCTATGTATGAACCCCTGTACCAACTGCTGAGAGATGCACGTGCATGCGTCTCACTTAAAAGTCAACACTTAGATTGAAAACCAAAGACTTGGAGGCCCTGACCAGCGCTCTCTACAACACACTTGGACGCAGATGCTCAATAACTAGCCCTGTAACTACAATACGTACATAGTGAACACAGGAGGCAGTTACCGGGAGCGGTTGTGTAAAGTAAATGTGATGTGTATATGCTCATGTGTCAAAGTGTACAACATATAGGATGCAGGAATTGTGGCATGCATGAGCGTGTCATACACATGCAAACAAACCGCACACTACACCATTACACTTACATTCACCACCCGGTTGGTTGCTACCTACCTACCTACCTTCACTATTGCCCCCAACCCCGTGACCCACACATGCAAGCCTGCAATCGGATTTACCTGTGTCAAGCACAGTGAGCACGCATTCTGCTACTTGGCTGACTGCAGCAGCGCTTTCTGCTCTGGGTCTTGCATGCTCGGTGTGAAACCACACAACTACATTGCAAGGTGCACAAGCGCATTGTATATGACATTGCGAATGTGGACGACAATGACAACTGCAACTATGAATCAAAGATGGGTTCTGTGATCCAGATCGGTGCAAGACACCACCACATTGACAGGTTCCTGCAGTACTCCTCCTTGCGTGCACTATGCTCATTGCTGCACGTAACAAGTGGCAACTCATCCGCAAGCACTTCAACAGAAAGACAAAACGAATAGTTGAGCCTAAGCGAGCAATTCACCTTGAGATTTCAATGATGTTCAACCGGCATCAAGGCACTGACATAACACCTGCTCAAGTGCTAAAGACAACCAACTGTTGTCATGTGCACGCCAAAAGATGTCACGCACTTGACAAAGCCAAGCCTTGCTTGCACTACACCACCCAGCACAAGCACCTTTGGAGGGGCAATTATTTACAAGCCACCACTTGAATCCACTCTAACCCCAAGAAGACACACAGCTAGCAGGCACTAAACTAAGCATCATCGCTGAACATCTGCACATGAAAACAATAAGCACATCAGTGCAGCATCATACCATAAGGCACTCATTATAATTGATGGCATGGCAATCAATCACATGTCAGCACCAAGACCAGACCTGTGACCTGCTCACCTGCATAATGTTGCCAAGCATGCCAGAAAGCCCCTCTCCCGATTGCACGTCAAATTGCACTCGCAAGATCTCTGCCATCAGCTGCGGAAAAACAACAAATGATTATGGATACCACACAATCGCACGTCAGCTGCTACGCGTATAAATGGAGCCAGCACGCTCAATGAACAAAGGAAACAAGGGGTTTGAACCTGGCCAAGCATCGGGTCACGCTTCAAGCTCGGTTGATAGTGCCGCTGCAGCGCCCTTGTAAGCGAAAGCGAGTCTCGTTCTACACTGTACAGAAATAACGCACATGCATGAGACCATTATACACAGATAGAGGCGCACGCACACACACACGCACGCGCATGCACGTACATGCAGACAGAGGCACGCAAACACACGCACACACACACATACACACACGCACGCACACACGCACACACATACACACACGCGCGCCCGCACAGACAAACCACGCCACACCACAAAATGTAACACCCAACTCTGCCATCAGTCACAACGCGCCACTACTACTCACGCTATGAGGAGGTATTGCACAAAGTGTATGAGCGGCGTGTCGAGAAGGGACGGCATCGAGCTGCGGGCTTCGTAGTGGTCGAGCAAACGCCGCGCGGAGTCCACTCGCCCGGCGGCCAGCATTTGCAGCACGCCGCGCGCGATGAACAAGTCTGTCTCGCACGGGTCGCCCTGAGATGACAACACAAAAGAACAACATCATTAACACAATGTGCGGTAATGACGTAAGAGAGTTACAAACCAACCGACATGCAAAGTTGGGTATATGAAACGCAGGCTTCATTGCCATGCAGTCAAGTGCGACTGCTGTTACATGTTGGGCTGCGGTGAGAAGCACGTCGCCGAAAGCTTCCGCTTCGTCGCTTCGCGCATAGTGCCGAGACACCTGAAACAGGTCCTACAGAGACGCGGAACAAACAGTCAGCAATTGCACAGGCATGCATGCTGTTGGGAATGTGCAACATGCTCGATGCATTGTGCGACGTACCACTTGAGGCGATTGTGTTTGCAGGTATTCGGCCAGCATTGCATGAAACTCTGGCAATCCGCCCGCTACCCCAGCAGACACAGTCCACCTGTTTTCAAAAATACATTATGCACATGCAGTCTATGACACACACAGCACACACATGTGCAACGGGTTGAAGTGCAAGTTACATGTTTCTTCAAAGCTTGCCGCACGCGCATGTGCACATGCCCATGCTATGTACATGACAAACACACGTGTGTATTGTGTGCGCACGCGCGCGCGCACACGCACACGCACACATGACAGCCTGCTCCTGACTGCACCAAGTGCAAACGAGTGTCGCCAAACACACACGTCCACGCAGGCCTTACTGTATGGCAGCTCTCATGAAGCGCGAGCACCCTGTCGTGAGCAGTTCGGGCGTGGGCGCGTCCAGATACCTGCTGGACGCCTGCACCGTGGAGGCGGCGGTGCCTGCGCCGGACTCGCGACGCGGGAACGCCTCGAAGATGGTCTGGATGCGCCCTGGAGAGAAACCAAGCACGAGTGAGTTTGAGACTTCATCATTGTGCGTATGTGTGTAAGCGCGCTTGTGCATGCGTGCGTGCGTGTGCAAGTGTGTGTTCGAGCGTGAATGCACGAACGTACACGCGTGTGTGCGTGTGTTCAAGTCACCTATGGTTTCATCGTCTACAGAAGCGTTCGCCTTTGTGTATGCCTCCACTAAGAGTACACCCAACTCCACGCCCTCGTTGACCTGCACAGTAGCACCACGATACCAATGAGCAGCATGATCATGCGCATTGATAACTTGCCAAGGCAGCAGGGCAGCAAAAGCCTCTAAGCAACCGTCAGCCACACGCATGTACGCACAGACGCATAAACAAAACCTGCGCTTGCCTGTTTGTGTCGCAGCTGTATGCGCGCGCCCTCCTGCAGCAGAGTGTACACGTCGTCCCACTTGCCTTGCGCTTGGTACCTGCAGGAGTGCGCGTTTGCGTGCGCGTGCATGTGTGTGCGTGGGTGACACCATGCAGAATGAGCAGTTGCGCACAATGACATTACGCGTGTGTGTGTCACAAGCCCACCTTGCGTAGACTGTCTTGTACATTTGCTGCGCTTCGTAGTAGTTGCCTTCAGCCATGCTGCGCTCCAGCTTGCGCAGTACCTGCACGGATGCGGGCACAACATCATTACACTCGGACAGTGTGGAAACAACCTCTAATTGAAGCTCGCAACAGCCTTTTTCAAGACCTAACACAAAACAGCACTAGAAAAAATATCACCACAAAGGAAAAATAACTTGCAATTGTCTGCTGCATGGTTTGAAACACACACTTTCTGGCTCACACTGCGCCTTGAGAGACAACCACAATCTCCCAAGGCACAAGCAGAGCATTTACACAAAGACAGAAAGCGGAGAACACAGTAAAACCAGTGCTCGGCATGAAGCAAAACACACAGTATGAAAAGAGAAGCTGCGAGTAAGTAAGCAGCTTACAGGAAAGCAGCAGCGCACGTAAGATATTTGTAACATTATGCAACAAGCAATGCATGAGTTCGATGCTTGGTGTAATAAATGAGCGAATACATGGGTGAATAAGTAAATGTTCTGAATTCAATACAGGTGAGTCAATGAGCAAACAAACGACAAATGAAGTGTATTAACTGAATGAACAAGCAATTTAATGCAAAACACAAATAGTTCCAAGCAGCAGCTCACAATATGCTGCCAACAAACAAGCACACGCGCAAACAGAAATAAACATCATCAGCCCCTACCTTGTCAACGCCAGCAGAGCGTCCAACGCCGCCCGCGCCTCGCCCGGCGGCGGCGGCGGCGTTCAGCTCCTCGTCCCCGCTGCCACCCATGCCGGCAACCCTTCACGACAATACGACAACGACAACGACAACCACAACCACCCTCACGCCACCGCCGCCGCCTACACAGAGCTCTAGAACAACTGCAGGCTTGTTGAGCCAGAAAAAATGTAACCCCGGAGACGAGAGGCGTCTGTCGGCGTTGTGGTGGCGCATGTCGGCGGCGGGGGAGGCGAGGGCGGTGGGGCTGAGCTTGTACAGGCGGGTACTGAGGGCGCACAGGACCAAGCTGCCGCCGCCTATGCGAAGGTACGCGTTGCGGGGCGGCAGGGCACGCAGCTGGAAACACCCGTTAGTCCAGCTTGCTTGCATGGCTGATTGGCTTGCAAGGCACTTTGCTGCTGCTTGCTTGCAGAAAGGCTTCTGCACTGCTGCTGGCATGGTACACACGCAAGTCATAGTGATCATTAGCAGCGTTATTCACTACACATCTCGAAGCTGCTTACCGCTTGCTTGTTGGAACAGTCAGCTGCATGTCTCTCTTGCAGCAAGTCCATCCTGCTTTGCTTGACTTGTAGAAAGGCTTAATGAGCACTAAGCTGGTTTGGAAGGCACTTTACCGCTGCAGCATGCTTGGTGCTTGCATGGACACAGCACGATGGGGTCTGCTGCTTGCTATGCAATCGACCTGTGATCACACAAGCAGCAATCTGTTGAGCTCAGGGTGTCCTTTTTGTGTGCGTTTCAATGTTTTGTAGTTGACAGTGGGATTCGGAGCGTACTGTGGCGTTGGCTTGCATGCGAAACGCTTCAATATCTTTTAGAAGGAAGAACTTGTCCGTTTGTGGTGTGTGCCTAAACAACAGTGCTGCCTTGTCACACAAACGTCGCAGTTAGTGCAGTGAACACATGCAGATATTTCTACTTGGCAGTTTGGGAGATGCTTACGTGAAGGAAGAGTTTCGCGCAGCTCGCAATCGTGCCACGCCGCAGCAGCTGGCCGTGTTCGCGCGCGAGTGGGAAAGGTGAGATGAATGAATTATGTGTGTGAGGAGTAGGTGTCTGGACAGGTTGAAGCATGCAAATTGACAGCATGCTGTTGGTAATATGGGAGCCGCAGGTACTGTGATGCTGTTGAAGGCAAGGTGGAGTTTGATTCAGGCATCCCGAGCGGCGAAGAGCTGTGGCAGGTGTGTGGGCGTGCCCGTGCGCGTGCATGTGTGTCTGTGTAACTGCGTGCGTGCATGCGTGTGCGCGCGTGCACGCGTGTGCGCATGCACGCACGCAGTTTGTGCATTTGTGCACGCGCATGTGTTGCGTTCTTGCGATGTGTTGTTCAGGTCCATACTTTCAGATTGACTGTAAAAGTTTTATCGCGGCTCATTTGCCGCGTTTCGTTCTCATGCACTCACTGGTGGTAAGCAATTGTAGTCCAATTCATCAATGCGCTTATACGTGCATGTTTGCAGTCGTTGTCAGATGAGCAAAAGGACGCTTTGACAAGGCTGCATCAAGAGATAAGGCAACTGGGTGACAGTGAACCGCAACAGAGTTGAGTACAAATTGTTAGTTTGACATGTGCAGCGGATGCAACGTGCGTCAATGGCTCGCAATAGGTTGCGTTTAGGGCAATTGGCTATGCTATACAGTAGGTCGCACTCATGTTGCTACCAATCATGTTGCAGTTGACTACATATTGCGCGACGCTACATTGTGATAGGCTTAGTTTAAGCTTCTGAACCCGGAACCAGATCGTGGCTTGGGAGGCCATGAGCAAAGCAAATCGCTTGAATGTTGTTTGTTTTCGACGCTTTCATTGGGGCTGTTTTGAATATCGTACATAGTGATTGCCAAATCACGCAATTGCTTATTATGTTGACATGATATACTGGCCAAACTATACATTGTGCAAGTCATTCATGCAAACAATTTTATCAGGACATGAGTATGTCTCTGTTTTGCAAAGGCGTAGTTTATTGATAATTGGTGTTGATTGTATCACTGCTTACAAGGGACGTGCTTAATCAAGACAGATATGATGTCGATATCAAGGAGTATGTAGGCTTATCTGTAGCCCAGATGTAAAGCAAGTACAAAGCAACAGCAGACGGCAAGCAAGAAAGGCCACAAGCACAGCAAGGACTTCATACGCATATGCAAGGCCTGATAAGATCGACTTTGCGCCGCAGCCATGCTCCTTCGACTGGCTATATTTTCATTATTGGTGTCAACCATAACGAGACATCCGGCACGCTGTGAATTCAGTTTGGCAAACCAGTCTACCTTTGCTTTGCTCCCCGACACATTGCAGCAGCAACCCATTCTTTTCATCATTGTTTTCAGTCTTAGTGCACATACAATTGGTTACTTCAATGCATTGCAGGTACTGAGTGACAACAAAAACCACGTTGGTAATCACAATCACTCAATGCAACACAGAACCAACTTCAGCCCACACCCATGTCACACTCCAAACTGCTTATTATTGACGCGCGGACGAACAGCGGATCTTGCTGTCCAGGTCTGCAACTAAAGGAGGTAGCTGTGCACAAACTTGGCCAACTGCAAGTGTGCAGGCACTCAATCTAACTACAACGGATTTCCCGACACAACTGCAACGGCGGCAACTCCTGTCATTTGTCACAGCACAGGAGGCGAAAGACCAAGAATGCAGCACAACACGGGGTTGTTCTGGTCTCCAAAAGCCACTGTTCTTTCTCTCGTGCAGAGGTACAAGCAACACCGTGTACGGCACCTCTGTAGAATTGCTAGAGTGAATGCCAAACAGTTCTAACCAAAGATGGGTGAAACAGGTTCCACGCCATGTCCGCATGCCATTGACAACAGATGGCACAGGTCTTGGCAATTGTAGGTTACGTCATTTCACGCTGCCAAGTAGAACATAAGCGGGGATGAGGAACTGAGCTTCGGCCAAGGCCTGCATACGACGCTGGAAGTAGAGCTGGACCTGGATCTGGACCAATCAGTTGCAGGCTGCTCTCTGCCCAGGAGAGGGTATCAAAGCAAGGGAGAATGGGCGCTAGTGCTGACGCTTCACAAGGAATTACAGTTCAGACAGGGCAGCACATCGCGGCAAACTCCAGAGACTTTACAACTGCTGCTGAAAAGGTGAGGGGTTGGAGCGCATGCGGAGGTCGCGTGCTTCAGGAATGTACATTTGTGAAGGAGACCAAGGAACCGGGGCAGTTGGGGCGGATTCGGAAGGCTTGGGACCCTTGCCTGATGACATTGCACTCAATGGGGTGTCGCCAGCTACTGCAGGCGTTGAGGCAGGAGTGGTAGCCATAGCCGAGGAGCCAGCTCCAACAAGCAACGAGTTGGGTGTATCGCTGCCATGATGTACTAACATGGCTTGTGGTGATGGAGAGGATGAGCTGGTCCTCATGCCCGTTGACCCAGGGGACACGCGTCTTGAGTACTGGCTGTACTGACTGAAACTCGTGCCTGGAGTGGACAAGCTGGCAGGCGAGCTTCCATTGAACCCAAAACCAGGAATGGGGGCCGTGACAGGGTCCCAACCTCGAGCGCGATCCCATTCTGCAATGCTGGACGTCGGTGCTTCTGGATGGGGCCACACAATGGCCGTCTCCAGCCAAACGTTGACCCGCCGCACTGAATCTTGAACTTCAGGTGAAGATGCAAACAGTGGGGCACGCATTCGGTGCTCTGAGAAAAAGCCTTCCAAGTGCGAGCCCATCGTTCGCAGAAGGTAACTGTATCCTGCATGCACAGCACAAGGTGAGCTTCCAGTGCAGCGAGCTTGATAGCAAAAGCTCTGCACAACCCCATATGGGCGCTCGCCCGTCAAGCAAGTGATGCACAAACCATCGTCACTGCCCGGGGAGCGCATGTCATCATCCTCCTGGATGCATTTCTCAACAGCCTCGTACTGTGACGACTGTACACCTGGACCAACAGGCTTCAAGGCACCAGTTGGTTCATCATTTATTGCCGCGCGTGCCGGAACTCCAGCACGCTCATATGTGGAATGTTCGTCCACAATCGCCACCATTTTGCCAAAACGCTGCTCTGGCACATATGCATGGAAGGGCTCATTGGGTTCAAAGGGCGAGTGTCTGCTGCTCCCGGGTGGCAGGGCAGTTGTGTGCGAGCCCAATTCTTCCTTGACGGGAGGGAGCATGGAAGTGCTTGACGAACTGTACCGAAATTTCAGCTGCTCCACCCGCTGTAGTACGCGCTCGAATGAGCGGTATCTTTCAGTGACTTCTTGCATCTTGCTGTTGATGGCCTCACATCTCTGGCGCGCCTGAGCTAAACTGGCGTGGCTATCTATGTCCATCACGCGGCCTCGCTCTACCATCGCCATGCTTGGCGCTGTGCAGGCTATTCACGGCAATGTTCCTACAGTGCTGACGAAGACAATCACCCCTGTCCTGCGGTGCCTGCCACAATGAGGATAGCTGAAGCCCAGCGATTCCGACGGCAAACACGTATGCAATGTGCCAGCGCAAATGCAGCTTACTTGAAGCGCTCGCAGGCAGATCTGGCACCCAACGTAGTAAGAATGCTTGAAGGCCGCACTGCACAACAGGAAAAAATGAGCCTTGGATTGCAGAGGCACAATGTTGGCTGGCAATGTTTCAGACCAATACTTTGCCAGTTCCTTTGGCACAACAGCCCGCACTCATAGCCAGGTCGACAACAAACGGTGTCAATGCATGTGGACCATGATGCCCAGCCACAAAATACGAAGAACTGCAGGAGTGCTAGGTAAGTAAGCGCCAAGAGCAGCAGGTAAGTGCAGCGCGAGTGTGCCCAAGATATGAGCCCTGAAACCCGACAATAGGCCTAAAGCGACTGGGCTGTTGACAGTGACAGCGGTATGCACCACAACAATGTCGGCAGGAGCACTGGTCGCTGATGGCCATGAGCGACCAGTACTTTTGCAAAACACCGCATTTCACAACCTACCTTTGTCAACCAACAAGGCCCCTACACCACCCAACTGCCAGCACGCGTGTTACACCTGCACGTCCCCTTACATCAAAACCCTAGCTCACCTCCATGAACCCGCGAGGCGGGCCCAGGGGCGGGCGGGGCGCCACCGGCCCAAGCAGGCACGGGCGTCAAGCAGCTTCTGGCATCGCCCGCAGCCCCTCCGCCTGTCCACCTCCACGACAACCACGCCGTCCAGCCCGCCGCCACCACCGCCGCTACGGGCGGGACACAGACAGAGCTCTTGGCTATGGCTTTTAGGGTTTGCTTGCCTCCGGTTTGCCGCGGGGCCATCGGAAGTGTCGCGCGCTGCGGGACACCGCTGGAGTACCGCATCCGGGCATCGCAATGGCAATCTCTGCTATGTTCATTAGGGACCTGCCTGTCATAATTAACAACGTGACAGAGTGAACTATGTAACAGCATGTATCAATATGCCAACGTCAAGGTCCAGCATTGTCATGACTCATGAGGAGTGCATTCGCTGATGTCCGCTCAGTGTGCTGCATTTATCGTGCAATAGTATCTTGCAAAAGGACAATGTTTTCCTTACATTCGGGGTAAATTGAATGATGTCAAGTATGTCAGGTCACCTGACTCAGGTGGCACGTCGTTATGCGGCATAACTTGTGCCAGTTCCCCCTGAAACTGTGGTGGAGCGCTGGCCAGTCGTGATGATGTGACAATTTGCAAGACGTTGTTCGCAAATTTAGCTGAAGCAGATCTGGAGTATACCCAATGGTACTCCAAATGTGGAGTATATCGTACTTCACAATTTCCACGCATTGCGCATTGAATGTTTGCAACAATGTGAATGTACTGATATTAAAATGTACAGTGTTTAATCCATCAAGCTCATCAATAGTAGCACAAGGCAAGAGGCAGCAAGCGGTTGCATATGCTATAAAGTAAGCAATACGCAAGCAGTTTGCACTGATGATGTTGTTATTTATTACGCATGAAACGTTTCCAATCAAGCATTGCCATTCGATATGATATGTCAACATGCAATCAACATGCATGGCATGTTATTTGAGTGTGAGTGGATATCATTATAAAACAAAACACAATGTTTTGAATGTCATTTTATCACATCTTTCGTGCTCTATAGTATCACGGCATATGGACTCACTTGATAAGTTAAAAACAAGCATTTCATAAACATCCGACAATGTAACACAGCGCAATTAAATGTTTTCAAATGGTACCTACAATGTATAGTCAACTAATTTACTTTCTGATTTCAGATGGAGCTTTATATCGCCTCAACCACGCCAAAGCGGCAGCTGCCCACTGCCCCTACGTGCATTGCATATAGCTAGGCCCCATTAGCCAGCCCTTTAAGTTAAACTCAACAATCACGCACAACACAACCATACATTCATGGTTGTGTGGTGCGAGATGGACTTCTTAATGGTAGTTGTTGTAATTTCGTGTGCGTGTGCGTGTGCGAGTGCGTGTGCTCAGTCCGAGCACAAGTAAAACACATATGTGAATGTGTGTTCAACCTGTTTTACACCCAATAACTAAGCATGCCTCATAGACATAAGTGTGCATAACCTTATGCTTCTTGCTCAAAATGCGCACCACCAGTGCATGCACAAGCAAACTCTATGCAAAGACATTGCCTGCCGACGTCTGCCTCCAGACATTGTCCAACGTACAGAGGCAGAACGCAGGGCGCACACTACAACCCATAAAATCTCAATAAGCATGAAACCAACCTGCATGCTTCTTGCCTGCAACTAGAGTGGGGTGCAGCTGCACGGCTGTACTCGCATTGCCTCTTGTTCTTACGGCACTCTCTCCATACAAACACTAGTCGCTACGCTTGTTGCTTCTGCTGCCTCAACTCCTCCGGAGTAGCGGCCTTCTTTATTGAGAACGCATGAACGAGCTTTATCTCTTCAGCAAGCGCCTGGTTGACCAGCTGATGTCTTTGCAAAAGCCTCTTGCCTTCAAACAATGGAGACGCTATGGCCACCTCAAATGCAGACCCGCACCTGTAGTAACATGTCTTTGGTACACAATGCAGTGGCTGGTAAACAAGACTTCTGCAGGCACAATCATGTCACAGTGCGCATTGGTGGTTTGGAGGCATACACATAGCAGACATGATGTGTTATACGGCTGCACACCGGTAGGTTCCTGGCTGCAATGCAGGCATAGTTTGCTGGTGAAGAGGCTGTGAAGAAGTACAAGCGTTCCTTTTACAGGGTCATCAACATGTGCGTGAGTCCAAGGACATGTTGATGGAGTGATCACCATCACTGCCCAACGCAAGTGTGCTCACCCGCCCGAGATGTCAATCACCACCTGCAGAACAAGTTGCAATGTGAGCTGGAATTGATAGACTGTCATGCACGCTGTGCACACACCATCAACAAGGCTGTGTGTAGACAACTCTGTGCTCATGCGTGCTTCCAGCGTTGCACAACTTGTCACTTATGCACGCGCACACAGCGGATGTTACAAGCGCTCATGTGCTGGCAGGATAAGGATTTGCACCGCAAATGCACATATGTGAACCTCGGCCAAATGCAAGCCTGAGCTTGTCTTACATACAGTCAGCACAGTACTTGACATTGAAACGAGCGACTGGCGAACGAGTCTGCAGCTCTCGACTTCCTGCTGGCATTGAACTACGTTCTCCTCAGGGAAGGAAACGCCATAACTATGTTATAGTATGCATTGTGAAGCTCTCCTTGCAACCGAGCTTGGCTTCAGCTGCAAGGACAGCTGACCAGCTGATCAGGTAACCAGCTAGCCAGGCTAAGCTACACAACAGCCTAGCTTGCACTGGAAGGGAAAGTTTACGGCTATGGTACAGCTTCATGCTGTGGCTTTCGTGACTCGCATAGCAAAGCTGATGTGAGCTGAGCCAAGCTATGCCGAGTTAAGCTAAGCTAAGAGTCCGCTACACTGTGAGCACCTGCACGTTCAGCATACAGCCAAGGCAAGCATGCATATGTGGTTGGTGCGCTTAGCTTAACGAATATACAAATTACACGGGTGCTAACTGGTGATTGTGGGATGTAGTGTTGAAAGCTTCACGATTGCACTTGTTTACCGCGTCCGTGGCCTGCAGGCGCTCCCGGATAGCTGCCTCCAGCGCCTCCGCCGTCACCCCACCCATGACGACGACCCCAGCCGTGACCCTGACCACGACTCCCTTGCCTTCTGCCCCGCCGCCTTCTCTTCACCCCAAGCTGAGCTGCACAAGCAGCCACTCCTTATCGTCGTGGTCGGTATCGTGGTCGTCGTAGTGGTGGTTGTTGTCCAGGCAGCGGCGGCGATAACGGCGTTGTAAGCAAGTTAAGCTGCAGCCCCTGCACTGCTGGTGCTGTACCAGATTATTGTCGCTGCTGCGGCGGCGGCAACCTGCTTGCGCGAAGGAGAAGCTACCAACACCAACAAAACAAGCATACACGGCAAAGGTGCGGGTTGGGCGACAGTTGGCACTCTAACAGTATTGTACTGGATTTTGCCACTCATGCAGCCCATCCATATGAGTCACGCCACTGACTCACGATCTGTGCCGGTATTGAATGCACGTGAACGCTGGTATGCTTGTTGCCAAACACGCACTGGACATGCATGATGGATGATGAATGTGGGTGCTTGCATTGCATCTTGTCTCCAGCAGTTTTGCTGTTTGCATGCATGTTTACATGAAGTCGAGCAAACTATGAGCACCTTCAAGTTGCCTACTCGTCTTGGTGAATCACCATACAGCTTTGTATAGAGTTGCTCACAAATTGTGGTCATGGACCAGTGCTGAGCGTCCAGTGCATCACACGTAATCACACATAGGCTTGTGCTCGCATGCATGCGGTCAGTCTCTGGTTAAGACGTTGAGATTGAAACCATCACATGCGCCCTACAATGCATGTTGTCTAAGTTGCAGGTGGCAGGCAAGGGAGTGAACAGTGCAGAGTGAAGCGCCTGCAGTGAAGAGTTTTGTTTCCGGGTTGAGTTTTGGCCCATTTGTCAATCCATGGCGTGGACGGCGGGGCTTGCGCGCTTGTCCCAAATGCTGCTGCTTCCCGTTGCAGCCTCTGCCGCAGGAGCTTCTGTTGCGATTGCCGAATCACGCAACCCAGTGAAGGTGCCGTTGTGGTGGTTGATGGCTTTCAGTTACGTGTATTTGACTCACATATGTGTTTGTCAGATTGGAGAGTTTAGCGGCAGCGGGTTTGTGTTCAAAGACACCATTGAGGTCACGGCCTTCCCGGACCCAAAGGTACACAAGGCACTATTTGCTAACTGCTTGCTGAGACATATGTGAAAAGCTTTGTGCGGCTTAGTATGTGTCGCGCACATGCGCACGCACGCACGCACACAAACATGTGCACACGTACAGGTGGAGGGTGTGGCCATACATGTGTCGACGATGAAGCGTGCTTGGACAGAGCGGCTAAGTAAGGACTTTTTTGGCGACCCCTCGCAGGTAGAGTGGAGGGAAGTGAGGACAAGAAGTATGCCGTGTCGGCGCATTGTGTCAACTGACATCAATGCACTCCTACGTGTTTCATTAGACTTCAGTTTCCTGCACGCAAAGCGGCCCGATTCGCATACTTGAGCCCATTGCTTTGGGAGTGGAGGTAAGCTACAAATGTCAATCTCATCTGCATTGCTCATCGCATAATGGTTGTGCTCTGTTGAGAATGACTGTGCCAGTAAGCGCTTGTGGTTGATACAACACACACAAAGCTTTGGCTGCAAAGCAGCTTGCTGTTGACTGAGGCCTCACTGGAACTTCAGCAACGACTACTGTGTTCTTTTGAGTTGTATGGTTGTGGCTCTCATGCCGTCTGCGAGATATGGGTAACAACATTCGAGATCTGGTGTTGTATGTACAGGGTGAGGAGGTATTCACTGCAAAGCGCAATCTTCTGTTCAAGGTGATGCATGTAAGAAGGTACGCATCGTGCTGCTGTGCTTTTGTAGGCCCTTTCTCTGTTTTCGTGGAGTTGTAAAGTTGCTAGCCCGAGGCGTGTGTGCAGCTCATTGTCTCCATTCGCACACAGTGTGGGTTGCCAGCTGGCAGCTGTTGGTGTTGCCTTGCTGTGAGGTTTTTTGTTGTCTGACAGCAAGCGAAAACCGCAGGATATACGATGAGGCAAATCACGCATTGGTGTACGTTGCATACAGCACCCGGCTATCCCAGGACATGAGCGAGCAGAACAGCAGGTATTGCACATTGTGATCACACAATCAACCAAGGCGTGTGCTGCGTTGTTGTTGCGTTGGCAGCAGCAGTGTGAGGCTTCCAACACCACCACATCAACTGTGTCATTGTGCGAGTAATAGCCCTCATGCCGATCATCTTTTGCAGGTACCGCACGTCAATCAGCACGATTAGCCTGTATGGTCAGAATGTGGATGTGAAGCGTGGGTCGAAGTAATGGGTGTCATCTTCTACGCACCTCATTACTGCACATGGAGTAAGTGTCCACACGGTACCCACCGAGCAGTATGACGCTCTGCTCAACGGAAGTATGAATGACTGATTGTAATGCAACCTTTACCAGTTCCTTGACAGAGCTTGGTACCAGGCCATATTACCACCACCTTGCGACAAACCAACAGTAACATCAGGGTGGACGCGCTGGTTGTAAAGTGTCTTCGCTGCACTTTGTGCAGCACAGCGTAGGTGTCAATGCGCAGCATATAAAGCACACAATCGGCCTTCGAGCACAGCATGGAGTGGGCATGGAGTCATAGCCTTGCAACCAAGTCAATGTCTTTGTGGCTGATGTGGGGCTACTCTGTGGAAATCTCTCATACGCTAACAGCGACATCGTCACACCAAGCTACGTACTGTCAACCCTGCCTATCACTGCACAAGCATACTCACACGCATGCCAGCGGCATGCAAGCACGCCTACACAACTACACTGCCGCAGCTGCCAGCACAGCGTCTGCTTCCGCCGTTGGCGCCGCCGTGGAAATGCATGTTACGCCAGATGCAGCATCTGTTATTGGCATTGTGTGCAAAGTAGTGTTTTGGACCTGTACGTCACCACCAGGATAAATACACGCCAAACCTTGTGATGCTTGTGCCAACAAGCAAGGTCAGCATGGACATTGACCACACGAGAGACGTGTACAGTGACAATACATGAATTTCACAAGTATATACTATGCACGTCTTGCTGGCCGAAAGGTACCCCACAACCAGGGCATTTCCGATGTCGCAGCTCAAGGTTTCTTTGTATGCATGGAGAGCAGAATACATGAAAGCACTTCGTCAGCACCACCTGCAAGACACGTGAAACCTCAGCTGTAAAGTGTTACCAACATTCGCGCAGAAGGTTCTTATGTACAAGGCATTGGAGCCACTACAAATACCTCTTTCGGCCGATCCAGACACACAGAGCACTTCAGCAGCTTTTTGTAAGCATTCACCTCTTCCTGCAGCTCCTGGGTGACTGGAACGCGCAAACGGGATGTAGCACTGATAGCAACTCCATGCATGCACTGAATAGACTACCCTTTCTGTACAGAAACAGGTAAGCTCACCTGTACCGTTGGATGTAGCGCCAGACTGAGATACTCGTTCCACCTTGGCAGCAAAGGCATCTCGTTCGTCTTCCGCCCGTTTCCTCTTCAGCCTGTCGCAACCAAGTGAGCGGCGCACCAGCTTAACAAAACAGTTTAAGCAGCCAAGAACTGTTGAAGACAACGCACCGTTCACGGTCAAGCTCTGTGGCATCTTCTTGAGCCCTCTTTGCCTTCTCTGCAGCGCGCTTTCTCTCATCTTCGAGGCTGAACTTCGCTTCTGTTGCAGCCACGGCATTGTCTTGAACCGCTTTTTTGAGAGACTCAGCAATGGCAGCTTGTCGGCGAGCTTCATCAGTTGTCTGCCAAAGAAAGCTCAGCAAAACTGGTACATGATGATGCTATGCTACACATATATCAATATGGACATGGGATAGCCAGACTCAAATACTGGCAGGTAAATCACGTGGATGGTGCTACAAAGCAAAGCAAAATTAAGATTTGGTTATATATATACTGATGCCAAGTTGCACGAATGAATGAGGTAACCGACCTTTGCAAGGGCTTCCAATGTTGACTGCAACTGCTCTTCCAGACGCACGCAGCGTTGCTTCAGAACCTCAACAGTGGACTCTGCGTGCTGAAGGCGGCGAACAACCTCTTCCTGCCCCTCTGCCATTGCTGTTTGAACCTACAAGGAACGCAACGTTACACTAACTTTGCGTGTAATGGCCCCTAACCAACATACACGCAACTGACCTGTCGTGCTTTGATCCGTTCTGCCATGAGTTGAGTATTGTAATCATCTCGCTCAGTCAGCTGCTGTAGAAGTCTGGCGTTCTGACTCTGCATGTCCTCATAAGCGTTGCCAATCACTTCAATTTCAGACACATACGCATCTGCTTCCTCTGTTTTCGCCTGTAAGCTCTGCCGCACATCATCAACAGCCCATTGCGCGTGTTGCAACTCGATTTTGAGCTGTGCCACCTGCACGCAGCAGACTCATCAAGCTTGCACCCTCCATTGTGTATGTACCCACCCCAGACTGGTCTGCGCACCTCGCGTGCATATCGCTGCACTGCTGCCTCACTTTCCTTCTGCGCCTGGTGGGCCTCTTCTGTCTCCTTGCTGACATGTCCATTGGCCAGCTGGGATTTTAGCTCGTCCCGCTCATCAGCAAGCTTGCGCATCGCCACGCGTGCCTCTATTTCCTCCCTGTACGCAACAACAATTTTGACTACTCATGTATGCATTGTTACACACTGATAAGCAAGCTGCCAACTCAGCGCACACATGCGCACACACCCACGCGCATGCAGTAGAGGTTGTGGAACCTTTTGACCCCTTACCGAGACTCACTTGACGCCATTTGAAATGCCTCAACAAAAAGCCGCAGCTCTTTCTGAGTCCTTCGCAAGTTCAGAACCTCCTTTTGAACTGCTGCAAGCTCTGCTGCTTTTTGCTCGTAACTGCTTGTGAGTGCTGTCGTCTCCTCGACCAACAAATCATGTGCATGGGAAGCACGCCGGGCGTGTTCTCGTGCAGGATCCAGCATGGCAGCAAGCTGCTTTGCTCGGGACAACTCCCTTTGCAGCATTCCCACCTGAACAGCACAACAGTGAGCACAGCAAAACAAACATTCCAATCGCAGTGCATACCAAGAATGTGATAGCCATATCATGCGGCAGATTGGAGCACAGCATGACACACCTCGCGCTGTAGTGTGCCAACCATTGCCTTCAGCTCCCTGACAGTATCTGCCTTTGTTTCTGCGGCATGCTCAAGTGCTGCATGTTCCAACCGGAGTGCTAGCTCGTCTCGTTCTGACAATGCGGCCCCTAATCTGCGCTCTGCGTCGGCCAGTCGTTCCTCACACAAGGTAAGCGCTCTCCTACAACAAGGACCGCATTGAGCAGACAGCACAAAATGGCGTCATACTGTGAGGCAAGAGTTGTGTTCACAATGTAACAACAGTGACTGAGAATATTCTACACAAGTGCATGAGCCAACTAACTTATCGCATCATCACTTCAGGTGCAGAACTTCTGGCAATACTACTATCGCCGGCTTAGAAGCAACTGCAATGCTTTTGTGCAAAACATCCACATGAGCAGCGCCCGTACCTGAAACTTTCAGCATGCTCTGCGCGCAACACTGCATCCTTCTGTGCCAGTTGCGCGGCGTCACGTTCTCGTGTGCAAGTTTCAACTGTTGCGCGCAAACCATCCAGCTCAGTCATAACCTGCTGTAGCTGCCGCTGCACTGCCTGCAAAGATAACAGTAACCACCTGCCTTTGGGGCTGTTGATGGTGTTTCAATTACGGCATCTAGTAACCTACCAGGTGCGCGCGACTCTCTAAGTCCACTGCTTCTTGAAGCTGGCGGCACTGCGCTGCCGACTTCATGACCTCCTCACAAGCTTCATCGCGCTCAACCAGTCGCCTTGCCGCCAGGTTCTGGGCCTCTGCCAACTGCTGCTCCAACTCCTATTCCATGAGCAAGATTAATAGCAATCGCCACACGGCGTACCCGTTTGCATCTATTTAAACCAGCAATGTGCTCAGCACGAAACCGACCAGTTGGTAAACACACCTTAAACCGGACATGGTCTACAGACAGCTGTTCATCATTGCCCTTCGCTGCATTGCTGCCTGCTGCGACACTGTCAGCAGCAGGTGCTCTTGGGGAGTTGTTTGCGCCACCGAGAAGAGGCACTGGGACTGCCATCAGCTGATGACCTTGCTTGTACATCTCAATCTTGCGCCTTGCTGCCTGCGTCACATACATGCATAAGGCAGAAATAGCTTGAAATTCAAGAAGCGCTAGTATATGCTGTGCACGACTTTGCTCTCGGTTCTTACATGGCAGCATGTTCCGACAAACCACACTGGCCACTCTACCCACCCACCCCCCACACACACACTGACACCCCACCACCACCACACACACTCCAACAAAAGGGGGCACGCACGCCTCCGATCTCCCTGAACTGCTGGTGCACTGTGTGCATGAACACACCAACGGCTGCTTCGCCTGTGTGGCAGGGCTTCACTATGCACGACCACACCATACCTGCAACTCCATGCTTTTGGTGTCCAGCTCCCCAAGAAGGTTATCAATGCGAGCCTCATCTTTTGCATGCTGATCCCGAAGACGAGTGCACTCTGCAATGGCTGCCGCTTCTCGTGCTTGAGCGTGATCCGCCACTGACTTCGCTGACAGTGCATCCCGCTGGAGTCGGTCGAGCACCTCAGAGGCCACGGCCCCTGGTTCATGCCGCAGGCGTTCCAGCAAGGCGTCACCTCGTCTTCTTTCTTCCTACTTAACAGCACCAGATGTTCAACTGAGGAATGGAATCCACTTCCCAAGAATTACTGCTAACGACATAAGCACCCAGTGATTGGAGCTGAAGAACAGATCAACTTGGATCACACTACCTGCAAACACAGCCAATGCATGCAGTCAACCTGCATTGCTGTGAATGCTGATGCTTACAAGTGCACCGCAAGCTGACATGTACGCGGTACGTTGGTTGGCATGCCAGCGCAAGCACATTGCCATATACAGAGGCTAGTGGCTAAGCATCAAACCTGAATGGCGGTGACCAGCTGTGCAAGAATGCGTTGGGTGGTTCCTCGCCTCGCCCGCAAGGCCTCCTCCAGCATGTCGTCGGCGACATCATCGGAAAGAGGCTGCAGAACGAGGTGGCGCACGAAGAGCTCTGCAGCGCTGGTGCCCCGAGGGCGCTCGGCGGCGGAGGGCTCGGAAGCGGCGGAGGAGGAAGGGTCAGCGGCGGGGTGGGCGGGGTCCAGCGTCAGCAGCAGCGAGTGCAAGTCGGCGTCCAGCCCCTGCCACGCACGCTTGAGCACCCCGGCGGTGTTGTCATGCCGCTGAAGGCGCTGCTGCAGCTTGGCCAGCTGCTGCTCGAGGCCCCTGATCTCCGCCCGCTGCGCCTCCAGCGTCTCGGACAGCTTGGCATTCTGGTAGGCCAGCACCGCTCCATCCTGCATTGCATACGCCTCCGGCCACCAGGCCGGGGCGGCGGCCGAGGCGACACGGAGAGAGCTGCTTGCTCGACACCAGCAGCACAAGCAAAGGGGGCAAGTCTACACTTCACGTTTGCCGCATGCACACACTAACCAAGCACCCTCAGAACCCCCAATGCAGCAGAAGACATAGCGAGATGCTGGCAAGACCAAACGTGAAAAAGGCCAACCGTCTGCAAGCCACCCTCCTGACCCACGCCAACTACGATGCCGTCAACCTCGCCGCCGAAGCTTTTGCCGCCAATGCCGCCCATACCCAAGCGCAAGCGCCTTAA
Organism: Chlorokybus atmophyticus; assembly: GCA_009103225.1. Classification (NCBI taxonomy): domain Eukaryota; kingdom Viridiplantae; phylum Streptophyta; class Chlorokybophyceae; order Chlorokybales; family Chlorokybaceae; genus Chlorokybus; species Chlorokybus atmophyticus. The sequence goes on from RHPI01003009.1 coordinate 649,968, forward strand.
ACCCTAGAGCACTGCTTGTGCGGGGCGCACAAGCACTGTTGCAAGTCAAGACGCTGGTTGGGTACAGGAATGACCAACCAGAAGAAGGCGATGGCTTTTAACAAAGGCTTTTGTTAAGCCCGGGTTTGGCCTTAATCTTCCCTGAACTGCGTCACTTCCAGGTACGTGTCTGCATAAGGGTTTGGAAGCATGCGGCGGGCGGCTGTGGCGGCGGCGACCGCCGCGAGGACGTCGGCGCAGAGAGGTGGTGGATCAGCAACTGGCTGTGCAAGCGCATGGAGCAATAGCTGTCTTGGAGCTGCTGCTGCACCTTCCACTTCAGGTGGCTTGAGAGCTGTGCTGACTGGTGGGGGCTGGGCGGTGGAATCGCCGGCATGGCTGCGGGGTGGGGCAAGGAGCAGCTCCTCCGCGGCAGCAGCTGCTGTCGCTGACTCCGAACTTCAGAGCAGCAGCTTGCAATTGGGCAACAGGGGCGGAGCCAGCAGTAGCAGTGGTAGGGGAGTCAGCAAGTATGACGCGCATGTTGGGGTAGACAGTGTGGTGGAAGTCAGGCAGCTTGGCGGGGGAGACGTTGTCGGCAAGGTGGTTTTGCCCGCGGACGTTTTTGGCGTGCCGCTCAGGCGAGACATTGTGCATAGGACGGTCGTATGGCAGCTTGCTAACCGAAGACAGGGATCAGCATCATCAAAGTCAAGACACCAGGTATGTCCTGCTCTGCGAGTTGAGTAACGCACAATGCGTTGGACTTCCAGGGCGTTCTAGTAGTACTCGTTAGCTTTGAAACCGCAATGTAGCGATCGTGATGTCGTTGATTAGTTTAAAACCCATCATCCTCGGCAACCATGCTTGCAATGTTGGTGTGCAGGGCATTGCACACGGTGTTATGGTGTACTAGCTTGTTATTGATCAGATAGTCTAACCCTTGCATGCATGCAGGTCAGCGGGAGTGGCAAAAAGTTGGGCCCGCAGAAAGGGTCAGGTCGCGCTCGGCACGGCAGTAACCGTGCTCCACAGTTTCGCGGTGGTGCTGCTGTTCATGGACCCCGGCCCAGAAGCTTTGCTTGCGACCTGCCCAAGAAGGTGCATTGAAGTGCCGTACCGAGAAGTCTGTGTCGCCAGCACCATGTTGGCGGTTGGTATATACAAGTCATTGCTTACAAACAGTGTTGCAGGTGCGCCGACTAGCCTTAAAGGTTGCTTTGAGCGCGCGGCTTGCAGAAGGAAGGTTACAGGTGCGTACCCAAGCAACCGTAGTTAAAGGAGCAGTGTGTTGTATTTGGCTCTTTACTGCAACATCTGTTGCAGCACAGCCCTGAAGTTGGGTGTTGACTTAATAGCATTCAACCAAACTGTCTGTGCGCAAATTAAGCAGTGGATGTGTTTATGTTCCTCAGTGCATTGCTTGTATTGGGATGGCACTCCATTGAACATTTTAACTTTTGACTGTGCAGGTCTGGGACACCCTGGAGCCGCCCAGCATAAAGACCAGTGACTTTGCACCACTGGTTGAGGGCTTCAAGTCTGCATTACTAGTAGATGCGCCAAACCAAGTGAATGAACCACTGCGCCGCGCATCTGCAAACCTCCATCGCATTGACGTTTTACCTGTCTGTGTAAGTGATTTGAAGCTCTCCTGCATGCTGTAGTCAGTACTCACAGAATACTCTACTTACCATGTCATGCTTCTACCAGCATACAGCATATGCATACTGCAGTCCTGGTAGTGTGGGTTCACATGTGTTAATTGCAGAGGTCCCTCAGCAGCAATTGCAGTCATTATGCAGCACTGTCTTGGTCGCACTGCATGCAATATTCATGAGCATCATCTTGCGACCATGCAGGGCCTGAACGTGTACAGCATTCTGCGGACGGAGCAGCTGGTGTTGTCCCAAGCTGCTGTTGACGGCATTGTGGCACGGCTTCGCGCCCCAATCAACCGCTGATATGCAAGCTTGTGAACTGCACCCCAGTCCAACAAGTTTGTTCTCACCTTCGTCACTCAGGGGACTCAGTTTCTACTACTACTCAACTAACTGGCACGGTGTTGCTGATGTGCTATGCACCAACGCTGTAAGGGTAAGGCTTACGCAACCAAAGTAGTACACTTCTGCAGTATCACTGGTGAAGGCAACTAGGCTACCGTCAGCAACCAAAGTAGTACACTTCAGCAATGCCTCTCATTAGGCACCTTACTATAGTGCGCTCTCTGGTTGGGGCTGTTAAGCAACACGAGGAAGGCTCAGCACTGCATGCAACATTAGGCCTCCATGTACATCCTGATATGGTGGGATATTTGAGCGTGTTCCGGCGTTCTGAGGACACGCTGGTGCAAATTAGGGTGTCCCCTGCCATGTCTGCGGTGTGAATGCAGTGTCAGTTTGTCTGCTTGCATACTGTCTCTGCACGCTGTGTTTGCGACATGGGTGATTGTGTTCAGGTCATGTGTGATTCAGCACCCCTTGTGATACTGCTGGTCTTTGCCCCTATCGATTGGGTGCGTACATGCGCATCTATGATGTTGCAAGATATAAGGGGAATGGGCATACCCCTCGCGTATGTTCTGTATACACTATTACACATGTTTCGTCACTACTGCACTATCAATGCTGGGATTGCGCTATCATTGCCATTCGTATACCAACTGTAACAACCATATATGCACAAGCCTCAACGCAGTAAGGTTGCCGCCATTGCAATGGCAGGTTGTCAACACAATACACGTGTACAACAAAATGTGCTGCATGCAAGCAGCGTGCAACGCAGTGGTTGCTTCTCTCACATTGAGCGCTGTCAGTCAGAACTGCCTGAACAGCTGTCAAGGCAACAATGGACTTGCGATGGTGCAGCGGAGATGGCGCTGCATGGCGGTGCGTGCATGCGTGCGTGTAAGATGGTGTGCTGTGATGGTATGAGGTGTTGATGAGCGGCACACGCTGTGAGCCACCCTTCTTTGTCCAGGACCCATTCGTTCCGCTTCCTGTTGCTGTCCTGTCATGTCAACATGGTGAAGCATCGCACAGTCAGAGGCAGGCTGTACATCTGCCAGTGCAAACGTGATATGCAAGTATCAAAGTCCATGTGTAAGCAGCACCGCCAACGGCCATACTCACCAGTTTGGAATCTGGACGTAAGCTCATTAACGCTACATCGCCATATGATGCGGCGCTTGCGTTGTTAACGGTGACGGATTGCAAAGTAAGTGTTGCCCTCGTGCGCTTGCTTCGCCATCCTTCAGCTCTCTACGAAGCAGTATGTTGCTGGCTACCATGGGGGTGATTCCATGCCCAGACGCTTTCGAAGGTAATCTTGCTGGTTTCGGAGCCCTGTCAATGTGTTCCACTGCGAGGCATTCAGCACGCCACAAACTGAGTGCTTGTGCCCGTGTTGTTTGCAGCACTTATGGTGAGCATGTAACAATTAGCACACCTCTTCCAAAGGGATACCAACTACACGCCATCCCGCAGCGGTGAGCAGGCGCCGCTTAAGTTCTGTATGGCCAAGCGGCAAGCCTGCGACCAGAAAGAGTGAGCTGCCATCCAACTCTTGCACAAGCAGGCAATAACTTTGCTAACCAGTGTTGCGAGCAAAGTGGCTGGGACCGTCCATCTCAATCCCGATACGCTCATCTGGCTGCCAGTGACAACTTACATGTTGATCCCTGCAATTAGATCCCCCCAACCGACGTGGTTGTTATGGTGGAAGAATTCGGTCATTGGTATTTGCCACATACCAACGCAATGTCGAGGGTATATGGGCCGCAGTCGTATTCGAGCTTGTGCAACTTGCCCATCCCTCGCAAGGCATAGGCAACCTCGCGCTGCGCAGCACTGACTCGTGAGTTGGAACAAGGTTGCCAAGTCAATAGCCATACACTGCCACTTCTCTGTACAGAGACGTTCAGCTCACAGCATTTTGCAATACAAACAACTGTGCTTACATGTGCAGCTGATGGATGCCGGAGCCTCGACTTCTCCTCCAGCCAAACAGACTCCGCCAACGCTTTCACTGGTTGCTTGAACCCAATGCCCTGTATGAAATTGTGGTTGATATGTTTGCTGCAGGTTTCCGTAAGAAGCTCGAAGCAAGACAAGCCCTGAGTCATCAGCACTTGTATGGAGTGAATATTGTCTGATGCAAGCATGTAGGGTGTAAAGGGTGGTATATTTTGATATGCACGCACTTATACCAGATGCGAGTGCTCATGCTGCAGCACCATAGAGCACTGCTGGATCTGTGTCAGCTGCTTTGTGTGCCTGCTTGCATCCCTGTCAAGCAAGCACAAACACAACACAGCGTGGTTTGAGAAAACGCAGCCCCTCCTTCCTTCAAAACGCAAACCAGTTCCAGTGTGCAAGAGAGGCTGACCACGGATAAGCGTCGATTGCCTCCATGATGACACGAAAGCCTGGCCGATGCACCATGCCGCATGCGGCGAAAGCCCATGCCAGCTGTGCAAGAGCTCTCCTATCTGCTGTAGATGCATGCTGCTGCAAGTTGTGCCCACTTGAAGGCTTGATGCTGTGACACCAACATGTGAGCCGCAAAAAAGCACATCGCACGCACACTCGCATTTGTGGGAGCATGTAAGTCACATGGCAGTCTATCGCTTGCAGATGTGTAGAGAAGGGCACATAATCACTCACTTTGTTAGCCAATTGTCTGAGGCTTCACACAGCTCCTCCGAGCAGTGATTCAGAGCCGCAAAGGCCCAAAGCAGCAGCGCGCTGTCCTGCCAGAAAGTAGCATTACTTTTCTTAATAGTTGGCTTACACGCTCATTGTGCTGTTGGAGATGTCGGCGTATTGTGTACCTGTATGTTGACTTGTGGGAAGGCAGCAGCACGGGAGGCTATGGCTGTGAACAGTGCTTCGTGTTGGTGCTGCATGCGCGCAAAGGCTGTCGTCTGTGCAACAACACAAAACGTTGGTGCATTTCTCAACTGACAGCCAGAAATCTATCTGTGCGCGTGGTGCATAGTTGCACCTTTTGTATGCGACGGTGACCGATCATTATGGGTCACCCTCGCATGCCATCAATACTGTAACCAAACAAGAGACACACTCATACCACGTACTTATGTGACAATACACGTTTATATATGAGAGCGAGCATGTGAGCACGCACTCATGTGTGAGCGTATGTGCATGCACTTATTGTCCAGTGCATGCACACTCGCACGTCCACACGAACGCACCATCGCATGCAACGCGCATGTATAAACACGCACATACCAGCTTGACAGCATCTCCAATAGATGCAGACTCTGCGTGTTTCAAGAAGGCGACCGCGATGGCTTCAAACTCCGCCATGTAAAGCTCTGTTCCTCCTGCCTTCACCAATCCGGAATTAAATCACCTGATCAGACTCAAGAGAAGAGAGTTTCTTACAATGCATTACCAGGTGAGAAAGCCCCCATGCAGCGGCAGCAATGCCACGAGCGTTGCAGCTGTGCAACCGCTCCTTGAATTGCGCAACGGCGTTTTGGAGAGTGTCATTCCTTGTCTGCATGCGCGAGAAAGAATCTCATTGCCTGTTACACAGTTTACTATGTGTGTTTGAGGTTCCTATGTGGCTACCATACCAATGCAAGGCGTTGCGGGTGTGGAAGCCTTCTCTGTAGCGCGAGCTGGCCAACACGGAACAGCAAAGTGCAAGTGTTCGACTCGCTGAATGCAGCATTTGTCTCAATTGAAGTCTCGTACAAGCGCAAAACCTGCGTACAGCTCCAAACTCAGTGACGTGGTGCCGCAGGTTGCCATTGGCATGCATGTGTGCACACGTGTACAGGATATGCGAGGTGCTGTGCAACATGCATGTGTGCGTCAGAGTGAGTGTGTAGGTGCGCGTGAGCGCGTGCATACGTGTATAAGACATAGTTTCTTTGAGCCAGCGCATATGTATACGTGTCTGCGGGTGTGCGTGTGCGTTTGCACCTGTTGTACGCTGCTAGCTGCAAGAATCTGCTTGTTGACGCCTGCCGCCTGCTTCTTGTTGGTTGTATTCTGGCTGACAGCTGCGCCGCTTGCTTGGGCCCTGCATTGCCGAAGCTGAAGCTGACACTGACGCTGAAGCTGAAGCTGAAGCTGAAGCTGACGCTGACGCTGAAGCTGACGCCTAGGCCTCAGCGTCAGTAAGTTGGGTGGCCTGAAGCCTCTCAACTGTTTGGGTTGAACGCCGGCGCTGAGATTTGCCGACGACAAGTAGGACACGGGCAGGACAGATGACGCCGCTGCAACCGCCGTCGCCACCGCTGCTGCCTCGCCGCCGCCGCCCAGCATAAAGGTCAAGCTGCTAGTGGAGATGTCAACGCCGTGAGCTTCTTTTTACTGCAGGCACTGCAGCAGCAGAAGGCCTGCTGGATCGGCGTACAAGCTTGGGTGGTGGGCTTGATCAATGCTCGGGAGCTTGCCTGCATATGGTATAGGGTCGAGTAGGTAATGCACAGTCATGCACACACCCATGCATACAATTGGCAAGACAACAGGACAAATGGGGCAAGTTACACCAGGGGCCTAGGTTAAGTGCTCTAATTTGCTATGTGCAAATGCAAGCCGGGGCAGTGGGCAGGCAGCACAGTCAACCAACCAACCTGTTGCAACAAAGGCACTAGTTAGACCCTCAGCGCCTCCATCACCACACACAGCAGAGCATGCTCATCTAGCTATCAGCCCCTGGTGTCACTCATTAGCCTCCGGCCTAAAGCTGAAAGGTGCCACCGTGCAATGTGCCACCCACCCACCAATAAGCAAGGCACCAAAAAACTCAAACATGGCCTAACCCGCTGCTGCATGCTGTCTACTTTGGTGAGTGTGTGCATTCTGTACCTAACTCCAATGTGTACCCAACTCCAATGTGTACCTAATGCATGTGTGAGCAGGTTACAAGATGGTGACCTCAAGGCACGCTGCGTGCGGGTGCAATGCTGATGCCTCATGGTGTGCCTGTGGATGCGTCTGCACAAGTCTCAGAACTCTCTGTAGTCAGTACCTATACTTACGAACCATGACCACAACGCTGCCACACACTGACAGCAGCAAATTCAGCAACAAGCTGACAGCGTATCACTTGATATTGCTTTAAGCTAATGTGCATACTGTCTGCCAAGTGTGGCATGCAGAGCTGGAGGCCTGTTCAGTGCACATGTCGACTTTGTTAAGACATGCAACGCAAGCCGCGTCTCAAGCTTGACTATGTACGTGCTGGGTCTATAGTGGAATCACTTGTGCGGCGTCACTCATTTCTTGGTCTGTCATTCTCACCGCCATTGCTAAACTTCATACATGAACGTTTATTGTGCATTCAGGCGTGCTTAGCATCTGCGACAAGCATCCGCTTGCTGAAGCAGCCAAACTTTGTGCAAAAGCTGCATTGCAAGCCCAGTCGCACTGCACTTGAGTGCATGCGCGGTTGACTCCCTACACCCTACACCCACAAGGCCAGTCACCCACAACATAATCTCCATTCATAGAACAATTGCTTAGTGGTAACTGTCTTATTCCAGCAGGCAGCACGCACTGATATCCCCTACATCAGAACCGTTTGGACGCAGCCATGGGCCCACCCTGCTTAGCCTTGTTGCTGAGGCTCAAGTCCACAAGGCCGGAGCCGAGCACGTCGTCCCAACCCTTGCCCGACACATCAAACTCCTTGCCTTTGTTGCCTTGAGGCCGCTGCTGTGAGAACGATGTTGTTGTTGTTGCTGTTGTCGCTTGCGTGAAGGATCCACCCATTGATGCGGGTTGTGGTGCAGCCGCAAAGGAGCCGAACATGTCGTCAAAGGACGCTTGAGGTTGTTGTTGTGGCGGTGGGGGAGGAGCCGCCACGAAGCCGCCGTAACCCAACGGTGCCGAAGTCATGGGTGGTGGCCGCACGTTGTTGTGCGCGTGGTTGGAGAACAAGTCCTCGGGGGCGGGAGGATGGGGAGCTTGTTGGCCATGGTGGCCGTGTGGGGCTGATAGGTTGAAGGGGGTAGGGGCGTGGTGCGCCAGCGGGCTGAAGGAGAGAAGACTTGGGGAGGAGGAAGATGGGTGTGCTGTTGTTGTTGTTGTTGCTATCGGTGTGGGGGCGGCAACAAAGTCCCCGAACATGTTGGGGGGTGAGGACGCGACTGTCGCGGGTGCATGTACCGGGACGGGGGTGGGGGCGGGGGCGGGGGCGGGGTCATCACCAAAGCTGAATAGGTCCACTACAGGATGGGCGGATTTAGAAGGTGGCAGCAGTGGCGGCGGGACAGCTGGCGCAGCCGTTGTCGTGGAGGCTCGCGGGTCGAAGTCATCATCATCGTCATCGGCTGCCGCCGCATGTTGTCTGGAAGCAGCTGCTGACGAGGGCATTGCCGCATATGTTGGGGCCGCTTCGTATCCGCGGGACGAGTCCTCACGATCATCATCTTCGTACGAACGGTAGCTCTTGTTGTAGCCGCCGCTGTCGCGCACGTCATCTGAGCCGAATCCATCATATTTGCCGCCGGAGCCACCACTCAAGCGCACGCTGTCGGACCCAAAGCCGCCGTACTTGCCTCCCCCTCCTCCACCACTTCCGCCTCCACCAGAGTAGCCGCCCATGCCACCCGACCTGTACTCGGATGAGCTCAAACCGCCGTACTTGTTCTTGTTTGCTGCTGCCGTATCGCGTGCCTCAGCAATCTGCAAGCATGCAACTGTCAAGCGAGCATTGTACGCCACAACATGCAGGTGTGGAAAGCGTGTGCGCATACCCACACATACATGCGCGCGCACCCGAATGCACGTGCGTGTGCATGCACGCTCTCCACGCATGCACGTGCTAGCACACGCACGCATACAGAGAAAACAAGACACATGCACGCACACATTACCTTGCCGGAGTCGTTGAGAATGTCAATGATACGCTGCGCTTTCATGCGCACATTGATGCCCTGGTCTTTGCCGGAGGATTCGACGAAATGGAAGTCCGACAGCGAGTGCAGCGAGTGCATGTTGGAGCGAAGCTCGTCGACAACATTCTCCGCTCCATGACCAATGAGAAATTCCATCACCTGTTATGCAAACTCAATAACTGGCACGCACGCACGCACGTTGTGCGCATCAAACCAACAACAAACAATGCTGCACCTGAAGAGACTTGTACACATGGCGCCAGTTCTTGCCAGTGTCCTGGAGGCGCTTCCACAACACGCTCATAACGAGCTCGCGATCTTCGTGCCGGCGTGTGGCACTGGCCAGCTCGTTCATCACCGAGCCGTGCGGGCCCCACGGGTCGTTGGATGTGGCCTCCATAGCCTTCTGCTCGATCTCAGGCACCTGCATGCAAAGAAACGTCAACCTTCAACACCAGAGAATACAATTTGTGTACATGTGAACTGTATGGCTGTGCCAATATCTGTCCAGGGTATCAACTCGTGTGCACCTGATAGACGACATTCTTGATCTGTTTGACGGCGCTGTTGAGGTAACGCTCTACTTGTCGGTTCATCATTTTGGTCGGCTTTTCTTTTCGTCAAGGTGAATCCACCTGCGCAGATGGGGAGTTGTAAATAGTTGTTGTACTTTCATGCCGGCAACATACATAGAAACTAATTGTTGAGACTAAGTTGGAAATAACGTTGTTGAGTATGAGACCACCCCTAAAGGTGATTGTGCAAAAGCATGCCTTGTACTGGCTATACTCACTGCCGTCTTACAACAACATTCGTGAGCACGAGCACCAATTCAAACATGACAAGTTCAACTGGAACAACGAGGTGCACGGTACTTCAATGTCAGTCGCTGTACTGCCATGTACCGTTTTGTTTAATACTAACTTGCGTACGACAATTTTCCGTGACATGCTTGGACAACCCCCTGGAGTAACGTCACTGATGACTGATGACACTGTATAGCATCAGTGCACACTTTGAGTACATGCACCTAACAACCAACAACAACAATGGAGAGACGTTGCTAAGGAAGCTGCCTGTTTGCTGCAAGCAGCAGTCGGTGTGGCAGCACCCGCTTGGTTCATTGCCATGCCATCTGCAGTGTACAGTACACACATGCAAAAACTCTCATCGTGGTGTCAACATTCACTGAGCAATTGAGAAGGAGATACGAAACTGCTCGACAGCATGGATTAGGGTTGCAGTGCACCGTTGCGTGCCAACTGCACAAACCACCTTCGTCAGAACTTGCAGCTGATTGTAACAAGAGAATCCAGATATAGCCGGCACGTAGCAAGAAGGCAATGTCAAAAGCGACGCAAAGGATTTTATACAACGAGAGGGTAACCAACGCAAGCACTGCACGCCAAGCTGCAACAACACCTACTGAGTGCAATGCACCGCTCTCCTCCCACGCCAAGCGCATTGCTGACGGGAAGAGACTGTTGCTATGGCCCATTGCGTATATAGACTCAAGCTGCATAACACGCTTGTACCTTGGTGGAGAGGAATGGACTGATAAAACAGGGAAGAAAAGTCTGATAAAAGAAGTCTGCCTTCCTGCCCGCAGAGCGTGCGCCCCTCTTCTCTCACACCTTTCCCGCCTTTGCCCCCTCGCCCCTTGACCCCTCTTCGCTCCTCCCCGCTTAGCCTGGGTATTCACCCACGTCCCCTTGCGATGACAGTGGCGCCACCGCCACCGCCGTCGTAGGCGGGGACGCCGCCCACGCCGACAGCGATGCCGTCAACGATGACAGCAGCAACGTCGCCGAGCAGCACTTGTAGGACTGGTTTCGAGTTGACCCGCGAAAACAAGGGGCACAAACTGTAACAGCTCTTGGCGGTATACAACCCCGTTTGCCGTCAATGTTTCCGCGGTTGTATTGTATCCTCACACGTGAACGGCCTTGTCTAACCTGCCTCGTTAAAACTTAACTTTTGGGCGACTACTGGTCAAAGTCTGCACGACTGGTGGCCATAGGGCTATAGGGCCGCAAGCCTACTGTACTGGCATGAGGCATTGCTGGCTCTACTGGCACTGGTACCTGTCGGCACTCGTCCTGGTCATGGTCATCAAGTTGACGACGTGTGACGACGTCAACTCTCGTCTGCTTATGGTCTTGACATGACATGTAAAATTGGCTTCATGACAAGATGTCTTACAGAAGGCCGTTTTAGTGGACATTCCGTAGTGTTCAGTTGACACAGTAATACTATCACAATTTCGTTATTCGTTAATTGTGCAATACATGCAACATATGTTATATACGCCCCTTCGCCTCACTTACATACGATCATATTGCACACATAGCCTTGTATTGCCCCCATCTTACGAAAGTTTCTTTTTATATGTTGACTTGCTATTGCTTGGTACACGCTCGCTTCTCGGTTACAGGTAAGCTATATATACGATACGGGGGATATCTTGCATGTATAAAGCTGTCGCATTCATTGCTTGGTAAATGGTGCGCAAATATTAATACCTTTGATACTGTATACATCATGTACAATGTAACATCGAATGTACATATTCCAAACTTCAAAATTCAGGGCTCCCTAGTCTTACAGGCGCATGCTTTGTCATTGCTGTCAATGGTGTATTTGCTTGCTACCGCTGCTGAAGGCCCCTGTTTTCTACACTATGCAATCACGACCTACATCTGTACATCTTATAAAAATTATTGCTCACTGCGTTTCTGTTCCGCGCCCTCTATGTTACGCTATACATCATTTGAGTTCCGTGCACTTAGAGTCCATAACTAAGTAAAATGTATTGTGTTGTTGCTGCAAAACACACAATGGTAATAAGCTTTGCAATTGGACACAAGGAAGAGGGGGAGCGGGAGGGAGTCGTGGTCCTTGCGATTGCCATGCTTGCCGTTGAAATGAGCAACCAACGGCAGCTGGTCTGAGCAGGTAATGGCAAACGTGTGCATGTACATGCATGCAGGGGGGCTTGTCATCGGCATTGTCGGCATTGTCGGCGTTGCTGTCCACTCCCCTGCCTATCAGCACTACCTACCCTTCGCCTTTGCCTACCCCCTACCTTGTGCAGGTAGTTTGGGAGATCTGTCCTAACTGCCACTGCCTGCTCCATTGCCTATACATTGCACATACGTAGAAGCCCCCTTAGTGTAGCTAGCTAGCTCTGTGTTGATTGTTGTTCATGGTTGGTTGTATTGCTTTTATTGTGGTTGCGTTGCTACTGGCTGCTGTGGTTGCTTGTTGGCCCCTGTGCTATACCATATGCATGTCTGATGGGGAAGGCTTGTAGGTTAGTGCAGGAGTTTAGCCCGGTGGTGACAACGGTGAGATGTATACTAGTGTGCATGCTTGAGTGATGTGCATATTGCATGCGTGTGCACAACAGCACGTCATATATCCTGTACACCATTGGGAAAAGCACAGCTTGCATCCGTAATGCTACACAGAATGCATTAGCTGCGTGCCTCCGCACTGCCAAGCCCGCATCACAACCCGTTACTCAAAGTTTGGTCATTGATTCATGACATAAGCGGAGTCAACATCGTGCTTGCAATCGCACACTTCAATTTCAAGCGGCTGCACAGACAGATGGCTTCCTCTGTTACAGCGTGCCTATGGGAAGCACATTGTGTCTTGCCCAAAGTAGCCTACTTGTTGCAATGGCAACATCAGGCAGTTGATTGACTAGCAAGCGATCGCCGCATCACTTTCGCCAGCAATGAGCGCACAAGCGAAGCGCATTGGTGCACATGGCAATGACCACTTGACAGTTTGCGTCAACCTGCAGGCGCAGCTAGGCCCACTGCTAAACTGCAGCCATCTGCTTTGCCAATGAACAAACGGGAGGCTCATCGCGTGCCCATGGCGCTGTCTCCTCAAATATGTGGCCAATGCGCAGAAGCTCCGCCTACATTACAGGAGTACAATTGTAATTGCATCGCTTCAAGTAAGTGTTGGAAGAAAGCAGCGTGACCTTACCTCAGCAAAAGCGCGACCAGTGAGCTGAAGACCAATGGGTAATCGCCCTTCAGTACTGCTGCTGAAGCCAGCTGGCATTGCCAGTGCCGGCAAGCCTGACCAAGCACACAATCATCTCAAACTCCATACATAAGACTGTTCAGACGAGGCAGCTGGCTAGAGAAGAAACGACCAAAGCATACCTGCAAGGTTGACATTGACGGTCATCAAGTCCCCGGCATACATGGAGAGGGGGTCCTTGACGTTGGCGCCCAGCATGTATGCAGGAGTGGGTGCCACCGGCGACAGAAGCACAGAGTACTCTTGCAACGCTGCTGTATAATCTCGCTGAATCAAAGTGCGGACCTGACGACCACAAACAAGTTACTATTGTGCCTCAAACAGAATTCTGCAACTACCTGGGTCTGACTTTACTCCAGTAACGAAGCGTAATACAAACTTGCCTGCTGTGCGCGTTTGTAGTAGGCGTCATAGTAGCCAGCAGACAAGGTGTATGTGCCGGTGAGGATGCGACGCTTTACTTCGGGACCAAAACCGGTCGCCCGCGTGCGTGAGTACATGCTCACCAGATCTTCACCTGCGACCCTTGGGCCATACAACACGCCATCAAACCTGCGCGGCACAAGGCTTGATAAGGGTCTTGTGGTTTGCTACTGGGGAAGAAGCTACAATTACACTCTGTGATTTATGCATGTGCGCACGCATGCGCATATACACACGGATACGCAGGTGAGCGTATGTGTGCACACCTTGCAAGGTTGGAGCTTGCTTCAGCAGGCGCAAGCACATAGTAAGCTGGCAGCCCGCTGGCAAACGAGGGTAGGGAGACCTCCGCGACACTCGCTCCCAACTCCTCCAAATGGGCAGCAGCTCGTCTCAGAGCGGATATCACTTCCTGATCAACTCCAGCACCCATTGTCTGCCAAAGGCAAGGATGTCACCGAGGATGTCACCAGTCAACAAAACTCTCCCCCAACAGAAGTCTCAGACAGATGACCACAGATACACGCCATGCCATTGCATGTATCAAAGCGCAACAACTTGCATCAGTGTGTTTTGTCAGCAGCTGCATACCTCTTTGATGATGCCGACTCGCATGCCCTGCAGCGGTCTGCTGTCTAGCTCGCTTGCGGTCTGCAGGCCTGCTGTGTATTCTGGCACTGCCATCTCAACAGACGTGGAGTCGTATTCATCCCTGCCTGTCACATACACCGAGCTGAGGCCGCAACAACAATATTCTAATGACATGACGGTAACACACACCATACACGTCCCCACCTGCAATCACTTGCAACACCTCGGCGGTGTCGCTCACGGTCGTGCCCAGCACTCCAACAACGTCAAGGGAGGACGCGTACGCCACGAGGCCGTAACGGGAAACACGCCCGTAGGTGGGCTTCAACCCCACCACACTGACAGAGACAACAGTCAGGTGCATAGTTGTCAGCCTGCACTGCTACTCAGAAGCAAACTTACTACTCCTCACCCGCAGTATGATGCAGGCTGCCGCACGCTGCCACCCGTATCACTCCCAAGCGCAATAGGGCACTGGCGTGCAGCAACAGCAGAAGCGCTCCCTCCGCTTGAACCGCCAGGCACCCTTGACACATCCCACGGGTTGGCTGTCACCTGAACACACGCAGAAACTTTGTCGTTGGACTGCAAGTTGGTCACTACCGCAGATTGCACAGCCAAAGATGGCCACTTCAAGCCTTGAATATAGGAATTTTTGCCATGCCTTATAGTCTGAGCCCTCTGTGGTGCTGCCCATTCCAAACGCGTCACAGTTTGTTTTGCCAATGATCACGGCGCCGGCGGCCTTCAGCCTAGCGACCTGTGGTGATGACAACAGTCCAGATATGTGGAAGCAGCAGTTGCACTGTGACTGTTTTAATGAGGTGGATTACCAAAGGACAACGTGCACGTACCGCGTGAGCGTCGTAGGGTGGGCGGTACCCAGCGAGGACCTTTGACCCGCATGTGGTGAGCACGCCATCCGTGCACAGGTTGTCTTTGATGCACACCGGTACGCCCGCCAGTGGCAGTGCTTTGATGGTTTCAGGGTTTCTGTCTTTCAGCAGGTCATCTATGCGAGCAGCTTGTGAGCGCACCTCATCATTGTCCAAAACCTGCACCATAGGAGTGTATTGCATGCTGCGTATCGCTACATACTACATGAACAAGGTGCCAACATCACTTGAGGCTGATTAGAATTGCCTAGATGCATGCAAGCTCGCAGTGCTTGCAGGACACCCAACATTATCCAGGGACCCAGTTGTGTTTGACAGGTCACCAAGAGATACACGTACACCTCATCAACACCCAGATGAGCAAAGACACGATACTTGTCAGGTAGCATGCAGTCAAAGTCGTCTAACCACGTGGTTTCCTTGGCGTTGGCAGCACGCATGACACACAGTCACTCACAGTGATGAAACTGTTTAGCTGCGGCTCAACGCTGCGCAGACGCTGCAGCCACTCAGCTGCAACCTCCGCGGCGCTACGTCTGCGGCTGGTGACATCCTCCCTAATCTCACTGATGAGGGACGCATGCGGCTGCGGCGTGTCACTTCGACGGGACGATTGCTTCAGCCTGGGCTCTTTAATATTGCGCTCGGGCACACCCGTACCAAAGAATGATGATCGTGAGTGCTTCTCGAAGGGTGTTGCGAGTGATGCGGCTGCTGCGGAAACAATTGCAAGTTAGTAACGAGGGTGACAGCAATGGTAGTGTTGCATGGCGTATGACCGTAAGACTGGAGCATAAGGTGACACTGCATCATTGTCTTTGCCACGCATGTACTGGTGGCATGCAAGTGACCTGCATAGTAACCACGCGCAAAACCGACTCAATTGGTACCTCACATTCACCCCACTCCCAGCTGTTGTCCACACCATACAGGGAAGACCGACCATGGGCGCAATTGTTTGATACACAAAGTCTGGACAGAACACGTGACCTACGTTGTCAAAGCACACCCTGGCTTGCAGACCATTGACGCTATCTGTAGAATCAGAACAATGCAGGCAGCTGACCCCTAGACACCAGTGGTTGCAGCAACGTCTATTGGGTGTTTGTGAATGCCGTATGCCAACTGGCAGTAATACCAGCTTTACACCGTCAGCATACTGTTCTTGAGCTGTACCATGCATGCAAGAACGACGAAATGCAGACAGTTCAGCAGCACGGGATGCCAGAGACAGCATTCCATTGCTGTCCAACCAACTAAACTCTAAGCTGACATACAGCTTGCGCAAGCAATGCTGTACGCAGCTCGGGCAGTGAGCGCAGTGAGTGAGCTCGCCGTAGGTGCGTGACAGTCGGAAAGAGCGCAGCAGCCAGCTGGCAGTTGAACAGCCCAGCCACAATGTGACAGCAGCCTGACACGATGGCACGGCAAGCGCATGTCTTGAGAAACGTCGACACTCTTCTCATTGGCGTACCAGCAGCAGCTGCCGTCATGGTGAAGCCTCCCTCTCAGCACCAAACCCTGCCAAAATAGCCACGCGTCGCCGCACGATGGCGCCTGCCACTACCCCAGAGCTCGGGACGGAGGAGGGCGCTGATGTCGCCGCCGCCGTAACGTGCCGGCTACCTCCCCGCCGCCGCCAACACCACCGCAGCCATCAATCCTCCAAGCGCAGCGGTGCATTGCCTTGGCGTCGAGCGTAGAAGGCACATTTTGTGTAGGGATAGTCAGGCGTGTTAAAATGTACAGAAGGATGTGAGAGGGGTATGTGTTGTTTGATGCTGTGTGCAGAAGGAGCTGGCACATGGTAGATTGAGCAGGAAGTGCGTACGCAGCCAACTGAGCTTTGTATACACTGTACACACTTTGCATTGCTGAGCTTGACACAAGCGCTTTACTGGTGATGGGTGTGGTGAGTTGCTTCCATACCATCCGGCATGCACGAGCTGAAGCAAGGTGGCCTGACGACTTGAGACAAGAGCAAACCAACACAAGGGCTTTAACTGGAACTGCACATTACTATACCCCTTACATACACTAGCTAAGGTTGCATACAGCTGATGAGTGCGGTAGTGCAACATTGCATGTATCATTGTATGCAATTGGGATATAGGAGCGTATGTAGCTGAACATACCCAACCTATGCCCTCTGTTGCATTAGCAGCTGTTACTTGCCCGTCAACAACTGCACCACGATAAATGACCTATAGCGCAAGCAGGTCAGCGTGTAGCGTGTGGGATGGTCGGGTCACCAACTGCAATAAGTCAGACCTATACCTATCTACAGAAGTCTGCCTATGAAGCGGTCCTATGTACAAGCCAGCGTGCAAAGCTAAGCTAATGGCAGCTGCAATGGGCTGCTGTCAGGGAAACTCGTAGCGGCAAATTGGGCACGTGCGGTTCGCTTCAAGCCATTTGCGTATGCACGCGGCACTGCGAACACAATAATACATCATTATTATTGGATTCAATGATACGAGTCTGTGACTGGTGAAACTTACAAGTGTATCGTTCAGCTGAGCGACTGCACAGTAATAGACTTACTGGTAGCAATGCTCGCATGGCAGCTGCAGCAAACTTTCGCCTGAAGCGAAGAACTCTTTACAGACCTGCCATGGTAAGTGCCAACGATCAACAACGTGGCTGACTGAAGTTGATACTAAGCCGCAAACTGCTGATCAACATGGAATTGCTCCAAAGCTGGCATAAATGCGTACTGTGCGCCAAGTAAGAGATACCTTTCACGCATATATACAATATAACAACTGCACAGGCACAATGCTCGTGCATGCTAACCTGGCACTCGGTTGTAGTGTGTTTGTGGGTAGCGCGCAGCTTACGCAACTTCTCCAAATCATGCTTGGATGTGCCTCTGCAAGCGGCTGGTCAGAGTCATACTCGCATTATCATTGCCAGCAGCACGCTGCGCAAACACGAACGGAGGCCAACATGCTCAACGTGCGTGCTTGCCATGAGCCCGCACCGTTTCACTATGGTGTCATCAAGGGCAAGCATCTCTTCATATGTCATGACCGGCTCCTCGTAGTTCGCCATGCCATGCGCGAGGAAGTTTGCCAACCGCCTGTTTATCAACCTGTTGCGCGCGCTGTCCGGCAAAGCTGAAGGCATATGAACAATACATTGTGAGGTGCCACGCACGTAGTATGCAGTTGCAATCTAACACTGCACGGCAATGCCATTCACAACATGCATACAAACAACAAATGCTTAACGCGGCCATACCATAGTGCGCAACATGAAACAAATCGTGCCGCGGGCTCAGTCTCAGCTGCTCAAAGTGGGACTCCAACGGGAGCAGACGCCTTCTGCCAACACTACAGTTGAGCAACGCGCGCACACGTAACCAACATTTGCCTAGTTCACGCACCCCTGGACTAGACCACGTTACAAGAGTGCTGACATGATGCGAAGGGTCAACATGCAAACAACTGGATGCATGCGCTTGCAATGCACATGCTCAATCAAATGCAAAGTGTGTGTCAGATAATGTGCGCATGTTTTTGATGTTGCATGACAGCATACATCAGCGACAGAGAGTTGTGCAGTACACACTCACTCGCGCATGGTCTGCCTGACAAGCTGCTCGAACGGCATCTCAAGCAGCTCGTCCATGGTCATGGATCGGGCCGAGATCCCGCTCGTTGTGATGCCGTGGGTGTGCGCTGCTGGTGCCTGCTGCTGCGGAGGGCCAGGCGCCTGCTGCTGTTGCTCGTGTGTGCTTTGCCACGTGTCTCGCTGGCTGTGGCGCCTGGCTGCATGTTTGGGTTACAAAGCATGTCAGAATGCCGATCACCTTTATGTGCATACGCAACTGCCATTGCATTTGCTGGCAATGTGCCGCACCATGATAACGCTCAGTGCACTCTCGATACGAACATTGGTTGTGCAAGGATAGCTGATGCAGCAAGTGGCATGCACGAGTGCATGTAGTGAGCTGCATGCAACCAGCGGCAACTTTGCGTAACAGTCATGTCAACATGAGGGTTGCGTTGACTGCAGGCCTCAGTTAAAGAAGCCCGCAAGCAAACACTGCTGCGAGCAAGCGTGCATGCAGGTTGGTCACACATGATAGTGATACGCTTACAGGAGTCTGACGAGCCGTGAGACAGGAAGCGGCGCAAAGCCATCATGGTTGCAAAAGAAGCCTTGCAGCTCTCCTCTCAGCTGCCTATGCTGCAACGGCCTCCAGTTTGCGTTCCCCCAGCACTCAAGGCAATCAGTGGCAGGCAATAAAGGCGGCAGCCTGTTGCCTAAAACCCTACAACGACCAGCCCAGGCCTGACAAGGCTGAGCAAGCGCCAAGCCAACGCCACTCAGCGAAGCGGCTTGAAGAGCATGCAGAGCATCGAGCGCTGCCCTACACCTGCAATACTCTTCCTCTGAATCTTGCCTAACCTTCTCCTCCTCCTCAGCCCCAGCCTCCACCTCCGCGCTCACGCCGCCGCCGCGGAGGCCGCCTACGCTGCCGCCTGAGTGTGATATCGGTGTCTGCCCGTGGGCAAAAGCGCCAGTTTTGGCAGCTTGCCCCGCAGTTGGACTCGACGATATCACGCCTCCCTAGGCTTAGGCTTGGTGATATCGGCGTCGTGCACTACTGCTGCAGCAGGCGGATAGGCTTTACGCTCAGCGGTCACACAACTCAAAATGTGGCGGCAAGCAGCGGCGAATCCTTGAGTCTACGTCAATGGTTTGCAAGGCCCATAAGTCGACGAACCGACGTGAACAGTACAGAGTAGGCCAAGCCGTCGAGTCTCAAAAACCTGCCGGAAGATATATATATAGCCAGCACGGAAGCTTTGCGTCAAGGCATGCGCCTTAACCAAAAACTACAGCAATCAACCATAACCACAATGCTCCCGTTTGCATAAGCAATGCCACGTGCAGAGTTGGGCGTAGCATTGCAGCGTTAATCTTGGCGTCAAAACACATTGCGTTAGGGTGCTGACGTGTGTTGGCAAAGCTGATGTGGCAGTTCTATCAGAAAAAGTGCAGTGTTAGACTGCCAGTGCTGTCCCGTGGTGGCGGCGGCGGCGGCAGAGGCGGCGGGGATGGTGGCGGTGGTGGTTGGGGGAGAGGGGGAAGGGGAGGGGTTGCTGAAGTGCAATGCTGGCGACCGCAGTCGCGGCGGCGAGCCGTTCCGGCCAGTTCCGGTGTCGCTGGCCTTTGTGGGCATGCTCACTGTCGCCCACATTGGCGTGTTCGCTGCTGTTGGGCTGCTGGTACACGTTGTCCACCGCAGGTGTGTGTACACTGCCCAAGCACCTCTGTTGCATGGATGTTACCATGTGCCGAGGTGTTGTGTGAAGTAAGCCAAGTAGACAGGCGCATAGAGTCATAGGGAATAGTGCCCCAAAGCAGTTTGTCAGTTGAACCGCTTGCTTGCTGATACACTTGTATCATAATTCAAGTGAACAAGGTTGCTTGCTTTCCTGCAGCCTACCCTGGTGGTACATTCTGCTCGCATGCTACGTGACTGAGACATTCGCGCTGCTCACGCACTACGCTGGACATCATCGCTGGCCAAGCAAATGGTGGGTGCATGGAAGCAACTACACACGCACACAGGCTCGCACACGCATGCATGCACCAACACACGCACACTCGCGGGCAAGCGTGCATTTAGTGAGTGCAGTGAACACACACACACACACACACACAATACCAGTGGCGTAGTGGGATCACCCACTTTGTCGTTCGCTCCCCACAACTCAGGTGGTACGAGGCGCACATGGGCCACCACGTCGCAGACTACCCGCCATCCCGCTTCATCAACGGCGTGTACATCTTCGCAGAGGTCGACAACAGCCAGGCGTACCTGCCGACGATGCTGCTGACGCCGCTGGCAGTCTGCTGTGTAACGGGCGTGTGGAGCCCGCTGCGCCTGTGGATGGCATTCTGGCCGGGGGTTGTCTTGCTCTATCTTGCCGGGGAGCTCCACACCTCCTTCCACCTGCAAGGCTCACGCTTAGAACGGTTCTCTGTGTTTCAGAAGCTGCGCACGCTACATTACTACCACCACAAAGGTGCAGAGCTATGCCATACAACTTCGCGCACACACTCGCGCATGCACATACTCACGCATGCACGCGCGCACAGACAGACTCTCGTGTCCCCTCCTTGCCTGCATAAGCCTGTGCTTGTGCTTTGTTTTGTAGCTTCTTGATTGCACTTTTTCGGTGGTGTGTTCGGCAATGCGTCAATGGCAAGCATATGCGCACGTCTCATCTGCTAATGACTGATGTTGCTGCTGCAGGTACAATGAAGCACAACTATGCTATCGCTGACTTCTGGCTGGACTGGCTGCTGTTGGGTCTGCAGCTCAAGTGGGAGCCCTAATGTTTTCCAATCAGCGCGTAAGCCTGTTATGCTGCCAAGTCAGCCTTGATTGTTGCTTTCGCACGCGTAATCCCCGTAGTCATTTGTAGATAGGTAGCCATTTAAGGGATCGGTAGGCTAGAGATTGGTGCTAAGATAGACAATCTATCACAGGTTACTCGTGGAGCTTAGTTGTTACAAGTTAGTTTCATAGAACCATTCCAGGCCCATTGCTATTCGTTATGAAATTTGCCAACCATAAGTGCATGCTATATTGCATGCATACGGCATTGTGCATGCTATGCGCAGCAAGAAGTGCGCACATGCGCATGCATGTGGGTGCGTGCGCAGGGGTGTGTATGTGCGCATGTGCGTATGCGTTTGCGCGCGCGCGCGCGTGTGTGTGTGTGTGTGTGTGTGTGTGTGTGTGTGTGTGTGTGTGTGTGTGTGTGTGTGTGTGTGTGTGTGTGTGTGTCCGTCTCTGCGCACGTGTTTGCACGCGTGGGTGTGCACATTGGTGTGTGCATGTCTGTGTGTGCGGCTGTCTGTGTCTGTGTGTGTGCGCATGCGTGCATGCGTGTGCTTGAGCGCGTGGATTTGCTCTAGTGTGTGCATGGGTGCATGCGCGTGTGTGTGCAGTCTACGCACCTTATACAAGGTGCAAGGTGGCCGCTAGCAGGTAAGTTGGTCGTGTCCACGCTCACAATGCAAGGCGGCATGCATTGCCTGCACCAGAACACAGTGACACTGCCCGACAACAGCAATGACCATGATGACGTCAACTACAACGGAAGCAATCATTCGCACGTCCATGCTCGCGCCCAAGCGGACATCCTCGCCGCCGCCGCCGCCGCCGCCGCTGCAAGCTACACAGTCACGTGTGGCCTTCACGGCCTGGAAAGGCCAAGAACACAGCGGCGGCCAAAGGAGGCGCCGGCGGTGGGGAAGAGGCGGCCAAGTAGCAAGGAGATAGGCTAGACGAGGACGAGGAGTAGGACGAGGACGAGGAGCAGGAGGTGGGAGGTATGGACACGTTCTTCAACGTGTTGGGTGCGGGGAGCGGCGTGGTGCTGGCGATAGCGCTGGTGCCGCAGATCCACAAGACCTGGAAGACGCGCTCAGCCGACGACCTCTCTTACCTCTGGTAAGGGAGCCTGCTGCTCAGCTTGCTACCTTGGCTGCTTGCTCACTCAGCGTAGCATGCTTGCGTTCTTGGAAATGCTGGCTTGCTTGCTACGTTGCTACGTTGCTTGATTCATTGGCATGCGTGACACGCTCGCTCGCTTGCTTAAATGCGATTAGCTCAGCATGCTCACCAAGCCTACCATATGGCTCGGTTGCTTATATGCTTGCTTGTGCTTTGTTTTTGTGAAACATCACTCAACTGCCAAAAGGTAGTTACGTCACACTCAATGTCACTACCTTTATGCAGCTTGTGCATGACAGCGATGTCATTACTTGGTGTCAGCTACCATCAAGCGTGAAATGAGTATATATGCTAAGACCCCTTCTCTCAGAGAACAGAACACATTGTGCTCGCACGCTGACTACTCTAGCATCACAGCACAGACCTATGTGCTGTCTTGAAGCTAAGTTTGGGGACACGACTCCATTTGCCGGTCGATTGAGATTGAACGTTTTTATGCAAATTTTGTAACTGCGTCGTTGTGTCTTTGCGTTTTGCCTCAGGCAGGCGATATTCATCCTCGGGCTGGTGATGTTCGAAGCATATGCACTGTACTTCCGATTGTGGCCAGTGTTTGCTGCGGAAGCGTGCGAGCTCGCCTGCCTGATCGTTCTGACCGCATTGAAGGCAAGAAGACGAAGCATTCTCTGCGTGTATCATGCTGTTATGCACCACACACACGTGCGCGCGTGCAGGCACATTTAGGATAGGATATTCAATACACACACGTATATGTGCGCGTGATGCAGGTTTGGGTGGACAGGTTGAAGCGCCAGCAGAGGCATGCTCGAAATGCGCTGCCCTCAACTAATACAGACCTGGACCCTTCTTCACAGCAGCCTCGCCGGTTGTTTCATTCAGAAGGCAGGCTACAGGTTGAAGACCGCAGACCGCAGATACATGAGATACCTTGACTACTTGTAGGTTGTATGGATGAACTATTGATGTGCCAGTATTGTGTGGCATATATGCAGAGAAATGTGTAGCTATATTGTGCAGACTGATTGAAGCTGCTACATTGGTCAGTCATTGACTAACTACCTGGAGACTATCTGAGTGAAGCCAATCACTTTGAAGCAACTGTGGCTTATTGTGCATGCAACGGAGTGTCACAGAGCCCGTATGTTAGACCACTATTTAGTCAACCATTTGTTCATATGGTGTCTATACTTTCTCGACCTCAGGTTCCTCATCACATAACTAATTGGACAGCATGACGATATGCCGCATTACACCTAGACTCGGCATGGTTGTCATGGGGTCGTCGTCATCAGCACTATCGTCGTCATCCTTGTCATCCTTGCCATCCTTGCCGTCCAATGTCACACTGCCTCACCCAAGCCTTTGCCTGCCTCCTACCTTGTGCAGGTAGTTTGGCAGGGCCATCATAGCTGCTACTGCCTGCCTACTGCCTGCCTCACTGCCTGCCTTGCATGCACATAGGTCCAGCCCCATAGCTAGCTAGTTGTATGTGCCTTGTGGTGGTCTATATTGCTTTGGTTGTTGTGTATCTGCTTGTGGCCCCTCTGTTATACCCTATGCACGTTCGGATAACACCCGCAGTGACATTGACAATGCCGTTCACCTCACACATGGACACAATGTGAGTCGAATCGCACACAGCTCGTATATTGCGCATTGCTGCCAGTGTTTGCCGTCTACCGTGTGCAGCTCGTGCAGCATTACCGTTTCAACTCTTTTCACAAGAAGCAGCTGGGGTACACAATTTTCCTCACAATGCTTGCACACCAACTGACAGAGCCCATGTGGGTAGGTAATGCACTACTAATACGCATGTATGCATGCCTAACGCGGAGGTCTAAACTACTGTAGTGAGGAACAAACAGTGTGTATAGCCCGGTGGTTGTGTTGTAATGTGCTTGCATGTTATTGTTTGGCATGCTGTGAGTGAGGTAATGCATGTCTCCAACTACTGCCAGCATATCCTGTGTACACTGCAAGCAGACAGGGCAACTGGAGACTCGACGCCCTGTGATGCATAACATACAAATTGTGCACGGGCAATGAACTTGACCACAACCTCACCCGCAGTTGATAACGTTATAGCTGCTACCTGTCTGCCAAAATTGCTCGTCTTACTCCAAACACAAGGCCCCATACAAGTACATAGCCAGTCTACCCGTACCAAGCCAGACCGTACGCAGTACAACCTCCCTCTGCACCCGGCAGCGCACACACAAACACACTGTACAGGGGCTGCACATCACAACCCTAGCAGGTTACTTTGCAGCCTGTTAGCATAGTCTATACCCAATCAACCAACTTGCCTCTATCGGCGCCTTCGCGGCTCCTCGTCAATTACCTCCGCTTCAATGACTTCAGCATCAATCACATCCTCATATGCGCCACCAGACCCCGACAGCAAGTCTACGCGGCGACCCGTGTCAGTCTCCAGGATACAAGTCTTGATGCTGTAGTTGGCCGCCTGTGTGCCCTCGCCAACAACCGTCACCGCGCCCACGCCATGCTGCCCTTGCACGCGAAAGGCCATGGTTACACTTGTTGTAGCTTTGCCGACACCTCCCGAGGAGAACATCGAGTTGGACTGCATTGTCGAATGCGGGGGCGCCGTGGCCAAACTGCTTCCCAGCACACGCGCGGCTTCGGGACTTCTCAACAACAGCTCCTTGGCTTTTGTGTACACAACATTACTGCTTTCAATCGGCGCTGCCTGCGACAACACCTGACTAGCGAGGTCGAAAATGGAGCCGCTGCCGCCAACAATATCTTCAGGATATCGCGACAGCGGGCCTGCTTGCTGCTGCCGTTGCTGCTGTTGTTGCATCTGTTGCATCCTTTGCAGTTGTGACAAGCTGCTCGCTGCTCGCTGCTGCTGCTGCGTCTGCTTCAAAAGCTCGTCCAATGCACTGCCCGGTGTTACCAACCGCCTCCCCGTCAACCTCAGCAGGCCGTAGCTGACCGCACCCACCAACAACAAGATCACGCCGATGCCCACAAAGAAGGCAAAACTCGACAAGAAAAGCACCTGCACAGCAGCTCATGTCAGGTTTATAACCTCCATGCCAGCACCACAATGACAGGTGGCTCGCCAGAATGTGTTGAGACAAGCAAATGTCACAAATGCGCTTGAATACGACAACACATGACAGCAAAGTCACAGCGCAATACAATATGACAAGCAGCAGCGCATACAACTGAGCATAACTTATGAGTATGCACAGTGACGAGAGGCTTTGAAGTCTGCGTACCGTGCCAGCAACAGCAGCCGCGCCAAATGCAAGTGACGACAGCACACTGTTCTCTCTGATTGCTCTGCCAGTATTACGCAGGACTCTGCTAAGGTACTCCTGCGGGGACTCGCGTCCTGAGCCCGACGCCATACACCTCACCGGTGATCGAACAGACAGTGTTGCTGGAGAAAAGGAAACTGCGTTGCTGCGGCTGTAATTAAGTGCAGTTCCCAAGAACGGCGACTTCATTCTTGGCAAATTCATAGCCAGTGCATGCCTTGACGGCTGCTGTGCGCGCACAGTGTGCAGTCTGGCAGGCGCAGCTTGTGTTTGCACAGCCATACAGCGCAATCGCAGCGCTGTGCATGGCTGAGTGCTCCGCACTGCACTAGACATGTGCATGGCTGGCGACATGAGCTTCGCTACAGCACGCTGCATAAGAGCGCCCTCGCTCATAACAGCAGCCAATGCAACTGGTCAATGTCCTGAGTACCACCTGCAGCCAGATACAGTGTTAGACGCAATCTTTCTCTTGATTCTTGCAGTATGCTTCACACAAGACAGACCGCAAGGGCTGAGATGCAGCCATGCATGACAACAGCAGACTGCAACTCGCAGCTGACTATTGGTACAAAGCTGACAGGTATGGAGGACAGGCAGGTGACCATGTCAACTACCTACGGCCGTTTTGCCATACGTAAACATTGCTCAGAGGATTCATGGATGGGCTCGTTTCTGTGCAAAACGGCAGCAGGGTGCGAACAAGCATGCTTACAGGCAATGCAGAACCGACCGGCTACTAGAGGCTGGTCCAAGCGAACACCAGCAGAGATGGACTTAACAACAGTCAGTTGACAGCAATCGGTGTAAACTGCTGACGAACCCAACACCATGCAAGCACAAACCCTAGCACCCCTCCAACTATGATACAGAGTAAGGCAGCACTTCTCACCGCTGAGGTCGGTTACGTACACCACTTCAGAGAGCAAAGAACACAACCACCAACCCGCTGGCGTCCGCCACCGCCACCGCCACGCCGCCAACGTCGAGAACCTCCTCACCAATACCACTGTTGTGTTGTGCCAAGCAAAGATATATCCACTTCGCGTTACGCGCACTGTCGGGACAACTGGACTGAGCAAGGTCCCGCTTCGAGAAGGACATCCAATGATGGCGTACATGCAAGACATGGGCCCACATAATGGTGATTTCGGAGGTGACAGCCCTGGTAAGAGTCCTGCAAAAGGAAGTTACCTGTTTCTGTGGGTTCCTGCATCCGTAAGTTTCCAAGGTGCAAGTGGTACCAAACTGTACGAGCGCGACCTTGTGCGGCCACGACAGTGCCATAGAACTGAGCCTCGCTACAGTCTACCCTCGCCAAGCGCATACCGTAGGGACACAAACTGTTCGTGCCTTGCACTGTTTATCCATTTGCTTCTAGGTTCGTCCCGCCTCGCTCATGAATACTCGGCTATTCGTCCCTCGATATAAGGGAGGCCAGCACTAGTAGTGGTAGTTCATCATGCAACTAGCGATTATGCTCGTCCCCGATCGTTTATCGTTTTACGCCCCCAATAGCCGCTACCGTATTTGCCCGGATACACCCCCCCTGATTCACCAAGCCCCATTGATTTTGAGGGGGGGGCTTTGTTTGACACCCCCCGTTTTACGGGCAAAGTAGTGCCCTAATACACCCCCCCTCGTTGATTATGCGGGGGGGCGTTGTTTTGGCAAATACGGTGGTCAGCCGGCCACCGGCCATACTTCATGTTATATCACCCCGACAGGCCGGCGCCAAGCGGCACTTGCGCCACGACCGGTCGGTGCTCATGGCCGGTTATTGAAAGCGTTAGGGCGTTAGAGCGGGAGGGACGCTGCTTGATGGTTTTCCAACTTTTTGTTTATCGGCGCTAGATGTTTATTTATCTTTTCGTTTGATCCATTTGTATCATTAGTTTCAAAACGAACAGTTTGTGTCCCTACGGTACTAGTTTTCCTGCGCCATCCCACAGTCGGAACGCCAACACACAAACCCTTGTTGGAAATCGCGGTGTGTCGCCTGTGTTGTCGCGTAGGTCGCCTAGTCGACGTCTCAATGGGTTGACCGAGAAACGCCCTTGTACATCTGTTGACGTCGACAGTGTGATGGCTTACGATGATTAGGGTTTCGGTCCACTAGCCCTTAAAGCGCGTATAAGCACTGACTTTCGGCGGCGACAGGTCGAAAACGACCCGTCCATTAGCCGTCAAAGTCCACCAATTGTCGCCGACTTGGCCGACTTCGCCGTCAAAGCAGGGCCTTTTTACCATTTGTTTGACCCCACCTCTCGAGGTGAACCATTTCATGAATTCCCGCCAAAACAGCATGCACACGGAAGTCTTCACGGCACTGGCGTAGGCGGCGGCGGCAAGTGAGCATTAGCAGTACTGGTTGTTGCAGAAACTATGTGTTGGATGACAGTTTGTGTGATTAGGGGCGTTGATGGGTTGCTTGTGTATGTATTGTTAGTGTGGATTGCAATAGTTGTCCACACAGGCAGACGACGCTCAAAAAATTGCTCTAGTGATAGCGCTAGCGTCACATTATAATATCTCCAGGTTGTACACACAGCATTCACATGTGCTTGTCTCAATAAAACATGTTCTTGTGTGTGAGACTAATGAGAAGCGTTGTGTTGTAGTTGTTACGCAGCATGGCTTGTGATTACACCAGCATTGCGGCTGATGGTAATGTCATAGTAAATAATGATGTACACGGCTAGGGTAATTGCTGATTGAAATATTGATTGCTTGTTGCGTAGCTTGGCGCTACGAGAACTTTCTTTTAACTAGTAAGGATTCACCGCACACGCAGCCGCGCATGCCACCCCTTCCTCATCGCCCTTCGGCTATGCATGCTGTAGAGATGTCGTATCTATATCCACCAGTTTTGCTTGACGCGCCCGATGATGCTAGTCAAGTAGCCCTGAGAGTGCCACACGATATTCAAGGCTTGTCCAACAACTTTGTGCACACACATACACATACACATGCTCTCCCTCTCCCTTCCCCCCCC
>RHPI01003009.1:687509-721916 GCA_009103225.1 Chlorokybus atmophyticus
AGCTTTTATAAACCCTCATAAACAAAAAAAAAAAAAAAAAAAACTGCACGTTGCGAGATTTGAACCAAAGACCTTTAACTGCGAGGCAGCAGTGTTTACCACTACGTCGTTAAACCTTAGCGGAGTTGTGCAGCATGTTTATTACATAAAGTTTACGTACTGTTACGCATCTAATAATGTGCAGTAAGGAAGGTATAGGGCGGCATGGTGTGGGTGTATGTTGTGCACTGTAGCAGGGGGCGTGGCGCGCGGTTGGTCTGTGTTCTGTGCTGGACGGGCGCAAGGGGTGCAGGGGCGCAGCTGTTGACGTTGCTAGCATGCAAGGAGGCAGTACTTCAGCGGCGATGGCGGTGTCCGCTAAAGATGACGCAGACATATCTGGCACCAAGAACCAGTGGTACATGTACGTGAAATGAGTGGAGCTAATAAATGCACCCATGTGATGTCACGTATTCATGCATATGTCTAATAGTGGGCTTCACTCATGTACCGCACGCTAAGCTACACATGCAGCAGCACACATGCATGTGGCTTACTATTGGCCCATTCAAGCCTTGCAAACCATGTGCAGTGTGCATAGGCACTAAGGACTTGACTTGTTCAGCCTTGCAGGCTGGCGGTTGACTTTGCAAGTGACGGAGCTCAACAAATATGTCTATAAGCTGGCTGAAGAGGCAAGCCTTATTGATGGCGGTTTGTGAGTTGTATGCCGTCATGTGAATTTTAACCCACCCACTTTTGTTGCTGCAGAACAAGTTGCTGAAGCCAAAAAAATAAGGAGCTGTTGGCATCGGTCGTAGAGGAGCAGGGCAGCTACATTATGGCTGTAGATGAGGTACAGCAATCTGTAATGGGCTAGGCCTCATCTTGCATGTCATATGCATGTATTCATGAAGAGTTTTATGTGCAGAAAGTGGAAGTTGATGTGCGAAATTTAAATACA
This sequence comes from Chlorokybus atmophyticus, assembly GCA_009103225.1. Lineage (NCBI taxonomy): Eukaryota > Viridiplantae > Streptophyta > Chlorokybophyceae > Chlorokybales > Chlorokybaceae > Chlorokybus > Chlorokybus atmophyticus. The sequence continues at coordinate 688,453 of RHPI01003009.1, forward strand.
AGAAACAATGGCAAGCGCATGCGGTTGTATGCTGACAAGCTTGCGCAGAGCAGGGCATGGCAAAAGCAGGCGGCTAGCAATAGCGAGACCTAAAGGCTGCGGACTACCGCATGGAAGTAACTTATACAGGTGACAGCTCCCTATCACAAGAATGGGGACTTTGCGTTGTTGCTGCAGTGTGTACATACGCAACCGTGTGAGCATAGCATAATAATGTATGTTTGTCTTACAGGAGGTACGCTGCCCCAGTGTGTGCGGTTGACAACGCTTGTTCGCGGTGAGGGGAACAACAAGATCTTGTGGTTGATCAGCTTCGCTGTTTGGTACATCAAACGACTCGTGCAACCTTCGGAATGTTGCAGGCATTTTGCAGGAACTCCTGTGGTGTGCTCAAGTTTTGCACGTGTTAGCAGGTATACACAGTCACTGTGCAAATGTTGTTGAGTGAGTGTGTGATCAAATGTGCATTAAGTTTGTTGCTCGAAGTTTCATTACTCGTTTCAAATATCGAGACTCATGAACATTTTTAGAGCGGTCAGCACAATTAATGCACTACGGCATGTTATACAGCATCAACAGAGCAGAATTCACATAGGGGCCATGGCCATGTTTGGGTCTTCGCAAAGACCCTCAAGTGGAAGTTCCACCAACACACATATGCGGTCCCATACAAAAGGTAGCGCATCTGAGCCTGTTTTTGCACAGCGGCAGTGGCGTCGCATAGCGGCGTCATACCAAGACCATTGTCAAGAGTGGCTCGCGGCCCTTATAAGCCTAGCGGTAGCGGCCCACACCTCCTAGGTGGTCATTGATGCGTCGCGTAGCTGCATGTCCCGGGGCATTATAATGATGCGCTTGGCGTGGATGGCGCAAAGGTTGCTGCGCGACATTCAGTTGGTAATCATCCACATCACAGTGTTGGTGGGAGGAGGCACTAACCTCTCCCCAACAAGCTCCACTAGGAATGCCTCCGCTGCCTCTTGAAGCGCCACCTATTAATTGTATTGCTCGCCTGATAGCATAAAGTCTGCGCTCACCTCTCTGACTCACGGCAGTATGGGAGCTGCATTAACACGACACAGATATTCATGCATGTGCTTTGCACTGTTCTCTTGAGCAATGGCATGTGCAGCATGCAATCACGCACCTTTTTATACTTCCTGATCATCAATTTACGAAGCGCCACCATACCGGGCTGGTACTTGTGCGGCTTGTTGCTTTTGCGCCTTCCCCTATCAGCGCCTCCGTTTTGCCCCTTCAACTATGTCTGTTGCGCCTGCTGCGCCTGCGACGCCGTCTGCCCCTGCATGCGTCCTGTTAACAATCATGTAGTGGGCACTTAGCCAGCAAGTTGAGCATGCTGCTGTGCATGGTTGCGTGTGGTGCTTTAGCAGCACTTGGTTGTTGTGGTGCGCGTGCCAACATGTTGATGGTGTGGCTGATGTTAGCAGAGTTGACGAAGTCATAATGCAAGTTAGCAAGGGAATATGGAGCCCGAGGAGGCAGTTTATCTACAGTATGGAGCGACGTGGGTTTGACGAACGTCGCAGAAAAGCACTGGCGAGGCGCTAGGCTTTGCAAGGTCTTGGTATTCAAGAGGACAACTCTGCCAATGATTCTGAAGGGGTTTGTGGTAGGGCACATAGGGTTCCTTAGTGCTGGGCTATGATTACTTAGTGCATCGTAAGGTGGCAACAGACCAAGTGATAGGATGCAACTATATGTGTTTCAGAATACCCTGCTGCGATGTGCTGGTGTGTTGTGCACAATATGTGGATGATGCCGTTACTACTGCTGTGTCTACTCCATTGCTGCGCACAGCTGAGTTGATGCACTGTTGTTGTAAGTGGTGATGCTGAGAATGAACTGTTTGAGGGGGGGGGGGGGGGGTCATTGCACCGCNGGGGGGGGGGGGGGGGGGGGGGGGGGGGGGGGGGGGGGGGGGGGGGGGGGGGGGGGGGGGGGGGGGGGGGGGGGGGGGGGGGGGGGGGGGGGGGGGGGGGGGGGGGGGGGGGGTCATTGCACCGCGTTCACCCCAGATCATCGGTTTGTATGCATGCTAGTGCATGTGTATGTGTGTGGTTATTTGGTGTAGTATATGTCAATGTGAACACATTGAATGTAATGGCAGCAACGGAAAACACGGCCAAGACGAACACATGATGTTGCAATGTCACCCACTCAAGAAGTGGCGCGTACGAAAGCCAAGATCAGTTCATTGCTATCTCAACTGGAGGATACTGATGGTTTCAACCGAAACTTGCACAATGACAACAACGAGCTACAGATGAAGCTGACAGATGCGGATGGAGCCAATGCCACTTTGCAACTGACCATGGCCTCTATCAAGTGAAAGTTTAATTTGTTGGACACCGGCTGTTACCAACTTAATTAGCAGCTTAAGGTGCAGCACCAACCCTCTATTATAGCATAGGCTGGCATGCTGTCTTGAGCTGAGCTTGTGGGTAGCGAAGGTGATGGTGGTGCCGCCAGTTGACGCTATTGCTCCAGCTGATGGTGTCACCATTGCATGCAAAGGAAAGGGAGAGCGAGCGAGAGCATGAGAGATCCTGGATGTTGTCTTCAGCACGGGAGGCTGCAAAAACACAACCTGTAAAGTCGTGGGAGCATTGACAGCATAGCGAAAATGCATGGTATGCTGTGAGACAAGTAGTGCTGGCCTTGAAGCGAGACCAGGATCCAAGTCGTCCGGAGGACTTTAAGGCAGAGCTACAGAAGATGGAAGAGCATGCTGAGCAGTCGCAAGCAATGCTGAACTTACAATCTGCTAGGCAGTCTTATGGTGGTGGACAGGATGCATAGCAGCAGAGTGCGGAAGAGAGGACAGCAAACAGCGAGAAGCTGCAATGTGCGAGCCAAGATAAGGGCATCTCAGCTATTACCAAGGCAATTAAAAGGTGGCAAGCGAGTTGTTGCAACCAGGTGGCATAGTGCTGCTTCGAGATGTGTTTACGAGTCATAACATATGTCATGCAATCAGTCTGCAACGTGCATGCAAGCGGGTGTTAGGGCTCAGCAGTGCAGTGCATTACTATAGATTGATCACGAGGGACTTTACTATTACCCAGCTCGGTGGACCCTGCTGAGCATGCATTGCACGCGAGCGGGAGCGATCTTTAAAGGGAAATATTGTCACCACCAATCAAGTTGGTGCTAGCCTACATACGCATTCTCCCTGGGGAGTTGTCAGCGCAACGAGCAGTTTAGAATAAGGGGAGCGTACAAAGTGTAGATCTCTTTAAGAGGAGATAGACTCAGCGTCTGTGGACCCAGAGTCGTTGTCCCTCTTCTCGGCTTTGACTAGTGTTATAGGCGTATTACTTCTGGCTCCAGACTGCCTGGGCACAACAAGAAGTCGAAGAAAAACCAACTTCACGCTATACGCATCAGTGTATATGCGCAACAAGAATGCATACTCCAAAGTGCACATAGCTCTGGTTGAAGTGGTGAATGGACTTGCTCCATTAAATAAGCTTCACAACGTGTTGAGCCGCCTGGGGCTTGCGTCATCAACAACACTCTGCACTGCTACATCCTGTTGCGAGTGATTGCTAAGAAAAGCTAGGCATGCCCTGTCACGTTCTCTCTGGTCCTTACTTGGTAATAGTTAGCATGGACAGCTGGGACTTCAAGTCACAACATGCACTGAAATACTCTGGCTGCGAAGACTAAAACCTGCATTGCACCACCTACACAAGTGACTGTGTCCATACCCACCACCTTATAGCATACCCAGTGTACTCTAGTTCAGGTGAGTGCATGTGTTGAAACACAACTTGATGCGCACTATTAAGTTCATGCCATTGAGATGCATAAGGCAATGCGTAACGTACGCATGTGCTTGCGCAGGCACAGCATTATTGGACATACCCGGACGATGATATGAGCGTCTTGGTATATCCTATATACATCAGTGCAACTCCCTGAACCACCTCCTCCGCTGCCTCGAGTGCACAGGCCTCTGTTGCCATCTACTCGCATTAGCACATTGACAGTGGAGAAAAATGTGCCTATGAACAACTTCTTGAGATCTTGTACGCAACCATCCTCAAGTGCATGTGCAACAAAGAATTGTTAAAGCTCCCGTTAAAGCCACGCATGTATGGTGGAGCCGATCTGTCCGCGCAACTTTGGTCAATGATAGGGCCCACGAGTCACTCATCAACAAGGATCTCAAATTGTGTCTCAGCAGGCCCACATGTGATAACTTGTGACGCAAAACTTCTCACCTCTTGTACAAGGCTGGGGTGGTGAAGAAAGTGGTGAAGGTCCTAAAATCAGCGCATGGCACAGATTCGCGAGCTGAGGATGCCAGCAGCGCGCGCCACTATGCTGGTGCTTGACAGATCATGGACAATGCTTATGCTCCAAGTCCTGCAATGTGCAAAAGCTCTGGAGACGCTTGACCAGGAGTTGCGCCATCTTATTACACATGCACCTGCCAGTGCAGCAACCGCAGCGGACCTTGCTCGGCATCACAAAGTGGGACAAGATCAGTTTGAGACTGATGTTCAAGCCATGCATTCAAAGCAACTAACAGTGGAGAAAGTTGGACACCACTTGAAGATGAGCAAGAAGCATTTGTTGCCCAAAAAGGCAACGCATCTGCCAAGAACAAGCGCAAGCAACTTCTTATTCTCAACAAGCTGGCTAAGAGTGGCGACCTCAGCACCTGCACTGCAAACTACATTGAGGTGCCACACGCACTGTTTGATAATTCTGGGGCATGCGAAAAGGCGACAAGGCAACGAATCTTGTGGATTTGTACCAGGGATGCCCCTAGTCTCAGCTGTCACAGTTTTGCAGTGGGGTGGAGTGTGTCCTTATCCTTAAGGGCATGTTTATCTCCAACCACAATCCCCTGCAATTAGCATGCACCTTGCAGGACTACCTAAAAATGACTACCACTGCTTGGGTGCTGCCCCGTCTACACTCGAGGTCGCTGCAAGCACTTCATATCATCTTCGACAACCCTGCGCACAGCACTGGTGTCAAGTCTTTGCTCCAGCAACTTAAAGATGGCGGCACTCAGTGCAGCCAGCATGCCTTAACACTTGCAGATGAAGTGCCTCGAAGCTGGCTGCTGGAAGACCGCTTTATGAAATGCAGCCTATGCAACCTCATCATACATGAGCTGCCAAAAATGGCTGCACCATACTTGTGGGAGAATTATGAACTTGGCATTGCTGGAGGCAGCATCTTGCACCAGCAGGACAAGGCAGTTGTGGTGCGAAGGGAAGGCGAGGTCACTTTCAAAAATGTGGACAACTACGCCCAAAACATACAGTGGCGGACTCTTGAGTCTGATTACACGCCTTCACATGCCCACAACAATAGGTATTTGTCTTCTCACTGGACATCGACTTCAGCCTCATTGACCTGGGTGCCACTGAATAAAAGGCCAACACCTCACAGAAAACAGTGTACAAGCAGTTGTGCATGATGGCAGCAGCAGCGCCAGGTTACCTTACCTGGACCTCACAGTTGTATACTCACACCTATCCAGAATGCCTCACTTATGTCTCGTGGCTGACAACCAGCGTACCAAGTTTTCACTGCACTTCTATGCAGTAACAGGGAGCGACTACACCAGCTACATTGCTGGGATCTCAAAGCATTTCTGCTGGACTAAAGTGCTTGCGAAAGAGTCAGTGTTCATTGCGGGAGGCATTCCTGCATGCCATGAAGACCTCACACCAACATACCTACGCTTTGTGAGCTGATCCTACATGGCTGCTCTTGCAAAAAGACTCAATGCCGCGGCAAACAATGCAAGTGCAAGAAGAATGGCCAAGCATGCACAACTACATGCTCATGTTTATGCTGCAAGAATACCACCTTGCACTGCAGCAGCCAGCTAGGAGCAGAAACCACCGGGCACCCACCCATCAATACTGAAGCAATCAACATTGAATTTGATAGCTCGTGCTCTGAGCAGGCCACAGATCTACCCATCGACGACTCTAACCCTAATTGCACAGCTGAGGAAGACACCGCCTTGCTTGCAGAGTTTACTGACATAGATTTCGCCTAATGAATACATCGCTTATAGTTGAGGGCTAGATGTACAATAGATAGAATTGCGGACTGCATTAGCAATAAGTACACAATCATTGCAAGACACGGGTGCTTAAGAGACTCATCAAACATTGCATGCATGCATGCATTTTTGAAACAAACCACTGCCATCATGCACAGTCTCAACTTACATGCACACAAGCGCACAGCAAGCACGCAACATGTTGCAAACGGTGCATTGGTGAAATGGCCAAGAAGTCACCAACCTGCATAGCACTTAAACGGCTCGGGTGGGTGCAAGAGCCACCATGCTGCTCTAGCCACCAACTCATGCTCGTGCACAAACAGCGAACTAGCCCGCCTTTGGCCCTTTAGTCTGCAACTCAAACACACGCAAAATAAGAGCGCCCAAACATGTTGGGTGTTGTATCCAACGCCACACGCAAGTAGACACAGCTGGCTGTAAAGATCTCCAGACTGAGCACAAAAGCAGCAAGCGGAGGGGAGCTAACCTTTGAGTCATCCACAGCTGGATGAGACCGAGGAGCGCGCGTGCTAACAATTACCCCGAGCCCACCAGAGATGTACACACCACGAGCCAGCATACCACCACCTTCGACAGACGGTGCAGCCACAGCACCCACTTGCTCAACCACATCTTGGCGACCGACGCAGCACGTGTACTCCGCTGATGCGCAACCGTCCATGTACATCTGCTGCCTATCATCGCTCTCACACAAGCAATCGCGCGCTATACCCTCCTCGCCAGCCATCTCGTCGCCCCCGCCGCTGATTATGACCAACAAAACCACAATACCCGCGAAAAGGAACCCCTATATGTGCGTTAGTGTCCATGACGACGGCGGGAACTCACGCCCAAGGATTGACACGCGCCATTACAACATCAACGCTTGAAACCACAGAACTGCAGTGAGACGTCAAACGACGTCCCATCAACGCGCTAACTAATTGCAATTTTAACATGACGTCCGTCACAAATGATCTATAGGAAAACTCTAAAACATTGCCAGCAGCGTTGACAACACACCCATCATCGTTGACTGACAGCGACACGGGGCGATTCTCAAGCGGCAAAGATGGCAGAGGTGAGCTGCGTTAGCGTTCCGACTGCTCAAGCCCCTGAGAACTCTCAGTTGAGAGAAGCAGCTGAAGAGAGCCTTATTCTGTTTGAAACGCATAAAAACGCTAGTCATCACGCTCGTTGTTACGCTTCGCCCATCACGCTCATCACGCGCATCACGCTCATCACGCCTGCTCAATGCACAAGTTACACGAAATTGCACCTCTTCATCAACAATGTGAGCAAGGATTCTCTGTGCCATGCAAGGTCAATCGATCGTAGACCCTTGCTTTGCAACATAAGCAGACGATAGCTTATTGTCAAATCATATTCTTGCATCAACAACTTTTACCACAACCGCTTGTTTTAGCTGTAAACTTGTTATTTCTTAATTTTAATTAAAACAATGCCACCTGTGCAGCCGCTATCACCACAAGCTCCCGCTCATAGCAACAAAGGAACGAGAACAAACGTTGCCGTGGAAGCAGTTGATCAATTCTAAAAATGGCCATTCTTACATCACCAGGTAATATTGTTTGATTGGCAATAAAAACGGTGTGAGCTTGCAATGGTTTGCAACATCAACAAGTCTCACAAGCGGTGCACGATTACGCCGGTCAAATGCCGCTTGTAATAAGGCACTTCAACCATGTCTCAAAATGACACTTTTATTTAAATAAGTGTTTACTATTGCTAAATGGCTATCTGCAACAACATTAGGTCCTCTTTTGCAATCAACTTTAGTCCGATAAAAATCCAAAAAAGATTACTACGTCTCAGCGCTTTCGAGAGGTGCTACAAAGTGCGCAAGTTGCAACATAATGCATGGCAGATGAAACAAGAGACTTCATCGATGCCCCAATGTCTAAACAATGCATTGATTATGGAAAGGACCCAAAAGAAGGCAACGAACATGACCTTATTGCAAGCTGAAGATAAACGAATTATATACAAAATTAGTCCAACATTGGCACCGTTGGGGGTATGCCGGTATGCATCCGCCAACGATGATTGACCTCTATTCATGCCGCAACATGGCCTGAAAGATGCCCGGCATGCTTTTGATGCAGCTATAAGTTGAAAACGCACACTACCACTTGGTTAAAGCAACTTGTGCGGATGATGCTAGTATTCTCAACATTAGGGGAACATATTATACTTTTCAAGATTAAGTCAGATGTTGGAACATCCGATATGACTTGATTATGACCTATGCCAACCGCGCGTGCAGTTGGGACAAGCACGCTTCCAGCCTCGATATTGTGATGTAGGGTTGTGAGGGGTCTGGAGTGCAATGCTAGTTGGGTGGTTAGTTAAGTTAACAAGGCTGACACGAACGAAAGTGATCAATATGATTTGTGGCTTTACTGTCTTGTCAATGAAATACAGTTCCCCCGNAGCGCAGAGCAAGCAGCAGCAGGCAATGGTGTGCAAGTGACATCAACATCACCGGAAACAACACTTGCGCCTTCCGTCATGGAAACTTGTAGTCCTCAAAATGCGTTGCAAGGGACGGTTAAAGCTGAAGAAGCAGGCTCTCCTTTGCCGGCACAGAATATGTCATAGCAGCTGGTCAGTTACTTGGACTGTCTGCTAGGTTAATGCCCCTGTTGGCAAGCCGCATGGTGTCTTGTGGTATTTCCTCAGATTTGTCGGTTGTTGCTCTTGTGAGCATTATGTGCGGTAATGTTCATGTGGATGCAACGGACGTGCGCACCACCTTGCCCCCCCACCAAACAACAAGCCATACCTTGCATTGGAGTTGTGAAATGTACAGCAATACAATCACTGCATAGCCTCGTTACAATGTGTTTGCAATGATCGATTGACCTATATTTTAACATTGATGGAAAGATGGTAAAGGGCATTGCATTGATTGCTATGTCGAATTAAGCAATCAATTTTCAGATATTCTGGCAGTTAAGAATCCCAATACTATATTTTGGGGTCCAATGCTGAAGCTTGATCAGTTCAACATATACTCCTCTGCCACAGGGCAACAATGCAAATCTGCAACCTTTCATCACCTCGGCACTGCCTGCACAAACTGAAGGCAAGGGATTGGGACAAGAGAACAAGCGAAACGCTACCAGGCTGCCGCAGCAGTTAAAATGGTGCATTGTTTGTGCCACATACATTGAACATATTGGCCACATAGACTTCACTTGTTTACGACCTTATCCCCATGCCAGCAGGTACACTACTTGTGCTGCTATCTACTGCTTGGGCGAGCTTTCACTATCTCCACCTCAAACAACAAGGGCTGTCGCTGCGAGCGCTGCAGCCTTCTGCGCCCTCCCCAAGTGTTAGGAATCTGCACGGCACCACCCACAGCAACATCAGTAGGTTTGCACATGCAGCATTGCGAATGCCACAAACTAGCCGTTCAGGCACACAAAACAAATCAGGCAGTACCAGCTTGAAACACAATCGTGCTGCACGTCTGCATGCATGTGGGACTCAGCTAGCCATGCGTACCAAAAGACAAATTGATGACAAACCAACACGCAAGCAGTACAGTTCACAGTAATGCATGACATTGCAGGCTTCTGTTCTTTGGCAACGGGACGGTGGGCTGGAGAGCACAGTACATGCAATGGACTTTTTATAAACTGTCTTTGCCGCTGTTAACCTGCAGAGCAAGTTGTGCAACCACACTGTAGTAGCTCACATTGCAATTACTTACCGGTTTCACATCGGCCGTAACCCAGCCAAGGTCTGGCGGGACAAAAATACGCCGCTTGCCACCCACTCTCATACCTTCCATTCCCATCTCCACAGCAACTGGAACCTCGCCCTTGTTGACCGTCACTTTAAATGTGTCTCCAACATCATTCTTGCCTTCCTGACCGTACCCAACACTGAACAAGCACATCACTCTCAAGGCCTTGCTTGCACAACCATGATGTTGTCAATACAGCACTGCCACGATACTTCTGTGTCCGTACCTGTCCAGGTAGTAACCATTAATCATGTAGATTGTGTAGAATACCTGTCGCCATGCAGATGCGTTGGATATCAGTTCCAGCGCGCCCCATAGCCTGCAACTACCCATCAACTACCTGGAGCCACAGCAGATGAGAGGGCAACCTACATCAAGGACATCGCCGGTTTTGATAACTGGGCCAGTGCCCACACCTATGTCCCTATACTTCACCCCTGCAAGGAGACAAGTCAGATGAAGCATGCACGGAAGGCACGTCCAAGTTGACTCAAGAACACGACTGTGTTTCAACTGAACGAGAGGTGCAATCCACGTGCAAGACTGGCTGCAAGAGCGGTTATCATTCTGGCACACAAACTGCGATCGCATTAGGTGGCATCCATGTTGCATTGCAAACGATGAATCTCAAGTGACTGCATTGCAGTATTGCCGACCCAAGCTTAACAAGCTGTCACAATCACGAACACTTGCACAAGACAAGCAAACCTCTGGCGAGGTCGATGATGGGCGCCATATTGGCTTCAAGATCCTCCCGTCTGCGCTCGCCAAGCTCGCGGGCCTTTTCAATGTTGTACACAGATTGCTTTTTCTGGCCGGTGGCCTCAGCTCCAACAGCAGGCGGATTTGAAGCTGACAGGAGCGCTGCCAGCGCAGCGCTGATAGATGCAACAGCACGTCTCCTCCCTCCTGCAGCGGCATGCTGCTGCTGCGGCGTGGCTGCAGCAGCAACATTAGTAGCGGCATGGCGCCTGCTGCTTCCTGCTTGTTTGGCGCAACTACGCTTGCTTGGGCTGAGCTGCTTAACAAGGTTTGGGTATAGCGTTAGCGATGAAGCCAAGCCCGTCAGCATGCTGCATGTCATTGCGCTCTTTTCTCCTGCAATGTGCTGGAGAAAGCCCCGCGTCAGCAGCGAGCCATCAACAGCGGCACCAGCTGCTCCCCACGACTGTCATCACACCCAGTCAGGCCATGACACCAAGCAACAAGCAGCAGCTCGCCCTCAACTCGTCCAAGGCAACAGCACCTGCTCCTCTCCCTCTTCCTGCTCGTCCTCCTTCTCCTCCGCCACCGCCGTAGCTGTGACCAACATCAGTGCAAGTTAACCCTAAACCGGCCACATACATGCTCAGAGCGGCGGCGGTGTTGGGCGTTGGCGAGCAGACGAAGGGCCGAGGCAGAGGCTGGTGGTGCTTGCTAGAGCTGGAACGCTGTGCTTTGACACGTCTCTTTGCTGCTGCCAAGTGTTGATCCTGCTGCACTTGGGTCAGGTATGTTGTTATAACAGTATGAAGCGTCAGAGCATGATTGGTTCAACACGTGCTCATATTGGCTTGCATGTGATGTGATGTGTGCATGATGGGTTGAGGTGTCGACACTTAGAGAAGCAGTGTAAGCCATGCAGCCATGCTGCTAGCCTTCTGTGCATGTATTGTCGCATGCTATTAGGCAGGCAGGTGGTTGCTTGCGCTTTGGCTGCAAGGCAGGGAAGCCTTGCAGCCAGTACACTGGTGATCAGGTTGTTGCTTGACTCGTTGTTATGTCTGGAGAGTTTTGATGCTAGGCGGTGGCATTGACATCTGCCTTTGAATACAGACAATCAGAATCGCTTGCTGGCTGCCGGTTTGGGGGCTCCCTCATGGCGTTGAAGCCGCAGCAGCCAGCTTATGAGGAGGGTTACGCCACGGTTTCGTGGCTGATCGCCGCGCTAGTGTTTGCGCACATAGCAGCTTTTGTATCCAACCCTCAAGCATGCTGTTGCTGGCTGCACCCATTGGCAGTGCTTCAATCACCGGGCAGTTGTGCATGTATGCGTGTGCATGTGTATGCGTGCATGTACGTGTGCCTGTGTGTACCCTTGACTACGCCTACAGGGCTACTGGGTGTATCGACTAACATCCGACAAGGCCGAACCACGCGGCAGTACCAAGGGTGAAAAGCAGACCTAGAAGGAGGAGGACTTCTTTTGGTAAGCGCGCCCATGTATTGTATGAGATTCTGTTGCAGCTCAGTTTTCTGAGCCAGCAAGGCTGGCTCTGCTTGGTTGCTTACACCTGCGCTTCTCTCACTAGTTCACACGTCTGTGCCCCTTGAGATGGAGTGGGGTCACTACTATTACGTGGATGCTGATGCGCAAGACTTGGCCACTCAGGCGCAGTACTACCATGCCGAAGGCCAGCAGTACGTTCCTGAGTACGTGCCCGTGCAAGCGTCCACCTATCAGGTTGCTGCATTGTGCAGTGTATCATCAGGTGCCTATCATAAGTGGCTTATGCATACTGATCTGGATTGACATCGGCTTGATGCGCAGGAGTACGTGTCGTACGATGCTCAGGCCTCTGGATCCGAGCAACAGGAGGCTCATGTTGGTTATGCTGCTGCTGCTTACCGCAATTGGCATGAGCAAGCACAGGCGTACGCTTACAACTGGTATGCTTCGCAATCGTCACATCAGCATACCTCCGGAGAGCAACAGACTTCCCACAACCATGCTGGAGATGAACATGCAAATTCTGTATTGAAACGGCTGAGCTACCCAACCCAGCAGGTGCTCCAGTTACTAGACACGCTGCGCATGCGCCATAGTTGTGAACGTCATATGTCTGATGGTGAATTGTTTAGAGCAAGGCAAAGCCGAAGCTTGCCTCCACAATTGGTGAAGTCAGGCATGCGACTCGGTCGAGCAAGCCATCAACGGATTCATCCGGGCTGGCGGGCGCAATATTTGGATGCACAAATGAAACGGAATCGGAGTGTCTTAATCGCATGCTGTTTGCCTCGCCGAATAACCCGCAAAGTCTGTCGCTGATGGCACGCATAGAGCCTGGGATAATGGTGTTCCTCTACAACTTCAACACCAAGTCTTTTCATGGTACGCTTATGTAAGCTGCAAGACCGCCTGGCATTGTAATTTGTACGATTGCATGACCATTGCCTTATCTGGTTCCGGCCACCAACATAGGGCAACACTGCCAATGCTGAGTGTGCATGACATCATGTCTCCAGGTGTGTTTGAAGCGATAACCAAAGGCGGCAATTACGAGCCCTCTGCTTTCAAAGGGAGGTATCCATGTCAGGTACTTACTGTCGGTGATGCAATCCAGAATAGATCTGTTTCATGGCAATAACCAATACATGCCTCAGGTGCGGGTTCGGCGCCTCAGCTACTATGCCCCATTGAAGGAAGCAATGGTTAAGAGCGCACTTAAGTATTTCTCAACTCACAAGTTCAACTTTAGCCTGGACAACAAGCAGGTGACAAACTCGAATGCTTAGCAGTTGCTTATCTTAGCCTTTTGGCAAGCACCAGCATGTTCGTGTATAGAAGCGCTGCTCACTGTGCATGCTTGGTCGTCGGGCCATAGTCCAAATGTGATACTGTCGCTCAGCAAGGTGGTTCATTTGCTTTATCGCTGTTGGAAAGAATGACAGCATGCGCATGCTCCAGGTAGCCAAGTTTCTAGACGCGTTTGCTGCCAGCGCTGGCGCGGATCCGGTCACTGGCGCCAACGAGGTATCAATGACACAGGCTGACTTGCAAGGTACTGTAAGTGCCCCTCGAACAAGCCAACCTGTACCTCGATCGGCAGGTGAGTGACCTCGTGGCCCCTTTGTCAATGACACAAGTTATCAGCCCTTGACTCGCAAAGTGGCTATTGGAGTGCATATCGTTGTCGGCTCGAAGACAAGCAATAGTGTTTGACGTAGGAGGGATTGCCTTGCCTATGGAAGGGACTACTACGACTGGTCTTCCCGTCGAGCCCGTGGTGTTTGGTGATGAAGAGAAGAGAAAGGCCAGGGAGTGGTTTGCAAAGTACGAGCGGTCACCTCAGATGGCTTCAGCTGTGACACGCACCGACAGCAGAATTGCAAAGGCCGACAGTGACCAGCCAAGAGGTGTGAAGGAGAAACCCACAGTGCCAACTGACCCCCCAAACACTTGCGGGACTTCAACACCAGAGTCGAATGATGCGGCAGATGAACAAGTCATGGGTGCAACAGCGGACGACAGAAACGCTTCTCGACATTCGATTCCTCACCAAGCAGCAAGCAGTTCTCATGGAAGTCCAGTCAAAGTGCAAGGCCAGAATGCGTTGAGGCCGTCCAGCATGTCCGGCGGGACTCCCTCTGCGTTTTGGGCCCCCGTTAGGCTATCTACTCCTCCAGGAGGAGTTTCTTCTGTTAACACAGCGGTTTCTGATGACAATGCTGCAGCTGCAACATCGGCCCTGGTCGCTCACGCCAAAGCAGATGCCAGTCCACCAAGCAAGCCGATGGAGCCAGCATGTGTGCTCTCAACGGAGAGTCTTGGTGCAGACGTGCTTGTGGAGGAGGCACAACCTGCAGACACTGGCGTCAAAGAGACCAGCAGTTTGGCAGGTGGAGATGTGTCGGTCAAGCGCAGAGCAGACGCATTGGAAAGCAGCAACGACAGCAAGCGTCTGCGTATGGAAAGCATTCCAGCACCAGCCGATGTTGCAGACAAATCAGCTGAGTTGGAACAGCGAACAGTTAAAGCAGAGCCGCACAATGGTCAAGCCCCCATGGGTACAGAAACTCTGGCCTTGGCACCCGGTCAAGTGGATGCTACTTGCGCTGTGCAAAGTCCCTCTGATGTGCCAGCTCGTGAGTCCGTTCCTTCAGTAAGCGCAGAGCAAGCAGCAGCAGGCAATGGTGTGCAAGTGACATCAACATCACCGGAAACAACACTTGCGCCTTCCGTCATGGAAACTTGTAGTCCTCAAAATGCGTTGCAAGGGACGGTTAAAGCTGAAGAAGCAGGCTCTCCTTTGCCGGCACAGAATATGTCATAGCAGCTGGTCAGTTACTTGGACTGTCTGCTAGGTTAATGCCCCTGTTGGCAAGCCGCATGGTGTCTTGTGGTATTTCCTCAGATTTGTCGGTTGTTGCTCTTGTGAGCATTATGTGCGGTAATGTTCATGTGGATGCAACGGACGTGCGCACCACCTTGCGCAAGTTTCGGCATGCCCCATGCGCATTGGCTAGTGCGTGTTGTGCATTACGCACTTAGGATTGCAAGGTAGGTAACTGGTCCACACCTAGTGACGCAACTCACCCTTCCTTTTCCTACCCAGACATGACAATAATAGCCGATGCCATGCCTACCCTATCATCACAATTCGAGGAACGCCGCATGCCTTGTGGCACATGACATGTTGTGTAATGCTACATACTGCGACCGTTCGCTTGGTGAAATCTTTCATCCCATATATGGTGTAGGCGCATGACATGATGGATGGTTGTTGGCGCGCTGTTAAGCATAAAACTTGGGCCAATTGCTATGAAGCAATTACGCCACAAAATGCAACCCTCAAAGCGTGGCAACTTGCATTCATGCTTGATACAAGTAAAGGGGCCCAGAATACAAGTCAGGCAGAAACCACAAGATAAAGCAACAATGAGCAGCATACAGCGACGACCTCGACTGCACAGGCAGTGTCATGCTGACATGGTGCATGCCAGCTAATACTAACCGCAATGTGCAGGCAATGCTGCCTGGCGGCAGCAATTGCAGTGTATGGTAGGCGAGTGCAGCAAGGGCGGAGGTGGCGGTGTGGGGGGAGGGAAGGGAGTCCTTGTGGTCTGCTGCTGCTGCTACTGCTGGGGTCGAAGGGCTGGCCGCTAACCCTGCACCGTTGTCCAGGTGACTGATTGGGCATTTCATCCCCTCGCCGCCGAGACGCACGGCACCCTGGGTCAGAGTTTTCACGACGTCATTGACACATGCGCTAGGAGGGCACTGGCTACACGTGACTTGCCGTTAAGCAGGCTGTCGGGCTACTTGGCTCTGTACCGGCAGCGCGTGTCATGCGCGTTGCAGCGTGCCCAGGGCATCACCATCCTAGAACGGGGAGCGGCAGTCGTAGCGGCGGTACCAGGCTGGGGCCCGGTCCAGATGGCGGCACCAACGGCGGAAGCGGACGCTGTGCTGGCGGCGGCGGCAGTGTAGTTGTGTAGGCGTGCTTGCATGCTGCTGGCATGCGTGTGGGTGTGCTTGTGCAGTGATAGGCAGAGATGACAGTGCGTAGCTTGGTGTGACGATGTAATAGGCATGGATGACAGTACGTAGCTATGTGTGACGATGTTGCTGTACTAGTAATGGGGATTGGGACACTTGCTTGCTTGTGTGTTTAACGGGGAAGGCGAGGAGTGTAGTAGTCGTAGATAGTATAGCCCGGTGGTGAATTAAACATCATGCTGTTTGCTATGTGTGATGGGTGAATGTCACTGTGTGTGTGGTAATGCATGACACCCCTTGCATGCAACCTATGAGGCATAACATCCTTTATACATACACGCTAGCCACCTAAGCTCAACTTAACCAAAAAGCTAAGTCAAGGTAGGGGGGTCGTCGCCGATGTGCGCACATACGCGAGCAAGTGCAAGGTAGAGCACGCAGTTCGAACGATATACAGTAACATTATTATGCGTATATTATGCATGTTGACACACTGTCAACATGCATAACATGCATATTGACACATTTTTCACGCGATCCGAGAGCATGGCTTAAGCTGCAATGCTATGCTTTTGCTGTTCATGCATGGACAGGTGTTTGCTATGATTGCTAAGGACGACAGCAATGCACGTGCTCCCCTCATGGTAACGATGCCCGCATGATGGCATTATACACGTAGGGTGCGGACTTACCATACCCCAACGCGCGCTGGTGGTAACATCTTCCTCCGCACAAGACCTAACAGCTGCCGTTTGCTATGACCGTCCTCATGCATTGTGCGAATCCATGCACCCATAGCTTGGACAAGATTATGCTTGAACGTGCAAAACCCGATGATACCGCACACACTGTGACCATACTACACCGTGTTTGCACTGGTTCGTTGAGTCTAAGAAGGGGTGGGGTATTGCACGGACTGGTATGCTTGAAAAGTCTTGTAGGCATAGTTACAAAGTACGCAATACGTGTACTAGTACGTGGTATGCAAAGTACGCGTATGTTCTCGTACTTTTTTCACAATAAGTCGGCCAGTACGTATTTCATATCTTATTCATGCGTACTACTGATAAATGTCAATAGCGTTTGATGCGATATGTGTGCTAACAAGTGATGGGCAACTCATTATACATCACAATGCATTTTAACACCGTATTTCAACCACCAATGTTTTGATATAATCAAAGTCATTTCCAATAGCAATGCTTTACCTAACATGTTATTACGTAATATCATAACATTTTTCTAAGATGCTTTATTACTTGCAGTGCTGACAGGTGAGGTGGGTCGCACGGCGCTGCCGCGACCTACCCCGCCGCGTGATAGGTCGCGCGCGGCACGTCACCGAAGGCCGTTTACTGCGCTATCTGCGGTCATTTACGAAAAATGACCTATTTTAGCCCAATACCGTACGATTCCACGTACTTTCAACGTATCATTAACAACTGCTTGCTGTACGCGTACCATTACGTATTTTTATGCCAAAAGTCGCGTACTTTGTTACTATGCTTGTAGGGATAGCTTAAAGTGCATGAACTGTTTATTATTTAGTAACCAAGTTGGTAGAAGTCATGAAGAAAGAAAAGCCCACTTTACATAGTTGATTCAGAAGGTTGCAATTGCATAACATGCCGTAACTCTCCGACAAGACACTTCTTTATCAAGTGTCTTTTGTATCAAGTGTTATGCAATTGCAATCTTCATCATAACACACTCAGCAGCCAAAGCTTAATGGTTGATACGTTGAGCACATCAGCTTGCATAGGCCTAGGATTCCATGTCAACATCACAACCATTTTAATGTTAATTGCTTGCTGTTTGCAAGCAAAACGACAATTTGCCTACGATATGCACAGTAGCTAACCGCAGGCCCCTGAACACTAACAGATTATGTCGGGGGCGCTCAATTCAGCATAGAAGGATGGCACCAACATCCTCAAATAATATCCACTAAAAAGCCCTCTCACATGCCTGTGTGTGTGAATCCATGCAGCATACTTCTTCATATACTATGCTTTGAAGGAGCTGAAACAGGAGACATCCAACACCTGCAACCTGTGTGTTGTGTGCGGAGAAAGGACGAGGATCTCCAACCCCATGGCTTTGCATTTGTCTATCGTCGCCACGTTGTAGCGATTAACATGCCCATCGCAGATGAGCAGCGCAGGGTTGCTTGGGCTGATCCACCCAGGCATGTCAACGTCAGGTGGTTTATCCAGGTTACAAAGTGCTCGGTTGTCATGCATTTCCTGGCAGCTGAGTTGTGCATCAGGGATGGAGAATGCATCAGACCACTCTGGGTGCTTGCCAGCAAGCATTGCAGTGGGGGGATCCACATAGCCAGAGCCTGTTATTGCTGCCATGACGGTAATATGCTGCCTTGCACCTGTGGTTGCCAACTGTGCATATTTGACACCTCTGCAAGCAAAGGTATGTGTGACTCTCAGCTCAGCAACCAGCATTGCATGCAACCACAACAACATTTGCTCAACTCTTACCTTGTCACAATTATTGCTCTGTTTCTCGTTGTGCTGTATGGTTCAATGTCTATTTCGAAATAGGGAATCATCCTCTCTAGTCCTATGCCGAGCTGAGCAACCACCTCCTTCAACCTCCTGAAGTAATCTTTGACAATCCATCTTCGGAAGCTTGTTCTTCAACTGGCATCCACTGGCTCGGCCTTACGCTTCGTGAGGTTGTGCCTCTTCATAAACCGCCTCACCCACTTCTCTCCAAGTATTCCCTCTTTGAATTCTGCTCTTCTCTTGTCATCACGGGAGCAGCTTGGCAACCTGGAGAGCAATATCATCGTGTGTTATTGCTTGTCCCATGTTATTCTGCAAGTCAATAATGCAACTATCTGCCTCTCCTCCTCTTTGAGTTAGAACAAAAGGCCTGCCTGCACCCCTGCAGCAAAAAACATAAGAAAACTCTAAACACTGCATTGCACTGTGTGTTTGCTGTAACTCTACTAACTCTACTTACTTGTACTCGTTCAGGCGCTCAGGGTTGGCCATGTAGTTCTTCATAGTGGACTCTGATAAGCCAAGGTCTTTGGCAGCCTTAGCAGCAGTCATACACCTTGCCTTAATGGCAACCATGGCCTCTTGTACCTTGGGAAACAGCAGCTGCCTGTCCTTCTTCTTCATGTAGGGGCCCCTCTTGCCTTTGTTCAGCTCAGCCTTCTCGCGCAGCTGAACTTGCTTGTTGGTGACACATTTTGCACGTGTAGCTGCACCCCTCCTTACCTGCAGCAGAGTGACCCTCGTCGGACACAATAACATGCTGGCAGTTGTCACAACTCATGGGCGATGATGAACACTGAGCCCAACAATAGCATAGCATAGCATAGGGACTGGTACCTTACTTGAGTAGGCATAGGAACTTTGCTTGGTTGCAATGCACATCTCTCTCTCACCAACCCCGTGTATGTATGCTGCAACTTGTATATGCACAACCCACCACACTCAGTGCTATGATGCTCTGCAACTCTGATGCTAAACCACACACGGAGCACAACAACACAACACACGGTGGCGCCAAGCTACCACAACCTCTACCTCAAATATATTTTAGATTAGCTTATGCAAGGGGGTGCACTCTAACTTTTTTGAATGCTAACTCAAATTAGCTGAAAATTGCAGCAAATAGCCTTTGATACTAACTTAAATAATGCACCAAACCCCGCGCCAAAAAATAACCCAGTTCATAAGATACAGCCATATGTAGGTCTTAAACCCATCATGGCGTTACGCGTAAGATTGGCACATTAACTTTTGCATTTCTGATTCACATGATCTGAAACTTGGTAAGAAGTTGCATTAAGTGACAAGAACATTGCAAACCACACAGCAAAAGACATCGTATTACAAAAGTTATTCCAGTTTGAGCCTGTATAGGGACACTTTACTGAAATTATAAAATCTTAAATATTGATATCTCCCGCTACACTGCTCCGAACGGAGTGCCGTTTATATTGAACGGAGCCCACCACTTGTATCTTACGGTTCCCAAAGCCCCACAGCCATCCAATCACATTCGCGCCTCCCACAGCCCCAAAACCGTACGCCGAAATTAGGCAGGTTTACCCTAAGCACCACACCCGTTTACATGGCACAAAAGTTAGGGTTGGTACGTGCGGGGTACAAGCAGTGTGGTGCAGAACAGCGTACTGTACTATGCTGTGCTGTACACTACAGTCTACCCCCGCTATAAGAATACAGCCTGTCACCGAGGTTTCTAGTCTTATGGCGGGGGTATTCCATTGCTCGTTATAAGACTGCTTAGTTTTACGACGCATATTGGCATAAATATGATTATGTCGAAGGAATCGAGCAAATAACACTGCGTTTTACAAGATGAGCGATATAAAACACACACACACACGTGCATGACACACCACATTGCGTTCTATGTACATACACATATGTATGCAATTGTACTTGCATGTGCATGCGGAGCATCACATACACACATGCGGACACTTGCACGCACGCACTCGCGCACACGCAGCCTTGCATGCATACACTTTGCGCACACGCATATATACATCATCATCATCAGTAACAACAACATCTAATCAATCTCTATTGAGTCTGCACCTGTTACACTTGTAGAAGCGTCTGCAACATCAGCACCACGCGTGAAAAACTCAGACAACCGTGTCTGCACCGACGCACCGAAGATTTGATGATGCAACAACGCATTGCGAACATGGCGCAATCCTAATCCTGCATTTCTGCTGAAATCATACATTCACTACCCGCAATGAAAGCCTCTACTTTGCTAAGATGATCCAAGCATTGCATGACGGTCACTTGCGGGGGCGGTATGTCGTCATCATCCTCCTCCTCATCTGCATCTGTGTTGCCATCATCCTCCACAGGTAGTGCTCCAATGGTGCGTAACATGTCCTCGTCGCTGTCCCCTGCCTCCGTGGGTATATGATCATCTATTCCAGCAAACTCTTCAGCTGTAAGCGCGTCCGTAGCAGGGATGGGAAGGCGCTGCAGCATGACGTCTATCTCGTTGAGAACTGTTGCCGCAAGGTTCGCTGCTTCAGAGCTGCCAGATGATGCCGCGAACCACTCAACTGGAGCAATGCCACTTTTGCGCCAGCAGTTCCGTACCGTGTCTTCGCTGATCTCATCCCATGCTTCACGACTCCACAGCACCGCATCGCGAATGTTCACTTTGACCTTTCTATAATCCGTGGTGTTGTCAAGTTTGAACTGTTGCAGCATATGCGCCACAAGCTTGCGCTTGTATCTGCGTGCAACACAACAACAACAACACCATCAGCTTGCATACTTTCACACGCTCATTAAAATAAGGCATGCACGTGCATGCAAACAGCAATTAACTAGGCTACTAGGTACCTTTGTTTGAATGCTGCAATAATGCCCGCATCCAATGGTTGTACAACGGACGTGGTGTTGGCTGGCAAGAAGACACATAAAATGTGACCAAGCTTCAAAGCCTTAAAGCTTCCTTCTTTTGTGCTTTCCGCATACGAGCACGCATGAGTAGCAGAGTTGTCCATCAACAACAACACCTCCCTATCTTGCATCCTCATTGCCATCTCAAACTAATAGAGCCAGCGACTGAAGACATGCCAATATGATTGCTTAGTCTTTGCAGCTGAGTATGCATCAAAGCATGACGCAACTTACTTATGAAGTCATCCATGCAGTAGGATTGTTCTCATACTCCACCCCTACAGCGATCGGGTGCCATGCCCTACCAAAACACTTAGGGCGCTTGGCGGTGTCTATCAGCAGCAAAGGGCGCTTCTCGGTGCCATCAGCGTTTACACATAAAGCTAGAGTGACACGCGCCTTCTCTTTCTTAAAGCCCCGAACGTGCTCGCCTATTGCAGCTAAGGTGCGATTGGGGCGAGCTCGAAAGAAGAGACCACTCTTGTCCATGTTGAACACGTTGCGACGCTGATAGCGGCGCAAGATTGCAGGCAGCTCCGTCCTTGCAAGCTCAATATCTTCCACATCCGCATCACCAGACTCGCCATGTGTAGTGACAGCCCCAGTCCCATGTCGATGATTGAAGCGATGCAGCCAGCCAGCTGACGCATTAAAAGACTCTGGCACTTTCAGTGCCGTTGCATATTGCTTGGCCTTTTCAAGCAAAAGCGCATCAGTCATAACTAGATTACGAGCTCTTGCTTGCGTAAACCACATTGACAAGGCTTTCTCCAACTCTGGATATGCAGCTGAGCGCAGCTTCTTTGTGTTGGCCATTAAGTCCCCCCCAGCAGCAACAACCTCCAACACCTTCTCCTTCTGCTTGAGCAACTTGGACAATGCAGACTGCTTGATGTCCAAGTTGAGCTCTGACTGCACCTTCGCTATGAAGTCCGCTTGCTTGAGAGCTGGGTGAGCAGCATGTAGGTCTAGAATGCGCTTCTTGTCCTTCAAGGACTTGGCATCGCGCTTCATAGGCTCACCCACTGCCATGGTACTTGTGCACAGTACCTGCCACAATGGGATGCGTTGAGGCAGCTGGAGCCCAACATGTGTGTGCAGAATTTACATGCAATTGCTGGCAGCGTTGCACATGCTGCATGCACCAAGCAGTGTTTAAAGTCTGCAACTGATGACAGTGTTGTGCAATAAGCTGCACGTGAGACAGCAGCCTTGAGACTGCTGGTAAAGCTCTTACCTCACTGCACTTTTGTTCAGCTAGCGAGCAACAGGCCGTAGCTCTTGGGACATCGTAGTGCGCAACCTGCAGAGCGATACAAAACAGTCAGTTGCATACAGTCACGGCCATAGCAGCTCTTGCAGCATGATGGCACAGCAAAGGTGTACAGCAAGCATTAGCATACAACAGATGAGTGCACGCAACATTACCGTAATGTTGCGTGCACTCATCTGCTAACTGATAAGTCACTAATTAGTGACTAAGTTAGCATATAGCAGATTAGCATGACAGGACACAACAGTAGTAGCACACAGCAGGACGTTCTTGCCATACACTTGACTTTGTGGCAGCAAGATGCATGTTGCCGACAAGCAGGTGGCAGGAAGAGGGGCGGCTCAGCCTGAGCCGCCCCTCTTCCTGCCTCTATCTGCAGAACCTTCAGCCGCCGCCGCCGCCGCGCTTGCACACGCACTTACTGTGCGTCAAACTACTGGCCGCTGACCCGCTCCTATGGCTTCCCCTCCAGCTGCTCCCCTTCACCACCTTCCCTTCGCCGCCGCCCTGCAGCTTGTAGCATGACGCCGCCGCACTGCCTGTAAACAACGCCGCCGCGACCCGCGGACGAGCAGCGGATCAGCTAAGCCGTGGCTCAGCCTGTTCTGTGAGCAGGCTGAGCCACGGCAGGTTCCCCCCGTTGTGGGCATATACAACGCGGGAATTGGCATAAATTATGGTATTCCCTATGCGGCTAAGACTATTCTTATGCCCGTAGCTAAATAGCAGGGCGGGCATCGGTCACCGGAGATTGTAGTCTTATGGCGGGGTTATTCCATCGGCGAGTATGATAATAGCGGGGGTAGACTGTACTGTTCGGAACAGTGTATAGCACATGCCTTAGCCAATTTTCACACACGATCGCAGCACATCCAAATACCACTAGCTGGAGGGCGGCGGCGGGGTGGCGCAGTAGGCGTCGGCGGCGACGAGGAGCAGGCGGTGTAAGTGGAACACAGGGCGGAGAATTTTCTTGCTGTCAGCTCATTTGGCAGCGGCTGCAGCGCTCGGTAGGAGTTGGGCGGGTTGTGAGTAGGAGGACAAGCAGGAGAAAAAGGAGAAGGAGCTGGCAGGGAGGCGCGGAACAGGCGAAGGGAAGGGGGAGGGAAGGGGGGGGGGATGACAATCCGCATATATCGGCCAACCCAAATATGTACGTAAATGTTGGCTCTTGATAGATGCCTCTAGTTCTGATCTCATCTCTCCATCTCACATCATAGTGTGTATCTCTGGTGAAACATAATGATAATATGATTAGCACTGTGGTGCTGTATGTAAGAACGTGGTGCAAGGGTTGACAATTCACTCTCAAGGGTCGACCCATCCATTTATGTATGCGTGTTCGTGTTCGTGATCAGATGCATCTACTGGCTCATATGCAAAGCATCTGTTCACAACCAAGTGTGTATACATTGTTGCATCTCTGATTGTCAGTGCACGGTGGTGCTGATGCATTCGAGGAGTAGTGGAAAAGACATAATTATTGAATCCCGTGGGCCAACCCATATTGACTGCATATGCTCGCGGCCGCTCTGAATGGACGCATCTACGAGCTGCTACGTCAATCATCCGTTGGGACTTGAGTAAGCATAGAATAATGCGTGCTACATTCCTTCTGTGATCTCAAGTATGCAATTGAAGAATAAAGACAGAAGGGACAACTCGGTTTCATGCTTCATATACATATGCTTATGCCCGCTCTGGTTAGATGCATCCCCTGGTGCTTGTTCCAAGCTTTGGTCTCCGTTCAGTACCAAGTATGCACAGTTGACTCATATTGCTTATGATGTGTGATCGCGGTGATGCATTGCAGAGCTCAAGATGCAGCACCCTTCATCATTCTCCGACACACATGACCTTTCAAGCGCCCAACAAGTCATCGTTGAGCGTTTAGGGTTGCAAACCACGGATGATGAACGCGCGCAGCTGCGCACATTGAAGCAAGGCACGCACGAATGGTTGACAGCTCGTGCTCGACGCTTAACCGCCTCCAACTTTGCTGCTGCCATCAACAATCACCCCGTCATGAGTTCTAGCACTCTCGCGACCTACATGCTCAAGAAGGCCGCGGGTGAGTATGCTACCACATATGCATGCTTGCTGCAGCTCGGATGTTGTTTGCACATTCTCACATGCAGCCCACTACTTGCAGATCCAACTAATGAAATGCCGCGCACCCCAGCCATGGTGTTCGGCATCAATAACGAAGAAACAGCGGCGCAAGCATATCACGCACATGTGAAGTCGCAAAGTGATGGTTGTAGTGATGTGCAGATGTGCTCCACTGGATTGCATGTGCACTCAAGGCACCATTGGTCAGCTAGTCCAGATTGCATTGCCTCAAGCGATGATGACATATGGTTGCTAGGAGTGAAGTGTACTGTAGACCCTCAGCCTTGGAGTACATTGCCGTTGCATGTGGTGGATCAAGTTGTTGAGAAGTTGGCCATCACAGGGTACATGCGCTGCGACATTATTTGCTGGAGCAAATCCGGCAAATTCAACGTGTTCCGCTTGGATTTCGATGAGTCTCATAAGCGGCATTGGAGCTGTATGCTGCTTCCAAAGCTGCACCATTTGTACTTCACATTCTTTGCTTCGCAAGCTGCAACATTGCTGGAGCCCCCACAAGGACAACAAGCTTCGGGCCCCACTGTGCCACAACCACACAAGTGGCATCGGCAAAAAGATACGTCACGCATTGGAGCGGAGCTAAAGATCATGCTCGCATCAGGTGTGTACCACATGAAGTGTACCCAGCAAACGCATCTATGAGATGCGTTTACCCCATCCCCTCCTCCCGCTTTTGTTTCCCTTCTCAACCTCTTTATAGCCAAAGCAACAATCGAGTTTGCAACGGTAGATGCACCATTTCAGATAATTTTGTGAAGATGCATCTGCTGACCGGTAACCATCTCAGAAGCACTGTTTTTGTTTTTTTTTTACTTGGTCAAGCAACGAGGCACATAATGCTTATGGTTTCGTGTGTAGGGGATTACAACCTGCCGCCTCTTGTGGAAGGTCAACGCGTGCATCCGAAAGCAAAATTCCAACAACGGGGGACTATCCATGTCTTGCAGCAAAACGGTCGGGTGATAGTGGCTTGGGAGTACACGGGAGGCTTGCCAAGCACGAAAGCCATAAACGCAACCTCCGTGCATGCTGCCATTATGAGTGAGTGACATGCTGTATACGGCTTTGCACAACACTACATGTCAGCTTGCTCGTGACATCGCTCTTGTCAGTTGAACATGTGGCGCCAAAGCAAGAGGGCGATAAGGTGCAGGTGATTGGAGGTTGTCATGTGGGCATTCTTGGCAAGGTGGTGAGATTGGGACCTGTTCAAAGTCATGTATGCTTGGAGAGCGAGACCATTGTGCAAATACGTAACCAAATGTTGCAATGCGTATTAGCAGGTTCGTGTCGGTGATTAGGCCCGCTTGACCCATATGACATTTGCGTGGCACTTGCTGCACGCATCAATGACAACTCATGCACGTGCTGCAGCAGAGCATCATGATGATGAGGCAGATGTGCCATAACACACTTTGGAGCAGTTGATCATCAATGTGGAGGAGTTTGATCCATGGTTGAGCAACTACCAATTGAAGAATGGAGTTGATATGGTGCTCGTAGAACGGCGGCTAACACGTCGAGATGCCTCTCACATCCGCGCACGCATCGTGTACCGTTGTCGCAGGTATGTGTTCTTTTATGCTTGCCATTGCCAACAAGACATGCATTGTAACGTCGCAAATTTTACACGGTGACTGACTAAGGACTGAGGGACTGACTGGTGCCTGAGCCTGCCTGAGCCTGCCTGTTGCTGCCTGAAATATTACTTTTGGACTGTTGGGTTTGCCGTTGGCTTAAGTGGACTGACGCAGACGGCCGCGGGCCGAAAGTGGTTGTCAGTGGCACTAACCGGCCAAGAGTTGTCAACCAGTTACCCTTTGGTCGATGTGCACAGACGGCCGTCGACCGGTAGTTACGGACAGCTGACAGCAATAGCCGGCAGTTTCTTTGCCGTTACACTGCTGTTAATATGTGACCCTTGCCATTTGACAAAAGTTGGCAATTGTTGCCGTAAGCCAACACTAACATGCCATGCAGCTTGTACAAACCTTGGACTGATTGTTTGGTCTTGCACCTAAAAGCCCACAATATATACAATGTACGGGCAGTGGTGAGAGTATGTCCACTTACAACTGAGCAGCCGACTTGCGCATGAAACTATCCTATAACATTGAGTCTAGCTGTCGGACTCATGCGCAGCTTGTCAACCCGTGGTGCCTGCCTAAGAACTCCTCCTCAAACCCCCTCCTCCTGTTCCTCCTCCGACGAGTCTTCTGCTTCAACGCCGGAGTCATCTTCATCCGCTGCCTCGCTCGCTGACAGTACAGCGGCTACTTCGTCCTTCAGCTTGAATGTCAGCGCCTCGCCGTGCACGCGCATGCGCTTGATGGTCGCTTTGAGAGTGACCACCTGCATTTGGTAATGCTGTAAGAGTGGCGTGCTGCCAGAGGACTAGCCCATCAGCATACACACGCTTACCTCGTCTTCCGCTTTGTTGCACTCCGCCAGGCAGACAGTCAGCCTGCCGCGCTGCTCTTGGTTCACTCTGACCAACATGGCAATCTGCAAGCATACTGCTTAATTACCGCTGGAAACATTAAACTAGGTCATGGATTACCCGTTCGTGGTACTCCGCAGCTTCTCTTTTGCGACTTGTGAGCTCCCGCAAGTAGAAATAGGCTGTGCATTTGCGAGATTGGTCATGCTGTTCATGTGCATGACACTGGAGGTTGTGCATGAGGGTGTGCATGTCGTATTGACAATGTATGTCAAGTGCAAGATACTTGAGGCTGTGCATGTGCAAGATAAAAGAACCCTAGCATGTGGCATTGACAGTGCATCGTAACCCACCTTGGTTATGCCAGTCTTGTTTGGTCCCTTCAATCATGTCGCCGTGGTCGCAGCTGCTGGTGGGTCGGATTTTCTTAGAGGCAGTATTGTGGTGTGCCTTTGCCCACTCGGATGGGGAGCCCTGTAAGATATCGCCCGAGTCACTGTTGTCATTGGATGTGCCCTTGGTAGTCTTGGTGGGGTTTGACACCGAGGACACCCCTCCGGCACCCTGCCCGCCCTGTGCGAACATGGAATTCATCCCGGACCTCGACCACAATGCCCACTACGCCCCTGGCAGCGCCGCCAACGATCTTCCAAACGCCACATACCCTCGGCATCACGCCCCTGTAAGGGCATAGCTTGGCGGAGCTATCAATGGTGTTTTCATGCGCAGGGGGACTGACATTGCCAGAGTTGTCAATGGTACGAACTGCCATTGCCATTGTACAAAGGTACCATTTCAATGGTACCTTTGTACAATGCCTAGACCTTTTGGCAAAGGCATCTTCGTACCATTGAAACGGTTCAATCAGAATATATATGTATATAAAAATATCCAGAGACTCACCCTGGACGTGCAATGGCTCGATCGTACCATTATAATGGTACGACGGAGCCAGTGACTGGCGGCCAAGTTTCCCGCCTCTGGCATGCAAGGGTAGCGGTAGCGGTGGCGGTGGCGGTGGCGGCGGCGGCGGCGGCGGCGGGTGTGCGTGTTGCTGGATATGATGCAGGTTACATTGGCGACACCTGTGTCGACGTTAGTAGTGAGATATGGGAGTCCTTTGTCCGTATTGCCACATGCGCTTCGCCACACGCAGCTCGGTCTACATGCACATTATTAGCAGCAGGGTGTGCAAGCAGATCAAGCTGTATGTCGGCCAGCGTCCATTACAGTACGATGCGGGTCATGTTGAACCGGGGAGTTTGATCCAGGATGCTCACATGCTTGATGCTGAAGGATTCCATCAGGAGACACACGCACAGCAGCAACATGAGGAGGAGGAAGTGAACGAGGGCTTTCGATGTGTGCGTGTGCCTGAGAAACCTATGGCACGCCAGCATGGAAGTGGAGGCGTCCCTTCGCACGCGTCGGAATCCAGGTGGTATGGCTCGGAGCATGCTCTTGCAGTGGCATTCGTGCAGTGCAACAACGGCCAAGGCCTGTCGGCCTCCGACATGGGGCGGATCATCAAGTGCATCCGAAATGCACACTTCCTGACGGAAGAGCTCCAGTGGGAGACCGGTGTGCATGCGGCCAGCTACCTCCGGACCACGATTGCTTTCTCTCAGTCTGAGGTGTGTTCACGGTGTGCGGTGCATGTGCTTCAACCATCAGAGCCATGTCACATATGCACATGCGAGTGTGCTGCCGTATCAGAACTACGTGACGGCTGACCTGCGCAAGCCCGGAGACCCTGAGGATCAGGACATCTGCGTCACATATATGCCGGCCAAGGTCTGTGAAATGCAGTACCTAATGCAGTATCGATTCTGAGGCCAGCATAGTAAGTAATGCTCTTGGTCGGAGCATGTATGGCTCGCGCGGTTGTATGGCAATCCACATGCCGCCAATGGCTTCAATCTCTAGTACACTGGTGACGAGCACAGCTTTGGCCATCCTTCCACGGGCGATTGGTGGAAGGATGTGGAGGTGGATTTGAGGAGAGAGGTGGGGGAAGCGTCCTACTTGGCGCCTGCCATTCTGTACAGTGACAAGACCACGCTGGACAGCGCGGGCAAGCGCTCTGGCTACCCTCTGATGGCATCGCTTGCCAACTACAGTTGGGACATGTATGCTAGCAACATGGGGGTTGTTATGATAGCGCTTCTCCGCCGGTGGTTCACGCAGTGGCCGGGCATCCCACCTGGGCGCAGAGCAAGGAATCGTTCTCCATTCGGAAACGTGAGATTTTTTATGACGCTTTGAATGTAGTGTTAGGGGATGTGAAGCGGGCGAGTTGGGAAGGTCTGCAGCTCATCGACCCGAATGGCATCGAGCGTCGTGTGTTTCCCGCGCTTGCCAACTACATCAGCGATTTGCAGGTAGTGGGCATGAATGGTTGTAACCGGATGCAGCCTGCCAGCAAACAGTGCATGGAGGATGTTGTCAGTAGAACATCTGAGTTTGTCGTGTTGTAGGAGACTGCCACACTCGCACGCACTGTGTCGGGCAACCAAACACGACATCCTTGCGATGTTTGTCTCGTCACCAAATCAGATCTGTTGGAGATGGATGAGGACCGGGAATTGAGAACCGAGGCCTTCTACACACCAGCAATACGTCAGCTGCGGGCGGACCTGCATAGCGGTGTTAGGAATGCACGCCAGACAGCCAAGGCTTTCAAAGAGCAGCACTCCATGCATGTCGAGGAGGTAATGGTCAAATTACCGGCATTCGTGAGGATGAATGGCTTTCCGTGAAACCAGGCAATGTGGTTTGGCAACAGAATGCACTGTGGGGTTGGCGACAGTCGCGGGTGCCGGGAGCTGACTGCTACTCTCGTCTTGCCCCTGACGCAATGCATGTGCTGGGAGGCATCATTGACCACCTGCCTGCTGCTGTGTACGACGCCGCGAAGGAACGAATGCGTCCATCCACGAGACAGATTCTGCAGGCTAGGCACGTCTTTGGTGTTGCTTTTGTGTTGAACACAAAAGCCAACAACACGTGCTCACGAGCAGATGTGCACAAGCTGAATGCATGTAAGGCGACTCTGCGGGTTTCGCACTTCAAGGCACCCACAAGCACAGTAGATTTGTTTATGTCTGACCACTCCTTTCAGGTGGTGGAGAAAGTGGCGGTGCTGCAGCTGCTGCCGGTCCTCGCAGACGGTTTGCTGCTCGACAGTGAGGGCAACGATTTCTTCACCATTGCTGCCGCATCGCTTGCCCAGTGGAACAAGAAGTTGCTGAAGGCGCATGAACACACAAGAGAGACCCTGACCACAGCCGACAACGAGCTGGCTGCCTTCAAAGCTGCAGTGTTGCATCCGCTACTGTCGTCATATTCTGCACAGAAGTCAGGTTGGAAGATCGAGAAGATGCATCAGCTCACTCAATTTGGGCCGGCAATTGTCAGCAGTGGACACCCAGATTGGTTCAGCGCCAACCGCATGGAGCAGACGCACGCTCAAAATATCAAACGGTGGGCGCGTGGTGGCAACAACCGGGACTACAAGGCACGTATCCTGAAGGCATGGAGCTGTGCGGAATATGTGAGAGAGGATGGCATGGTCGTGGATCCCGAGATGCGCTCGGTCATGGCGCAGGCGCGGCAGCAGTGCTGTAATGTCATGGAGAAGACGGACAAGTTGCTACGGATGGATGTGCTGACAAGGAGGGAGTCCAGCCCGTACTGGAGCGGATCTGCGCGTAGCCGCCAAGTCGCCTTGAAGACTCCATTTGCCGACAAGCTGCCTGCCACCCTGGACAGCTGGTTGAGGAGGGAACAACTGGAGTTGGCCGACGGGTGGCGTGCTGTTCGCGTGGTGAACGGAGGCGCAGCGGTGTACATGACATCAGGAGTTAGCATGGTGCGCGCAACTGGGATGTTCCATGGGCGGCCTTGGTTCTCTACACTTGAGTTGGAAGGTGATGAGGACGGTGTGAACGTGACGTGGTGGGCTCAGGCACTCCTTTTTCTGCGCGTGGTGGTGTGGGGTGGTAGCGGCGAGCGCGTGTGGAAGGAGGTCGTGTTTGTCCGCTGGTACACGAAGCTGGATGTGACGAGCGACACAAAGTGCATCGCTCTGGAATGGGAAAAGCGTCGAGGCGGTCCACATCTCGATGTCATGACTCTGGAGCAAGTAAAAGGCATTGTCCAGCT
Organism: Chlorokybus atmophyticus; assembly: GCA_009103225.1. Classification (NCBI taxonomy): domain Eukaryota; kingdom Viridiplantae; phylum Streptophyta; class Chlorokybophyceae; order Chlorokybales; family Chlorokybaceae; genus Chlorokybus; species Chlorokybus atmophyticus. Next base: position 719,939 of record RHPI01003009.1, read on the forward strand.
GCTCCCCATGTTTGACAAGGACAGCGCCCGTGTACAAGAGGGCAAATATTGGGTGAACGTTCACTGCACTTCCACGTGACACATGTACTTGTCTCACTACTCTCAGTTTGGAGCATATCAGTCAGTTAGGCATTGCTAATCGTATGCTAAGACTTTTGCATGTGGACGTGTACAATACCGGGCAGCTGTCACTGCACAACTGTCACCACAATCGAATGATCCATGCAACATTCAACAATCAGTCCGCCGTGTGGCATTAAGCATCAATACAGTGCACCACACTCAAGCCTCATAGTTCCATGACACAGGAGGGTACACACGGATTGACGTTCAAGGACCATGAATGGTCCGTGACGCAGGACCGGGATTTTCCCCTGCTAAGTGAAATTGACGGACCATGTATGGTCCGGCTTTCATGGACAGTCGGACCATGCATGGTCCGAATTTCACGTGAATGGTACCATTGTCCCTTGGTACGGACCATTGAAGGTCCGGCCGATTACTGTTGCGTCAGGACCAGGTATGGTCCGGCCATCAGACCAGGGACAAAATCATATCATTACAATATTTCAATCAATACTGGTCCGGCTAGCGGACCATGGACCGAATTGTATTATGGAACAATGTAAATATGAGTGCAAATGCAGTAAAAGTTGAGACATCTTTGCCGGCGGCACCGGCTACGCCCAACCTGCGGCGCACGAGGCCGCGGCCAGCTCCGCGGCGTTAGTGGAATGATTAGTCAAGAACACACGCATCGGCCGGATTCGAACCCAGTACCTTTAGCATATCAAAGACGACGCCCTAACCACTAAGCTACAAGTGCACGTACCGGTAGGGTTGCATGGCAACCTATATCATATAGTGTATTGCATGCGCCGCTTGGCGACTGTCGGCCGGCGGCAGTAATTGCCGATGGACAGTCGGAGATTGTCACTTTGATAGGCCCATAGGCTGAGCCCATGCAACTGTAGCATTCATAGGCTGTACCAGTTACATGGACGGTGGCAAACTACATACCGGTAGCCGCGAACTCGGCGGTTGTCAATACGCCAGTACAATTTGTAGACTTGTTAGGGGCTGTCATTGTGACAATGCTTAGCAATAGAAGCCAAATTGCGACTGTCAATGCAGCCAGTGTACCTTATCGGGCTGTCGATGATTCTGTGGTCGCATGAGGCTTTTATAGGCCATTTATGAGGTTATACAAGTAAGGCTACAAGTCATAACATCTGACATTGCTTGCGCTTTCGTTTCGTACAAATCATTAAAACCAAACATACCATAAACTACGCCTAGCAATGCAACATGCGAACAGCATCAACATATGTATTCATGGTATGATGTTAACGGTTGTCAACATTATGATAATGTAATAACCAACAAACTATATATATGTAATTGACACGCGCAACGCATGGATGTAAATTTGATATAATAATTTTTTTAGACTATGTAATTGTACAGCAATCATAACACTTTGTACAATCACATTTTTATACATTATTTAAGATGTATATAATTTTGCATATGAAAGGTCTAATGCACATGTGTACGCGCATCAATATACTTACAACAATGTATGTACATGAAATAATAGATATGAAGTAATTGCACGGCTGCAAATTGCGGCCGCAATACGTCAACAATTTTTGCTTGTATACCTTAAGTGTATTCCTACATGCACACATGTATATTTATCAACATATATATACATATGCAGGTATACATATATATATGTGTATATATACACATATATTTATATGTATACACATATCCATATATACATATATAGGCCACAAGTGGACAGCCGCAACTGGTCGGCGGCTGTCAAGTTAAAGTGTAGTGGACAGCCGGCTGTCAATATACATTGACAGCCGCCGACCATTTGCCACTGTCCACTTTATGGTAAGCGGCGACAGTCGGTGCGGCCTGTCATTTATTAAATGATGATACACACAATGTACGTATGTACTCG
>RHPI01003011.1:0-27341 GCA_009103225.1 Chlorokybus atmophyticus
ATCTGGCGCAGTCATCGTGCGATCTGGCTCAAGCCCGTCAAGCGGTCGCTCTGGAGACGTACTTCTTGAGACTGGTGCATCATGCGCTGGAGATACAGGCAGCATTTTGTTGCAAACAGGCAGCACTACTACTACTGGCCGTGCTGGCCAGTTTTTAGTCCTGATTGGAGGTGCTGATGGCGAGAGCAAACTAACGATGAACTCGACATATGCGGAAATCACCGTTGCCAATGCTGCACGTTTTGCCGCAACTAGCTTGCACACGACCCTTGCAAGTCCAGTTGGTGGGCTGGTTGGGCTGGCTGATGCTTATGGGAAGGTCCCTGTCAAAGTAGTTGATGGTGCCGTTGTTGTTGATACGCATGAGCTTGATATGTCAGGCAATGTAATAAGCTTAAGTGCTGGTTCAGCAACAGCAATCAACATGAACCACACTCACACCATCATATCTGCCAGTACACTTGGCATAAGCGACGACAATGATGCTGATGTTGGTCTGTGGCTCACCGATGGTAGACTTCAGCTTGCCAGCGCAGGCTCAAAGTCCACCGTCGTGACTGGCGGCTCTCAAGTTGTCATCAACACAACGGTGTCTGGCTTTGACTCTGGTGATATTGAATTGGCCACATCATCAGCACCAACAGGAGCAAGTGGCAGTGTAAGCATTCTGGGTGGAGTTTCGGGTGGCGCAGGAGGCGGTGGTTCCATAGAGGTGGTAGGTGGAAACAGCATACACAGTGAAGGGGGCTCTGTAGAGGTTGCAGGCGGAGGTGGCGCTCGTACTGGTGGGGTCGTTGCTTTGTCTGGTGGTGCTTCCAGGCACGAGACCTGCACCGCCGTGTTCACTTGCCAGAGTGTTGTCGTGACACCTGAGGAGTATCTAGCGATTCAAGAGGGGTGTGACGCTGTCTGCTCGTTTTACGGTGCCTCCTTTGAGCGGTTGTGCGGCAGACAACGTGTGGCTGTTGATGAGGGAACATATGCAGCTGTGCTGCAGGGCTGCACGCCCGACTGCATGGGTGGCGCGCTCAACTTGGCTGCCGGGAATGCAAACAGCGGATATGGTGGCACAGCCACAATGCGTGGCGGCACTTCGCAGTCGACTGTGGGAGGCAATGTCATCATCGCCAGCGGGCAGGGTGCTGACGCAAGCGGTGACGTGTTTATCGGCTCAGCGTTGCCCACTGATGCACACGGTGCATCTGGGTCAGTCACATTGTCTTCTGCAGATTCCTGCATGGGTACAACGGGTGGCATCAGCTTCACCACAGGCAGCGCCGGTGGTGGTGATGCTGGCAATATTATCTTGACAGTGGGTGCTGCGGACGCCCTAACAAGTGTGCAACTTGGGGACGACAGCGTGACCGTGTCAGTGCAAGACCAAGCACGCTTCCTGGCAACAGCTGCAACAACAAGCATCGCTGGTGACAGTGTCAGCATCAGCACAAGGGACTATACAAACTTTTACGCAGGCCCCAGCAACACCACTCTTGAAGGAAGGCTTATTATCCTGTCGGTCAACAGAGTATCGCATGTGGTTGCCAACAGCAGCGGCACAACTCTTATGGGACAGTCTGTGCGTATTTGCGTTAACAATCAAACGCAATTCTTGGCAACCAATAGCAGCACAACAATGTCAGGAGCAGCTGTGTCTGTGCTCGTTAACGGCACTGCCCGTCTCCACGCCTCCGCTGACACAACTACCATTCAAGGCCCAGCAGTGGAAGTCACTGCAACATCACAGGATCGGCAGGGAGGATCAGTTGCGGTATCTGGAGGAACGTCAGCGGCAGGAGGTGCGGTACACATACAAGGAGGGTCTGCTTGGGGTGATTGCGGCAACGGCGTGTACACTTGCGGCAACATTGAAGTGCCGCTGGCTGCGTACTTGGCAATCCAGGCTGGCTGCGAGGACAGCTGTGTGTTTTATGGTGCAACGCAGCGTCACTGTGGGTCTGGTTACATCGTGGATGAGGACACCTATCAGGCAGTCATGTCTGGGAGCTGCTCGCAAGGTTGTGCCGCAGGAGTGGTCACAATGACTGGTGGTAGTGCGGAGTCGGCAACTGGCGGTCATGCCATCATACGCGGTGGAAGCTCGGCCGCAGGTGACGGTGGCTCCATCATCCTGGCATCAGGCAAGGGTGCCGACAGCACCGGCGTTGTGTCTGTTGCATCTGCAGATAATAGCGGCAATGGTGCAACTGGCGATGTTGTTTTGCGCACTGGCCGGTCTTGCGCTGGAAGTACAGGCGACTTGTTATTGGAGACGGGCAGCACTGACGGCACATCCGGTAGCATCATTTTGCTCGTCGGATCTGACGGCGTTTCAAGCAAGAGCAAACTTACTGTCGCAGATGAGATGTTCAAACTCCAACTAGGAGATGCATCTGTTGTGTCAGCAAGTGTGAACGGCACTTTCATGGGTGGCCTGCAAGATACAGCGGAAGTCACTTTGCTTGACCCTTCCGGGAACAAGCGGGTGCAAGTGCTTGACAGCGGCAAGGTGTCCATCAACAGCGCCAGTGCTCAGCAGGTGGCAATCCAGAGTGGCGGCTCCGTTTTCATTGAAGCTGCTGCTTCGCAAACACTGTCTCTCGCTCAAGACGGTTATGATCGCGTGTCCGTGGACACTGGTGGTGGTATTAGCTTGACACCAGCCTCAGGCTCAGGCGTGAATGTCCAAAGCAGTTCAGGGAGTGCACAGTTCACTGTAAATGCGCTGGCAGCATCGCAAACAGCAACGCTCACAGTAGAAACCAATGCAGCAGATGCCTTGCTGACGTTGTCCGATGGCTCTGGGTCTGCTTCATTGACATACAGCACTACCGGTGATGGTCTCGTGATTACTGGTATGGAAAAGTCCCTCTGCACAATTGTGGCGGGTGCGGTGACTTGTAACACAATGGCTGGGATCATCACGTCGGAGACAACAACATTGGGTGCTGGAGCTACAGAGATCATCACACTAACCAACAGCAGAGTAACAGCTGGCAGCGTTGTCGTGGCCACTGTATCCGCTCCTTGCGTGGCCTCCACAACGGACTACGTTTTGATGGCAGTTGTTTATGCCCGAGTATCAGTCAATACCGTATACATTGCGGTCAAAAACCACGACTCTTTATCATGCATGACAACTTACAAGATGTCATACTACATCATCAACTAGATGTTGATGTTACTAGCCTTGTAAAGTAGCGTAGGTATATCGTTCGCAATATCATTGTGCATTGTTCCTAGCATAGCGTTCAACAGGTAGTCAATAGTCTTAGCATTGCAGTATATTGGGATTTCACTCCATTTTGTTCAGATTGTCATGCTTATGGGAGTTGGAGTGGTCACAATGAAATGCTGTTTGTCAAGCCTTTAAATCCAAACCAGCCTTTGCCATCTGAGGTTAACATCATCAAAATGCTTTTTATGCATAAAGCACGCATGTGCTTTGTAGAGAAGCATGTATTTGCTAGATGATCTTATAGCTCACAACAAGCGCGTTAAGTATACAAACCGCACGACAACACAAGCATGAAAATTCTGTAAAGTAACCCGCGGCCGCATGTGGTTGATCACTTTACAAAGCGCACATGCATGCATAGTCATTGTCCCATTATCATTGTGCTATTGTTATTGGTACATTCATGATCCAAAGTGTCCCGCTTGTCCCTTACTTACCTGCTGGTGAGGATCACAAACTATTGCACAAGAAGTTCACTACACACCTTGCAACACCCCTGCTATCACCACACCCACAAAGGAGTAGAGGGAACCCCTTCAACGGCTTCAGCCAGGCACTGCTGGGGGCACCCCACACAAGTAGTTCTCGCAAGGCCAGCAATTGGTTGCCCCCACCAGGTGGCAGCCTGAGACGGTCTTGCCTTTATACTACTTACTGCTCTCCAACCTGGTACATAAGTTGTTCAAGGCCAATGAGGCCTTGCCACCTATACGCTGACCTGTCAGCACAAGCTGACCTTGTCCCAGCTGAGACACATCCACACCATCTTGCTGCCTTAGCGACTCTGCGTTTAACACTGACCAGTCCTGCAGTTATTGGTAGACAGTGCGCATGCCTTGTGTAGCTGCTATGTTTCTACACACTACTAGTAAATGCATAAGAACTGACCATTTGTTCTTGGCATACCTGCTCATGAAGCTTATGAGCACGTAAGCCAAGTGCTACACGGCTCCATGACTATACAAGATCCGATCCCTGGAGTCCTCATTTAATCATTATTACTTACCACGTAATGAAAGAACTAAGAGTGACTTCAGCCAGCCTTTTATGCATGGCATTCCTTGTAACGGTGCTCGTGCCCTGCCACCTGTGAGTTGGTCCAATCAACAACCCTCTCACCAAGGCACGGTAATCACACCGGAACCTTGCCCCCTCTGCCAAGCACACACGCGCGCCCCACCACGCGCGTACGCACGCGCATGCGCTCCAAGCTACACACCGACTTGTGTAGCGCCTTGGATCGTCACACAAGCAAGCACACACCAGTGGACACACGCTAGCAACCCCTGCTAACCACCACCAAGCTTGCACACCAGAAACTAGGGAGCTAAAGGTTGTATTGCAAATTGTAATATGTCACTTTTATACGTACCAGTCTGCACATGCTACTGTCTAGACGGTCCTAGCGCTAGACGGAAATAGAAGCTAAGATATTCTGGCAGAATCTTGTAGTATACTTCTAGACCTTTCCGACGCACAAAAGATCTCCTCATTTTTTGCTCATATGGTCAAGTTATACTACTTGGCGCCAAGCCCTTCCAGAAATCTGGTCGAGCCCTTCTCGACTGGCCCTCCGTTTTCTGGCGTCTTCCAGACTTGCCCTGGGCCGGTCGATATCTGCGGCAGACTCGCAACTCGCCGATATCCGCCACAAGTCATGAAAAACATGATATCTCACAAATAAGGCCTAACATGGCCATGAAAATCACGAAATTCGGCCTTAACTGTTACATTCCTCCTCACCCGCATTGCAACACCTATGTATATTGTATATTATGTCATATGGTATATATTATGTCTTTTCCATGTCGGGGTGAGCCAGGACTGGTGCCTCCGTCAGCGCCTTTTTCAACGCAGCAAATGCATGTTCCTCTGTTGCTGACCAGCTCCAAAGCTTTCCCTTCTTGAATAGGGCAGTCAAGGGAGCAGCTATGCGCGAAAACCCCATGACAAGGTTGCGATGATATCCCGCAAGGCCTAAAAAGAACATAACCTCCTTTACGTTGGTCGGAGAAGCCCACTCGCGCACCACCTGCACTTTGTTGGGGTCCGGCTTGATGCCTTCATGCGACACGATGTGGCCTAGGTACTCCACCTCTCAAAGCAAGAATTTGCACTTTTGTAGCTGGTCGTACAACTTGTGTTCGCGCAAACGCTGCAACACGCGCCGTAGAAGTGCCACGTGCTCCTCCTTTCTTTTCGAGTACACCAAAATGTCGTTGAGGTACACGAGGACTCCCTTGCCAATCAAGTCAACAAAAACGCTGTTCATCAGCATTTAAAATGTTGCCGGCGTGTTCGTAAGTCCGAAGCACATAACCAACTACTCGTAGTGCCCATAACGTGTGTTGAAAGCTGTTTTCTCCACATCCTCGGGCGCGATGCGGATTTGGTGATAACCTCCAGCAAGATCAAGTGTTGTGAAGTACTGCGCACCTTGCAATTGCTCCAGCAACTCGTCGATACGTGGGAGTGGAAAGCAATTCCTCTTCGTGATGTTGTTGAGAGCTTGGTAATCGACGCACATTCGCAAGCTCCCAATTTTTTTCGTACCAACACTATAGGTGCACGATAAGGGGACTTACTAGGCATAATGTAGCCTCTTTTCAGCAAGTCCGCCACATGCCTCTCGGCCTCTTCCAGCTCCAAAGGTGACAACTTGTATACGGGTTGATACGGTGGCTTGTGCACGCCCTCAATCAGCTCCACACGGTGGTCTACGCTCCGTGGAGGTGGTAGACCAGATGGAAGTCCACCATGATATCTTGGTATTCTTTAACAAGTTTACACACCTCGGGGTCCATTGTAGCCGTCTTAACATTGTCACTCAGCTTCGGTGCTGACTTTTGAGTGTTTTCGCGCACCACGCACAACCATGCAGCCTTTGCCTTCCGTGGAGACTATAACTTCCTCAATTGCACATAAGTGATCGGGTCAGTTGTCGTACCACCTCATTGTGCGTGCCGCGCCTCGATGACGTCCGACGCAGCTATGGCAAAATCTCTCTTGCTTTCCACAAAGCGATCTTCCTCTTCAACAGGGCATGCGCGCATACCTTGAATGGACTTTCCACCGTTTTGTTCGATGGTGAGCACGCGCTTCCTCCAATTGATGGATGGATTATGTTGCCATAGCCACGGTAGTCTCAAAATTCCATCAAACCCATTCCATAGGGTGATGCAGCAAGTCGCATGTTCTCCTTCATCTTCCCAAATAATGAGAACGCACAACTCTTTAATCATAAATGCAGCGCCATCACCTCCAAAGGGTGGCTCTCCATCAGCGAGCTTCACTTCACCTCCTCGTCATGACGAAAGCCAACCGTAACGCCGCGCAATATCAATACTCATAAAGTTGCTGTTGGCACCGCTATCAATCATGAGCTTACACTCTCTCCGTCGTCCTTGGTCATCACAAATGTGTGCTCGAAGCCCGAAGTACTTTGTTGTCTCCTTCTTTGCATCACTCACCACCGTTGGCGCGTTCAATGCCATCTTCTCCTGCTTCCTTGATGGAAATGTCACAACAACTGTCCGTGCATGAGGCTCCTTCCTATTCTCAGCAGTAGCCTCCTCACCTACCAGGGGAAGTCGTTTTCCTGCTCCACGCCATTGCTCCTGGTGTTGACGCGCCGATCACGGCGAGGGTTGCCATCCGGTGTTGGCCTTTGCGTGCTTCGTTTGGGGCATCCATACGCCAAATGCTCAGTCGACCCACACGCATTACACTTGCGCACACCTTTACCTCTTTCACTACGTCCGCCATGCTTCGCCTCACTTCCATGCGTGTGTATGTGTAACGATGCTCGTACTGATTGAACACCTCACCAGAGCTACCAGCCTGATGAACGAGCTAGGATGCAACTGAGCACACTAATGGCGCTATCACACGTGCACCTACTCGCAATCAATCAATCAACAGTATTCGCACCGTGGGGTTGAACACCTTGAGGGCAATGTAGGCGCCTCAAAGCTTGTGGGGGAGTCCGGTCCGTGCAAGAGCTGTAGCAAAAGCACACCCACGCGCACACACGCACCGTGGATGCAAACTACACAAGCACGCACACACCACAACAAGAGCAATAACTTAATTTCTACTTGGTCCAACCTCCCTAATAGCAGTATACTAGCTTCTTATATACCTAAGAGGCTATACTAACATTGTCGAAGTCAACTATGTTTACTACACCGCCAACACATGCCTAAAACATGTGTATTAGCTGTTTAAAACTGCGTCGGCGCATAGAAACTGTCAACGGTGGTCAAATGTCAGCGCATAACGCTCGCGTGACCTTTGAAACGCGCGCCCTTGATGTAGGAATAATCCGGCGACTTGGGACTTTATATAAGCATAACGCGTCAGGCCTGTTAAACAGGGCTGTTTTGGGGTAAAAGGGCTAGAAATTCAGCTTAAAAGCAAGTGTAATGCCAACTTTGTTACAGTATGGCACCCACCTCCATTGGTGCAAGCCCAAAATCAGCTCCACCTCCATTGGCAAGCGCTAAACTTGGTTCTCCTCGTCTCCATACATGTTGGAAGCCTCCCCGGGGCTGATCACCATGCCTTTGCTTCCAGGCAGTGTTTCTTGTGGTGAACTGGAAGTACAACGCGTCGAGACGCTCCGCGATGCATATAGCCTCCGCGAGTGTCTTCGGGTCCCGTAGCTCCACTTCTTTACGCCCCAAAGGTTTTAAACCACGTGTATATCTGTCCAGCTGCTCCTACTCGGTCATATTGGGTATGGACATCACCAATCGCTGAAACGCAGCCGTGTACGCCATCACCGACCCCATTTGCACAAGGGCTGCAAGTTTGTCGCGTGCGGCCTTCACACTCTCAACGGGAACAAATTAATGCCTGACCGCCAGTGCCAACTCTTCCATGGTGGTCAATGGTAGCGCCAACCCTTGCAACACGCGTACAACGATGTCTCCACCCTACAAGTGCTGCAACTTTAAGCAATATCGCTGCAACCTCCACGTGCAGATGCGTGGGCACCTTCGTGAGATTCAACCAAGACGATACTTGGAACATCCATTCATCTACTGCATCTGCATTACGTTGACACTTGAATGGCTTGGGCTTTGGCACCTTCACATGCACGCGCGAGCTTGATGCCATGAGAACTTGTACACGCGCCATCGCATGCTCGTACGCCTCGCGTTGTGCTTGTGCCACCGCTTGAGTGTGATGAAGCTCTTCCCTCAATGCTAAGATGGCAGCTTGAAGCTCTTTCATGCGAGCATCCACCATCTCCACTAACACACTACACTCCGCTTCCGAATGACAAGTGTAAACGCCTACACACTTCCTCTTGCACCTTCATAAACCGTGCTCCGATACCAGTTGTAACGGTGCTCGTGCCATGTCACCTGTGAGTTGGTCCAATCAACAACCCTCTCACCAAGGCACGGTATTCACACCGGAACCTTGCCCCCTCTGCCAAGCACACACGCGCGCCCCACCACGCGCGTACGCACGCGCATGCGCTCCAAGCTACACACCGACTTGTGTAGCGCCTTGGATCGTCACACAAGCAAGCACACACCAGTGGACACACGCTAGCAACCCCTGCTAACCACCACCAAGCTTGCACACCAGAAACTAGGGAGCTAAAGGTTGTATTGCAAATTGTAATATGTCACTTTTATACGTACCAGTCTGCACATGCTACTGTCTAGACGGTCCTAGCGCTAAACGGAAATAGAAGCTAAGATATTCTGGCAGAATCTTGTAGTACACTTCTAGACCTTTCCGATGCACAAAAGATCTCCTCATTTGCTGCTCATATGGTCAAGTTATACCACTTGGCGCCAGGCCCTTCCAGAAATCTGGTCGAGCCCTTCTCGACTGGCCCTCCGTTTTCTGGCGTCTTCCAGACTGGCCCTGGGCCGGTCGATATCTGCGGCAGACTCGCAACTCGCCGACATCCGCCACAAGTCATGAAAAACATGATCTCTCACAAAAAAGGCCTAAAATGGCCATGACTATCACGAAATTTGGCCTTGACTGTTACATTCCTCCTCACCCGCATTGCAACACCTACATTGCAAGCGGATGGTGCACGAGTGCCGCACAATAATTGCCAGCAAAGAATGCCAACCCTTTTGTATTATTGCACATTATGCATGAAATATTGCAAGTCACGGAAGTGGCATCCAACCAAAAATCTATATTCAATAATATAGGTTATAAGTGACATTGCGCACATGTTGGCATGTCACAGAAGAGAAGTTGCACGTATTTGCGTTGCAATTGAATATTAGCTCTTTAAAGGGGCATCTGCAAATCCAAGCTCACTTCAACTTTTTCAACTTAGCAGTACAATTTGTCAAGTTATAGATTGGCGTGAGAGGTTACGCTCTTTACTTAAGTCCAGCCACCTGAGTATTTAAGAGACCCCAAAATTCAAGAATATTCATTGTTCTTGTACATATCATGTATATAAGGATGATGGATGTTCACGGCTTCCATAGGTAAATTTCCATTGCACTTAGATATAAGGAGCTGCAATGTCTGTGCCCGATCTAGCAATGAAGTGTGCCATCGAACACTCATGTGATTCGGCGGTGACCATATTTAGCAGAGCAGCCTACACACTTATACATGATCATACATGTCTAGCATTTAGCGCGCACACAAGTCCCAATCGTGTGAGAGTGTTTACACATGAAGTTAAATTGAACTGTCCTGTTGTACATTCACACGGAACTTTTTCCACGGACCAGCCCTGGTCCGCACGTACGGATCCGGGCCTAAACGCCAGGGCGGCTTGGGTCCGGACCAGGGTCGCGCGCCTTGGTCTACACGCGGGGACCAGGGCTGGTCCAAACAGTACGTAATTGTCCCACGGTCCTCCGAAAACTGAGCCAACCCTGGTGCCGGTGGAAACCGACAAGTGCCCGACCGAAGTCCTCTTGCATGGACCATGCTTGATCAACGGAATGCCGCGCACGTTCATGAAGCAGGTGCGCTTACGTTAACCCATGGCGTGACTGCCGGTCTAAGACCGGTCGTCAAGTTGAATGCGTTTGGCCGGACAGCATGAAGACAACTGACGACGGTTGAAAGTACTATGCTGGCGGCTAACTGCAACTAAGCCGCAGCTGACTGCGATTAGGCCGCTGCATGGTAGCCTGGCGGGCGGCCTGGTGTTTCATATCAAGAGCACCAGGCCACGCCGATGGCCTGGTCATCCTGGTCGCTTCCAGGCCAGCATAACTTGGCCAGAGACGGTAGCCACAGCCATGGCGTTCTCAGCCGCCCTGCACGCTCAGGGCCTGGTGACGTTCAGCAGGCTATGAGCCATAATTAGAATGAATGCTCAGGCCAGGAAGAGTGCCGGCCTTCATGCTGCACCTGTTGACAATTAGGCATACATGCACACCAAGCAGACATACCAACCAACATTGCAAATTACGTGAAGAGTGGTATCGCATCAGCAATTGATACGCACCTACATCAATCAACAACCACGCTAGTGCTAACTACCTAGTCAAGCCTGGTGTAAGTTGAGTACCTCATCTACAGTAGACAAGCGAATACATGCACACACACGCATGCACTTTAACAATTGAATACTCAGTCACACGCGCACACATCATAAAAACGCGTACCTGCCACAACCTGACGTCCGCTCCCACTACATTGAGTGCCACAAACTTGGCCACTGTGCGGGGCCTGCACGTATGATCAAAAGGCTTGCCCGCGTGGGCATGCCTTTGTGCATACTGTGCCTGAACACGGCAGACATGCGCAGGCTTATCTACGTATGTGCACATGTGTGCCCTTTCACACATAAGCAATGCTCAATGGTCACAACACGCATGCACGCATGCGTGCATGCACGCTCACTCAAGCGCGTGCACACATACACACTCATCGCACCTTGAGATTGGTGCAGGGCACGGAGCAGCTGAGGCGAGGTAGTGCTTAAAGCATCATGATGGGGGGCAGTCCACACACCTGCGCGTGTGCATGAGCGCATGCACATGCGTGTGCACGTGTGCGCATGCTTTATATGTGTGCCTGTGTTGTCTCTTTTAGAGAAGGGCGACAGGGGGGGGGGGGGGGGGGNTACACGCAGCTACTGCCTCAGAGGCCGCACTGTTCAGTGCGGCTTGTGAGCCATCCTATAGACTGTCTGATAGGTCGCACTGGCCAGTGCGGTCTATGAGGGAGCCTCATAGACTGTCCTGGATAGTGCGAGCTATACAGCCCAACAAGTGTGTATGTGTGTGTGTGCGCGCGCGTGCATGCATGCGTGACAAGGAGCAGCACTTGCATGCTTGCATGCCTGTGCGGTCTATGAGCTCAACTACAGGTGTGTTCGTTTACACATATGCAATGTTTCACAACACACACGCACACGCACTTATGCACGCACGCACGCACGCATGTGCGCACAATCATGCGCGTGCGCGTGTGTGTGTTTCACAGCACACACACACTCAGCGCACCTTGAAGATGGTGGAGAGCCGCGCACCACAAACTCGAAGCAGCGCGTTGCTAGTTGCCAGCTTTGGGGGCAGTTCGCGTTGTGAGCGCATTCATATGCGTGCGTTCACATGAGCACGCGCGTATGCTTGTGTGTGCGTGTGCGTGCGTGTGCGCTTCTTGAAAGAGGAAGAGGGGGGGCCGGGGAGGGGGGGGGGGGGGGGGACACTTGTTCACATGCATAATGTACATACGACGNATTGGCTTACAGGCCGCACTGGACAATGCGGTCTATAAGCCTACAGCAATCGGCTCATAGGCCGCATTGGACAGTGCAATCCGATTGCAAATGATGAGCCGAATCTTGACCAGTGTGTGTACATGCGTCTTTCAGAAGGAGCACATGTGTACTCGTGCATACGCGTGCAAATGCGCACGCATTCACCTCTTCGTCCCCTTACCCCTCCGCTCACAGACCTATTAAAGAGGTCTAGGTGCACTAATTGCAGGGCTCTGGTCCCTCGCCTTGAGCAGCAGCATGACAGAGCTCCCTCACCAACACCGATGTCCGAATCACTTGTACAGTGAGGGTTTCAGTCGCGCACACACGCGCCTAGCGTTTGTACATACCCTATTCTCGATATATATATATCGATAAACCCTATTCTTGACCGTTTACACATAGGTTCCAATGAAAGAAAAAGAATATACATAACCCTAGTCGCCCCAAAGCGCCGCGTGACATTGTCGCTGTTGACGCGCATCGGCATTAAAACTTGAGGTTACGCTCGTCGCCGCCGACAACAGTTGAAGCGTTGTGGTCCATCGATATTGACAAACAACGACGTGTCGGTCGCTGTCATCAGCGACAAGCGCCGACGTCGTCACAAGCATCCCAAGTCGGCGACATTAATGATGTAATGCTTGCCCCCCGATAGCTGCTCAGGCCCCCCGACCCGGAGTGGAAGCGACAACCATTCAAAAGCGGCAGTAGGCCTAGTGCAGGCGCGGGGCCAAGGTCCCGACGCCACTGAAAGCCTTGCCAATAAATTGCCTGGTAGCGTCGTTATTTCTGACATGTGACTGAGTGCACTTGGTTGTGCTGTCCTGCTGTTATCGTTTATGATGTGCTGTAGTGGTCTCAACGTTGGTCGATGAAAGGCTTTTCATCGACAAGTTAGACACAACATTCATGGGCAGCAATACTGTTGTCTGACTGCCTTAATGTCAATGCATAAATGTGTTAACATTCACGACCTTCATGTGCAAGCCATGTTTGCCGCCTATTCAACGGAATGCTCATCAATGGGTGACACTTTCGCAAGGAGCGGTGTGATAAGCGCCAAATTTCGTTCCGCCTAATGGCAACGTAATCACGAGTCGGCTGTGATTGCTCGTCGACGTAATATGGAGTTGTCGGTCAATCTCCAGGCCGGCATTGTCGGCATCGCATGTCGTTGTCGACGTGAGTCGCTCGCCACACCGTTGGGCGGCCAGCTGTAGTGCTTCAGCAGCTATACATACCCTGTTCTCAATAAATATCGCAGTATATAAGTCGATGAACCCTACTTTCGACGGATTACACATGGGTTTTAATAAGAGTACATAACCCTAGTCGCCCCAAAGTTGTCGCTGTCGACGCGCATCGGCATGGAAAACTTTAGGTTACGCTCGTCGCCGCCGACAACAGTTGACACATCGTGGTCCATCGTCATCGTCGATAAGTGACGTGTCAATCGCTGTAAAAAGCGACAAGCGATGACATTGTCTTAGGCATCTCAAGTCGGCGACATTAGTGATGTAATGCTTGCCCCACGATAGCTGCTCAGGACTGCGAGTGGAAGCTTACTTTGCACGACCATTTCAAAGCGGCAGTAGGCCTAATGACAAGAATCAATGCAATAGGCCTGGAGTGTAACAGCACCACCGTCGCCGGTGATGCCCCTTCAATCCTCTACCCCAACACCCACACCGCTGATGACAAGCCTTTTAGCGTCGTGGCCGCCACTGAGCAGAGAACTGAAAGTGAGGTCGCATCAGTTTGATGTGACCTTATTTCAAGAGTATATCAAATATACACCTAACAATATTAACTCACAACAACACAACAACTACCCTACAGATAGGGTAATTAAGAAATCCAGCGTAAGCCAATCACAGCTCAGATAAGGTACCTATTGATAAGGTACCTACCGAAAGGTACCTATCGTAAGGTACCTAACGAGATAGTGATCACATTTTATCAAATGTGACACCAAATAGGCTTGAATAAGCGGTTCTACACCCATAGGGACTTATTCAAGCCATGATAAAGCATCATAGCCTTTGATAAGCGAGGAACCGTAGAAAAAAGGTATAAATAAGCATATTTAGGTACTCATTAATACAGAATGTGTTATTTAGGCAGCAATAATACCCATATTATTATTGCTCCCTACATTCCCCACCACTTTGGTTTTCAACGTCCTCGTCGAACTCAAGTTGATCAGGCTTGATTTTGAGTAATTGTAACCAGTGAGATGGCAGGAAATGACAGGGTGGTGATGAAACTGCACTGCCAGTCTGTCATCAACCAAGCCCACAGTTTTACGGGTCGGGACGTGTGTCCCAGTAAGCTCGAAGCAACTTGCGGTAGTGCGTAAGATGCCTGTCGGGCTCCCAACTGTTATGTTTCGGGCCATACCGTTTCCATTTCACCAAATAGCAGGTTGCGCGTCCCCGACTATTCAGCTTATGGTCCAAAATGGTTTCCACCTCGTATTCGAGCTCGGTGTCCACCTCAACCGGTGGTGGTGGAGGCTGTATTCTACCGTCTGAGCGGTATGGTTTCAACAAGTTCACGTGGAACACGTTGTGTATACGCACACTTGGTGGCAATCGCAGTCGATAAGCGTGCGTACCAACTCTATCAATGATAGAGAAAGGACCTAACCATCGGGGTAGCAACTTGCGAGCACCCGTACCTTTGATGGTCATGTTCTTTGTATTGAGCAAAACTTTATTGCCGACATCGAAAGTGGGCAGTTGTTGGGTCGGGGGAAGTCGAGGGTCACACTGTCTCGGGCCGCGGCAGGGAAAGTCATGCGTGTTGGTCCTGGTGCTGCAACATGGTATAACCTGTGGCAAAAGTAATTGAAAACCCAGCTTGTATAGCGAGGAGTGCTTGGTGGAGCCGCTCCATATTGCTAAACACGGACATGTGGAGGTGGTGTCTTCCTTAGTATACATGCTGTGCTGTAGGACACACAGTCAACAAGCCACCCCCCCTGAGCTTCTGGGGAGGTTCCAGCTCCAGAGCTCAGCTGCTAACGCAGCTGAGGAGGGCCGTTGGCGCGGCAATCGTCGCACCAGTACTCCTCCATGGGTATTGCGTCTACTGGGGGCTCCAGACAGTAGCAATGCAGGCCCTTGTTACATCGCAGAGCATCATGAGTGCGTCATTGCCAGCGCTGCCGCAGCGTTCACAGCGTGTGCTGCGGGCGGGGCGAGGGTGCTGGATGCGCGCGAAGCCTGCTACGTAGGGGAGGTGACATGGCGCGCAGTTCACCATGTTGTCTTTTAACCTCTCGCCAATATGACCAAGAAGGTCCAGCACTCCTGCGGGGTACACCTTGAGTACCTTGTAGACGGTGCGGCCCACGGAGGTGTCGAGCGTGTTCTTGGTGGCTGTCATGCGGTAGGCAAAGTCACCTGCTTGAAACCGCCGTTGGCGCTCCTTGTAGAAGCCGCTTCGCACGCGCTCGTAGCGCAGAGTGTCACGGTGCTGTGCAATGCGCAGGTTGTGGAAGGCCATCGGGACGGTGTGCTCGAACAGCGTGGCACGTGTAGTGATGTCGTGGTGCATCCAGTGGGGATCGTCGAGGTTGTCCACCACACGGTCTACTTCCTGCTGTGCACGAAAAGGAAGCAACGGCGGACGCCCGAACGGCGAGTAGTATGGGTTGTACTCGCGCAGCGCCGCCTGCTTCGACAATTGGTAGCCGAGAGCCACCCACGGAAGGTGGTCGTCCCAGGTGTTCTTTCATAATCCAGCACGTACTTGCGGAGTGCCTTCTTGATAGTCTGCACCGTCCGCTCGGCGAGACCGTCGGCTTGAGGGTGGTCACGCGAAGTACGGCGATGATCGATGTAACATATGTCCAGCAGGGTGTCAAACTCCCCTCTGAACTCAGTGCCCTGGTCGGTAATGACCTCAGCGCAGCTGCCGTACCGGCTGAGGACATGGGAGAGGAAAGCTTGAGCCACCCCCCTGCTGCTCTTGTTGGGTAATGGCACCAGCTCCACCCATTTGTAGAAGTGCTCGATTATGACCAGGATGTTGCGGTTGCCCCGCGCCGAGGGTGCCAAGTCTTTTAAGATGTCGAGTCCCCAGCGGTAGAACAGCTCAGAGATGGGGAGAGGGTGCAAGGTGGCGCTGCGTGTGTTGAGGCTGGCACGTACCATGTCACACTGCTGGCAGCGACTGACGAACCCCTGCACCTGTTTGAACAGCCCATACCACCAATATTGCGCCCTTACCAGGCTGACGGTACGCTTGACACCGAAGTGCCCAAGCTCCATGTGGAGGGCAGCGATAATGCCCTCGCGTGTGGCTGGTGTTGGCACCTCCTTGTCCTCGGCCTGGACGCGGCGGTACACTTTGTCGTCCGCCCACCGGTATTGACGGGTGCGCTGACTGACACATTCTTGCTCTCGTGCACTCTTACTCGAGGGAAGTTGGCCACTTTTAAGGAAGGAGAGTGATGGCTTGTCTATCCATATGTTCTGCCTGGTGTCGGTGGGTGCCAGCTCGGTGTCATCGACTTCGATGTCGATCGCGTGGACGTCCCCTAGTGGTGTGGTCACCGTGGGGTTGGTAGCCTCAAGGGCAAGAACCTCCCGGTCGTTGAGGTGGTGTTGATCTGGCGCCCTGACCGTAACGTGGCAGCAGCAAACATGGCCGCCATGGTGGGAGCTGCTTCTGCGGGGCCGAGCTCGTGCTAAGCTCCGGTTGCATCGTTGGTACTGCGGTGAGGGTTGCGACTGAGGCCATCAGCGTCCTGGTTGGTGAGGCCGGCGCGGTGGTCGATATCAAAGTCATACTCCTGAAGTAACAGGGCCTAGCGAGCAAGTTTCCCTGTCAGATGTTGGTTGGTCATTAACCACTTGAGTGGCTGATGATCGGTGATCAGTTGGAATTGTCGACCAAAAAGGTCTGAAGAAGAAGATAGCCCATACTGCAGCGAGGCACTCACCCCCCTCGTAGCTGCTGTAGTTGGCCTCAGCGATGTTGTTGCTTCGGCTGGCGTACGACACCACCCGCTCCTTCTTGTTCTCATTGTGCTGTACCAGCACAGCCCCCATCCCAAGTTTGCTCCAGTCGGTGTGAAGGAAGAAGGGCTTGTTGTAGTCGGGACGTTGCAGGATGGGAGCGGTGGTGAGCCTGCCCTTTAGCTCCTCAAGTGCCTGCTGTTGTGGCCCCTTCCACGCAAACTCCACCTCCTTCTTCAGGAGCTCGTTGAGGGGTCGCGCGATCTTTGCGAAGTTCTTCACGAACCGGCAATAGTAGTTGGCAAAAGCCAGAAAGGCACGCAGACGCATAAGGTCTGTGGGAGCAGGGATAGCCGCCAAAGCCTCCACCTTTGCCTGCTGTATGTACACACCGTGGGGCACAATCATGTGCCCTAGGTAGGGTACCTTGCGAGTGAAGAAGGTGCACTTGTCGGGGTGCACTGTCATCCCCACCCCCTTGAGTCTCTCCAGCACTTCCTCAATGTGTTGCAGGTGCACGTCGTTACTGCGACTGAAGTTGAGAATGTCGTCAATGTAGCATCGCGCGGAGTCCGGCCCCTTCAAGGCTTTGTCCATGACGCGCTGGAACTTGGCAGGAGCGTTCTTCAGTCCGAAGGGCATGACCTTCCACTGGTACAGCTGCCGGTTGCCCCAGATTGAGGTCTTGTGCTTGTCCTCCTCCTTGATGGCAATCTGGTTGTACCCTTGTCGCATGTCCAGGATGCTGAAGACGGTACAGTCTCCTGCATTCATCAAAGATACCCTATGCATTAGGCATTTTATAGCTATCTTGTTTGGTTTGTTGTGGAGGGGGCGAGAGTCGCCGCACATACGCCGATCTGTCCAGTTGCCTGCAGAATCCTTCTTCTTTACCGCACTGTAGCCTCCGTTCAGCATGCGTATCCACCCCCGAAAGATGGCCGCGAACCCCATGGCCTGCATCACTCGGTCCAGCAACGTCAAGTCCAGCCGGTCGAACGCCTTCTCAAAGTCCAAGAGCAAGATCGCCACCTCCTGCTGCGAGGACTCCGCACAGCTAATGGCATCCAACGCGGTGAGCACGTTGTCGAGGATGTAGCGGTGCTTCACGAAGCCCGTTTGCTCCACAGAAAGCACCTCCGACAACAACGGTGACAAGTGAAGAGCCAACGCCTTAGCTAGGATCTTATAGTGGATGGGCAACAAGTTGATGGGGCGCCAGTTACGAAGATCACCCAATGCACCCTTCTTGTGTAAGAGCACAATGATGCCCGTGCGCTGCGACGCACCCATGCTACCTCGACGCAAAATGTCTTGGCAATAGGTGGTGTAATCAGCACGTAAGACAGGCCAAAGATGCTGCCAAAACGCAGCAGTTAAGCCATCTTTGCCAGGGCTTTTATGCGGGGACATGGCCCGCAAAGCTGCATGCAGCTCGACCATGGAAACCTCCGCATTGAGGGTTGCGCTCTCCTCCTCCGAGAGTGCGGGTGCGATAGCTTTCACACACATGTCTAGTGCAGCAGCTTTCTCCGCGTCCACCGGGGAGGATGTGTAGGGGGTGTGCGTAGAAATCCTTGGCAGCCTCAGAAAGCGAGGCTTGCAAGGTGAGCGGGGGGTCGTGAGCCTGCAGTGTGTAGCTGAGCTCGAGCAAGGGGGCTGCCACTCTGTCCGCCCGTCCTTTGGCAAAGAACGAGAGGCTCATCCGCTCGCCTTCCAGCCTCCAGCGGCTGCTGGCTCGGATGAAGCTGCCTTCCAGCGCGCGGCTTTCCAGCTCGTCCAAGGTGGCGTGCAAGCGGTGACAAGCCGCTTGCGCACCTGCGTTGATGGGTGCGTAACACAGTGCCTGTTCCGCCGCTGCGAGGAGGCTGCGACTGATTGCCTCGTTCTGCGTGCGAGCACTGCGAATTCTAGTGGTGTGCTGCTTGGCCAGGGTAGCAAGGGCGTCAATGCCATCTTCGAACCAGTCCACAAACGACGGGGAGGAGTGGCGTAGATGTTGCCGGTGCACCCACAACTGTTCCGCATCGGAGCAAAAAAAGCTATCCTTTAGTAGGGATGGGTCCAGCTTCCAGCAACCGGGGCCGCGAGGAAGGGAGCACAAAGAGCGAAAGGAGAAGATAACCGGGAGGTGATCGAACATGGTCTCTCCAAACTTAACTTCCGAAGTCAGCGTGTGCGTACGCAGGGAGATGCTAGCATAAATCCGGTCCAACCTAGCTGCTCTTCTCTCATTTCCCCCTCGCCAGTTGCTCCGTGTGTAGCATACATCGTCGGGGTGGAGAATGCGGTGAGTGTCCTCCACTTCCAGCGCCGCCGTGAGGTGGGAGAAAGAGAGGGGAGAGTAGGCCGAAAGCAGAGTAGAGGTGTGCAAACGGTCTAGTGGTGCGTCCTCCACGAAATTCCAATCCCCTCCGAGTATGCAGTAATCCGCTGAAGGCAGAGCTGCAGCCAAGGTGGAGAAGAAGGTAGATCTGTCGGACTCGGTGTTGGGTGCATACACCGAGGCGATGAGGAGCAGAGAGCCCTCCCAATGCAGCCTAAGCCAGCAACAAGGAGCCGGGGCGCAGGTGCCGTGGTCGACAACATGCTGCTCCCAGCGTTTGGCATACAATATCGCAACCCCGCCTTTACTACCATCAGCGAGAGACCACCCCGAGCTGCCCGACCAGCAGGCATCCGACGATGTGCCTAGCTTGGTTTCTTGAAGTAAAACAAAGAGGTTGTCCCCGTGTCCCCAGGCACGCAGCCGTCGAAGTAAAACCGCTCGTTTGCTTCTTCCGAGATGCGTTGCCGTTCCCCCCAGCCCGCGCACATTCCATGCGCATACGGACAAGGCGGTCCTCATGGGGTGGAGCGCGAAACGTCCTCAGGCTGAAGCCCAGTAGTTCCGCGAGGGAGACGACCTGGGTATCAGCTGGGGACCAGCGCAAAGCATCCTGAAGCGAGGTGTCTGCGTTGCAAGGCAGTGGCAGAAGCTGCTGCGCTTGCGCTCGAAGGAGACGGAGAGCGGATGCGGTGACGGGCCCAACAAGCGCGTCCATACCACCCTCCACGTGTGCCAGCTTGCGCACATTGACCCACACCACGTTGCCTCCCTCCGCTGCTAGCAGCATCTCCTCGAGGGAGATCACCCAAACCACGCATTGCTGCACCCCCTCCTCGCGGAGTAGCAGCGTGCTGGAGGCTGCGCTCCATTCCTCCCAAGGGACGTCTACCGAGAGCTGGAGCAGGTCTGCTGCCAGACGTCGCAGCTGCACCTCTGTGGCGCCCTCCCCAGAGCTGGCCAAACCAAAGGGAACGGGTGAAGGAGCTGTGCATCTGCCAAGGCCCAGCCACCATTCACCATCTTGGCAGCGGAGTACGGCCATGAGCGCGCGCACAGCTCGT
Source organism: Chlorokybus atmophyticus (assembly GCA_009103225.1). Classification (NCBI taxonomy): domain Eukaryota; kingdom Viridiplantae; phylum Streptophyta; class Chlorokybophyceae; order Chlorokybales; family Chlorokybaceae; genus Chlorokybus; species Chlorokybus atmophyticus. The sequence goes on from RHPI01003011.1 coordinate 20,312, forward strand.
GGGGCCGTGGCCTTGACAGGTAAGTGGAAGCCTCCGGCCAGTTTCTGAGAGTGGGGTGTGGGTTGGGTGGCCTCCGCGCGTGGAAGCACCGGCTTTGGAGGAGAGAACAACCTCCTTTCCACCAACTTCTGCCCGGAGGAGATTGCGGACGCAGGGGCAACTGGAGCATCAGTGACTGGTTGGGGGGAGACCAGCTGCTTGGAAGGCGTCAAGGAAGGTGAGGCCTAGCGCAATGCGTCCGGATGCCCTGTCGTGCAGAGATTCCGCCCATGCAGTCACGGTGGCCCAACGATGTGTGTCCGTGAGTGTCATGGTAAGGGTGGAGGCCATTGCGGGGAGCACCACCAGCAGGTACAACTTGTTGTGCCTCTTGCCGTTGCCTCGCACCGCAACAATGTTGGACAGGGCGCGTGAAGGCTCCAGCTCCTCCGAGTCCGATGCCAGCGGGTAGCCAGTCGCAGTGATGGTCTCGCACAGACAGCTACTCAGCCAAGACTCAGAGTGAGGAGAGAGGGACGGCAGCGAGGGAGTAGCCCAGGCTTTCCTCTCCCATGTACTCGGACGCTGTGCTAGAGTCATCACCGACCGAGATACGGAGTTCAGAGGAGCCTTCAACAAACTCATGGACAAATGCTTCATTGGTCATCGCCGCACTTCCACAGGCCGATGGTCTCGCTGAGCGTATCGTGCAGACCATCAAGAAGGCTTTGCGCAAGTACGTCCTTGACTACGAGAAGAACACATGGGATGACTACCTCCCATGGGTAGCACTGGGGTACCGGCTGTCCAAGCAGGCAGCACTGCGGGAGTACAGCACGTACTATTTGCTGTTTGAAAGGCAACCATTGCTCCCTTTTTGCGCACAGCAAGTTGTCGACAGAGTGGTGGACAATCTTGACAACCCCGACGAGATGCTGTATGACCTAACAGTGCGCAGCGCACTGCTCGAGCACACTGTCCCTATGGCCTTCAACAACCTGCACATTGCTCAACACCGCGACACGCTTCACTACGAGCGTGTGCGCAGCGGTTTTTACAATAAGCAAAAACGCCGCTCCTAAGCAGGAGACTTCGTCTACCGCATGGCGGCCACACACGACACCCTCGACACCTCCGTCGGGCGCACTGCTTATAAGGTATTGAAGGTGTATCCCACAGGGGTACTGAACTTTCTGGGACAACAAGGCGACCGCATGAAGGACAACATGGTGAACTGCGCGCCGTGTCATCTTCCCCACGTTGCTGGCTTCGGCAAGATCCAGCACACGCGACCGCTGCGAAGCATCCGCTGCGAGAAATGTGGCGGTGCCGACAACGACCCGGTGATGTTGTTATGCGAAGGCTGCAACCATGGCATGCACTGTGACTGCCTTGACCCTCCATTGGACAAGATGCCGCTGTGGGAGTATTGGTGCGCTGCGATGACTGCTGCATCAGCGGTCCCCCACACAGTCGGTTAAAGCTGAGTCCTAGAGCAGGAGGCTACCCCAGAACTTTAGGGGGGGTGGCTTGTTAACTGTGTGCACTATAGCACAGTAGGTACAGTAAGGAGGAAAGCGTCACCAGCTCTACAACTGACCAATCCTCACATTGGTTCATCCCCGAGCCTATGCCTATGTCTAGGGGGTTCTCTTTGTTTGTGTTGTTCTAGTGCTGCGCGCAGCACCATCATGCCCACGGCATGAGCGCTCATTTGCAGTGTGCCCGAGACGGCGCGACCCTCGACCATGGTAGGCACGACAGCTGTCATGCCAAATACCCTCGCACGCCAGTCCTCGAGCATGTCTACATCCAGCCCCAAGCCCGGCCTACCAGCATGAAGACCGCGCGCGCCCTAGTCTACTGCTAGCTACTACTTCGCACTCCATGTAGCATGTAGCTAGGGCTACTCTATAGACCTCTTTGTAGGAACCGCGCGTCGCTGATCAGTTAGGAATCTATTATCAGCTGATGTGCTATAACGAGTCTTAGAACATTTTCGTCATACGGCCTCGATGTGACCGTTGGCCTAGTGCCCGCATGGCACTGCACAGTCATGACATTGACAAGTATAAGTAGGAAGTCACTAGACTCGCTGATGACACTGTGAGTCAGTAATAAGATTAGAGACTCTGACTTCAAAAGCTGTTGAAGCGATTAGATCTGGAAGCACATCACGTCCTGGTTGCCAAGGTCCGCCTTACCACGCGAGACACAGTGTATGCTCTTGTGTGCGCTGTGCTTGTCATTGCTGTGAGCTTGGCGGTGGTGTGTTTGACACATCAGTCACGACATAGCATCTTTGGGTTGCTTGTTCATTCACCTCACTTAACAGTGTAATACATCATCCACTCATGCAAAGAACTGTGTATACAGGATTACCTATCGTAGTGTCTTGTTGACTGTGTGTTCTACAGCACAGTCGGTACAGTAAGGAGAAGAGCGTCACCAGCTCTACCACCGATCCTTATATATGTTCATCCCCCAGCCCATGCCTATGTCTGGAAGGTTGTCTTTGATTGTGTTGCTCTAATGCTGCGCGCAGCACCAGCATGCCCACGGCATGAGCGCTCGTCTGCAGTGTGCCTGAGACGGCGTGACCCTCGACCATGGCAAGCACGACCGTGTGAAGAAGCTTCTCAACAACGGTGTATTGTTGTGGGAGGGAGCTTATGCCAAGACCACCAAAGAGCACATGAAGAGCTACGACCCTTGTCAACTGCCAAACGTGGATGACAGTGTGGATCCGGCTTTGGCCATACCAGATGTGGGCCACCGCTGTGAGCGGTGTGGCCGAGCAGAGGGACACCATGCTACTATGCGACAAGTGTGTTGCCGGTTGTCACATGGAGTGCCTTCGTCCACCACTTGAAGAGATCCCTGACGGAGCATGGTACTGTCCGGCGTGTACGAGGACTACGTGATGAGCGTGTGAGTCAGCTGAAGGCGCACGAGGGCATTGGCGCTCAGCTGCACGGGGTGGTGACACGCATCTTTAATTGTGTGTGTCTACTATGTGATGAGAGACAATGCATGAGACAGCATGACATGGTCTCATGGTGTACAATAGCATGCAGACATGCATGATAAGGTGGTTTACGACGAGTTCAAGCCACGATGATGGAAGGCATGACACGTTGTTGCTACATTGGTGCTGTTGCTGCTACAGCTTGTCCCAAGGTGGCATGGCTTTCTCATCACGACAACACTTGTGTCGTGGCGACAGCTGTCATTGTGCCGTAGTTGTAGCTGTACTGTTTTGCTGGCTATGCTGCGGACTGCAGCCAGCTGTATTTGCGGCTGCTCCCGCACAGTCGTTGCAGCAGGAGCAGCATCGTTGCTATCATTGTTTTCTTTCATTAATGTTGACATTTGTTAACGTCTTTGCTGCCTTACTGCTGTTTGTTGCTGTTTTTGTTGTGCCTTGTGAAAGCATTCCCCCCTCCCCCCATCTTCCCACAATAGGTGCCGGAAGAGCCGTCCAGGTGCCAGTGGCCGCCTACCATCGCTGGGAGGAACGGCCGTGAAGACTATGACAAGCGCACTTGGCAAATTGCTGATTATGATGTTACAATTTCAATAGCTCATAAAGTGTGTACACGCACAGCTTTTGCGCATGACTTTTTGTATAACACTTTGTTTGTACAGCCGTGCGTGCATGTGTCTAACTGCGTGTCCGACTTAGATTCTTGTGTGTTTGCTTGCTACAGAAACTTCCACAAGCATAAATAGCAAAACTAACTTCTTGCGCACACGCAAGCGCACCGCATTCACATGCGCAAGCACATGCACACCGGCATGCGCGTGCAAGCAAGCATGTGCTCTTTGTAATGCATGCATGCACATACACAAATTATAACTGTGATATTTATGTGACATGCTTACTACAACCATTTGGGCATAGATTTATGGCATCTGCCTTATAGGCTGCTCTGACCAGTGCAGCCTACGAGTTGCTATTGGCGGGCTTATCACTGGCTCATAGACTGCACTAACCAGGATTAGGGTCGCATGCAGGTTGCGGGCGTGAAGGGAAGTGTGGCATGAAGGCAGAGATGACGGAGCAGCTCTGCCAGCACCTGCAGCGTTGGCAATTGCATCACAACGACTACAGTTGCGGTTTTCAGCAATGATTGTGCGGAAGACGCGCAACTGGCGGCAGACGCTGCTGCAGCTGCTCTCCCCCCCCCCCCCCNAGGGAGTTGGTTGAGCTGGAAGGCTCCATCTTGTCGTTCCCCTCCTCCTCCTCCTCCTCCTCCTCCTTGGCTACGCCTACCGAAAATCTCACCAAACCTACCATCCCTCCAAGATCAATGCCAACGACAATGTCCTCTTCAACAACGTCCACACACCCCGCCTTTCAGGTGCTGCAAGCATTCCAGTGCATGTTTAAGAAGACACACATATGCCTGCGTGCACACACATCGGGCCACCACACTTGTGCACATGTTATGACGCACATGCGTGTGCACGCACAAACATGCATATGCATGCATGAGCTCACAATGCTGCCTCTTTCCGTCATGCAGCATCCAGAGCTCTTTTGTGGGCGCAGGATTGGGGGCTGGTGCGACGAGGTGCAACAGCTGAACCGCAGGTGAGCGGAGGGGAAAGGGTGAGGAGGATGTGCGCACATACGCATGCGCACGCGCAAGCGTGCCGTGCATTACTGAGCACAGTCATGCGCGGTGCAAGCGTGCATGCGCTTTTCATCAGCAGGCATGCATGTACACAAGTACACACAATTGTTTGTTACAGTCGGCTCATAGGCGGCACAGTCCAGTGCGGCCTATATGGCAGTTTTGCGTGTACACATGCATGTGAACAGGGTCCCCCTCCCCCCNTCCTTGAAGAGATGCGCACGCACACACATACAAGCATGAACACCCGCACTCGCGCACACGCAGGTACGCGGACTGCCCCCCAAGCTGGCAATCAGCAACCCGGTGCTAAAGAAGAGAACTTTGGAGTGCACGGCTTGTCAGCGCAAGCACTATCTCGCCATAGCTGCTCGTGCTGTCCATCTCCATTTTCAACGTCCCAAGGTGCGACGAGCGTGTGTGTGCGCATGCGAATGCGTGCGTGTGTGCATGCGTGCGCATGTTGTGAGACATTGCTCATACGTAAGTGCGTATGCAAACACTTACGTTGGGCTCATGGACCGCATTCCACAAAGGTATGCGCATGCAAGCATGCAAGTGCTCTCTGTCACACACGCGTGTGCACACATACACACACTTGTTGGACTTCTACCTACTATAATGCCTCGTAGGCTGCACTGTTCAGTGCGGCCTGTAAGGCAGTGCTTACGGGCTGGCTCGTAGGCTGCAGTTACCAGTGCGGCCTATGAGCCAGCAATAGCTGGTCAGAATAAGTCATAGGCGGCAATCTAAAAGTGCCAGCTGTATAGACAGGCCTGCATACATGCATGTGCGCAAGTGCATCCATTCCTTTGTATGCACACACACATGCAGTCGCTAACAATTGCATCCTGGGCGGCGGCTAGGAGGGGACGTCCTTGGCGGCGGAGGGGGTGACGTAATGGGGGGGTGGGGTGGGGGGTAAGGCTGGTCCCTTACCCCTGGTTAGGGGGGCTCTCCAGCCCCACCTGATCCGGCGGTAGTTTGCCCGCTGCGCTGCAGCAGCTGGTCAACGCAGCTGACTTTTTCTGGTGCAGCTCCTAAACGCTGCACCACGTGGAGACCATAGCCATGGTGGCTGCTGGTGATCAGGGGCAGGTCCCCCTTAACTCCTCTCCTACCTATGGAGGACTTCCCTTTCCTCGGAGGCGTCGTCCATGAGCGACCAGGAGCGTCTCTTGGTGTTCCAATTCTGGACGAGCCCGTGCTCAAGCCCACTACATGGGCGGATGCAGTGGCAGGCGCCCCTCGGNTGCAGCAGCTGGTCAACGCAGCTGACTTTTTCTGGTGCAGCTCCTAAACGCTGCACCACGTGGAGACCATAGCCATGGTGGCTGCTGGTGATCAGGGGCAGGTTCCCCTGACTCCTCTCCTACCTATGGAGGACTTTCCTCCCCTCGGAGGCGTCGTCCATGAGCGACCAGGAGCGTCTCCTGGTGTTCCAGTTCTGGACGAGCCCGTGCTCAAGCCCGCTACATGGGCGGATGCGGTGGCAGGCGCCCCTCGGCAGCCACCCCTCCATTCTCTCAACGGCATCGAGGAGACTCTCTCAGGGAGTCCCACTCTCACAGCTAAGTTGATGGCTAATCTTGCACACGCTCCGGGCATCATTGCTAGCACCCTCACCACCACATCCGCATATGCTATCTCACTAGATGAGCGTGCGTGTGAGCGGTGGCAGTCAGTTTTAGAGCAGCGAGCACTAGTGTTTAGATTCCGATACACTCAGACATTAGAGTCACGCTTGACATGGATAGAAGCTTTGAGTGCACGCCACCCGGCTGCCCCACTGATTGCATCAGTGCACTACACACGGGCGGGGGAAATCCAAGCACTCTTCACACGGCATCCAGCACAAAGCACGTCCTTGCCCTTGCAGAGCAACGTCGCTTGCCCACGCTGTTGGGCAAGCCAGTCACGGTGCTTCGTTGGAGCGAGGGCGGTGACGACGACAACTTCTGGGTCTCCTTCCAGGGAGCGCATCCTCGAGTCCTTTTCTCTCTCTCTCTCTCTCTCAAGTCCTTTCTCCGTATGGGCAGCTTGGCGATCCCCTGCGCTCAGCCGCCTCCGCTTCCCGCTCGTTCACCACACCATCTATGCGCTTTTGCTTCAAACGCAAGGCAGGTGCAGTGCTCCCCCCCTCCGTGCTCATCAAGTCCGTGTCAGGAGTGGAGCCTCATGGAGGTGCGCATCATCACCCCCCAGACACCTCCCACCTGCTTCCGCTGCAAGCAAGTGGGGCACTTGCGCAGTCATTGCACGGCGCCCCTCCCAGCGTCAACGGCAGCACAGCCAGGCGCAGCTCCCCCCGCAGACCAGGAGCCGCTTCCCCCCCTCAACAACCTCCCAACCCCCCGCCCAACCAACCCCCCACTCACCCACCTGCTGCAACAATCAGCACCCCCCTTCTC
>RHPI01003011.1:27435-37976 GCA_009103225.1 Chlorokybus atmophyticus
CACACCCTCCGCCAGCGCTTTGTGCGCAGACCTTGCCCTCGACCTCCAGCAGCTGCCTCGCATGACTGCTGATGGCCCAACCCAGCAGCAAACGCTGGAAGGTTGGCTGGAGACCAAGCCTCCGCCGCTGCGCGCAGAGCACCCTCCTCCCTCCTCGCGTGTGGCTCCGTATCCGTCACCCTCAAAGCTGTGGTGTGACGATCAGGATGAGGAGGATGACCTCCCGCCAGCCCCGCCTGCTGGTGGGATGGTCCCCTACGACCATTCAGTGCAAGCTGCTCGCACAACCCAGGCTGATCGCCATCCCCAACAGCGTCTCTGGTTGGGAGAACTGCTTGAGGATGCGGGTTTCAAGCCTTCTTCTTCACCATAGGAGACGGCGTTCATCGTCCCCGTGGTGCTTGCCAACGCAGGGGACTCCGCTGACTGCTTGTCCCTACTTCTCACGGACACAACACAACGCACCACGGGGCTGCGTATTGGCAACCTCCTCCCCTCTGCGCAGGGTGAAGCTGACGGCATGCAACATTGTTGCTCCATACTGCGGGCAACGCTGGAGCAGGCCGGTGTGTCACTAGACGCCACCAGGGAGGACGCTGAGCATGAGTCGTCTGTCTCAAACTCAAGCCCACTCGCAGGGGGCACGCCATTGCATCCGTGCCTATTCGTTCTTTGCCCACTGCTTCTTCCTGCCGAGGCATGCCACCAAGCATCGGCGCAGCAGCAATGGGTGTCCTTGTCGGAGTGGCAAGCCCTGGCCCACACCAAACTCAGCAAGCACGGCAAGCCTCGCATCACACCCTTGATGATAGCCTCCGCGATGCGCACATGGTGGGAGCAACATGCACGCACTCCGCTATCATCACCGTCTCACCCCTCCTCCTCACACACGGACTTCTCGGAGTCTCCCTACACTACCCCTCGCCCACACCACCCCGCAATGTCCGCCTCCCCATCCCAAATGGACAGCTCCTCCGTTCCCCGCCTCCCTCCCCATCCCATCATACACCCTTCAAGGAGGCTTCCCCCCCGTCGGTGAGAAGAAAATTGCAGCTCTCCCCGTCACACCCCCCTCTCCCCGCAATCACCACCACCCCTTCGGAACGACTTGCACCCCACCTGCATGCTCTGGCAGTCCTGGTGTACAAGTATGCGGCCCAATGCTGGCGGCTGGGTCTGGTTCGCCAGAACGGCGACAAGCTAGCAACCATCCCGGCTACCTTGCCAGCGGACCCCTCCCCCTGCGACCATGGTAGGCAGGCGCGGCGGCTGGCTTCGGCCATGCTGGGCGTCCCCGAGTCTACACATTTTACTCCAAGCCCGGAGCTCTCATTCATACAAACGGCTGCAGATGGCATGCCATACCATGTTCACACATGGTTGTGGCACGACGAGGAAGTAATGTCACAACCCCCCAACACCTCAGGCGCGCAGGATGTGCTGTGGGTTGATCCACTCCTTGTTGAGGGCGTTGCGGGAGGCAGCCACGACCTCGTTGAGGCACAGGTGCTGGAGGTGTTAGAGCACGTTTCTCACTTCACCGCCAACACCTCCGCTCAGCACCCTTCTTCATGTCCGTCATGGCCTTTGGCTGGCGGAACCCCTCCTCAAGGCGTGCCATATTCTTGGGAGCGGGTGTTGGGCCTTGACTGATGCAAGTGTCTTCAAGTCTCACGTCCACGCTCTCCGTGTGGACGTGGAATGTTCGAGGCATGAACGGCAATCAGTCAAGCTTGGCAGGTGCATTTTCGCATGGTCGGCGTCGCATATCGGCAATCACCCGCTTTCGCTTATGGCCTTCGTCGAAGGATGGAGTCCTTCTTTTGCAAGAGACCAAACTAGGAACGTCACCAGCTGCCCATGGACGGCGAAATGTTGTTGGCGAGGCCCGAGTGTGTGGGCCCTGCGGAAGGCACACGCGGGGGGGTGGCAATCCTGTGCCCACCAGCTTGGCAGGACTATATCATTGACACAGGCGTGGCCGTCCCTGCTAGATGCTGCTGGGTGCATGTTCGTTGGTTTGGTGGAGTCCTTCTCCTCGCCAGTGTGTATGCACCCTCAAACTCGCGAGAGGCCAGAGACCTTTTCTTCTTTGCACTCCCCTCTCTCCTCCCTCACGCGGATTGATATTTGCCGGGTGGTGACTGGAACTGTGTGGAGGATGTGGATGAGGATCGCTCTCGCCATGGTAGACTCTTTAGCATGGAAGACGCAGGTGCTCTTCATGCAATGGTGGGGGAGATGGACTTGCATGATGTGTGGCGCAGCTGCAACTCTGGCATGCGCGCCTTCACTTGGGACAACAGGCGTGAGGACAAAGGCCGCAGGCTTGCGCGCCTTGATCGGTTTCATGCTTCCGCCTCTCTCAGTACTTTCTTTGACAGCTCTTCAATCCTGCAGGAGGAGTGGCTATATGACCATAAGCCAGTGCGTTTATCTATACGCTCTGGCTCGGATGTGGACCAGGGTCCGGGCTTGTGGAAGCTCAACCCCGCTCTTCTAAAGCGTTCTTCTTTTAGGGCAGAGTTGGAAAGTCTGAAGCAGCTGCACCGGCTTACCTCTCCGCACTCCGGGCAGGCCTACATACGATGGTTTGAAGCTGGGCTTGCGAAGGTTGCCATGATGGCGCGGAAGCACTGGCACACTGTACGGCAACAACACAACATGCAGCTACATCATCTGCAGGACCAGCTGGGCAGATGTGAGGCGGCGTTGTCTGCTAGTCCTGGAGACACAGCCATTCAACTAGAGCACTCCCGTCTGCTGACTGATCTAGGTGCACTCTCTGGGGTATTGCAAGAAGGTGCTGCAATACGCTCAAGTGTCCGCTGGCGTCTTCAACGGGAGCGGATGACCTCCTTCTTCTTTGCCGAAGGCCGCTCTTACACTCCTGCACACGTGCTTCTTTCTGTCACTCATGCCCATGAGCTTTTGCCAACACCGGTGACCAGCAATAATGGTTTGTTGGACGAGGTCTCAGCATTCTACCACAAGCTATACACCTCCTCGCCCTCCCCGCCAGCAGCAAAGGCAGCTGCAGCCCGACAGTGTTGGCAGGCATTGGATATGAAGGTCTCCGCTCAGGTCTTGGAGTCTTCGGTGACGCTACTTGAGTTGCACGCTGCACTACAGAGCATGCCCCCGCACAAAGCCCCAGGCAAGGACGGCCTCACCACGGCGTTCTGGCAAAGTGCATGGCCTCTCTTAGGGGAGGATTATTCTCTTTACTGTCAGCACGTTCCAGCGGAAGGGCAATTGGGTGAAGCTCAGTGCGAGGGGGTTATCCTCATGTTGCACAAGAAAGGAGAACAGTCTGACCTTTGCAACTGGCGGCCCATCACGCTGCTGCCCACCCACTACAAGATTCTGGCAAAAGCTCTAGCAGTTCGCGTGGCGCCTGTGCTTCCTACGGCAGTCCACCCGTTGCAGGTAGGCTTTGTGCGCCACCTGTACATCTTGGACATGTGCTAGTGGCCCTGGACGCTATGCAGCATGCTGCACACACAGGGCAGCGCGGTGCTCTTATCTTGCTAGACTTTGAGAAGGCATTCGACCGGTTAGACTGGCACTTTCTAAATGGCGCGCTCTCGCATTTGGGCTTCGGCCTAACCTTTCGGCAATGGGTACGCATGATGAATGGGGGGAGCTGGAGCTCGGTGCTAGTGAACGGCCACGTGTCTTCTCCCTTCGCTCTGCACCGCAGTGTAAGACCGAGCTGTCCATTGGCTCCCTCTCTTTTCACCCTTGCCATTGAGTATTTGGGTGCTCTCCTCCGCATCACCCCTAAGGTTGAGGGCATACGGCAAAACTTGGATGAACTGCAGGACGAGGCCCACGAGCTGAAGTACAAGGATACGCGGACGACACGGAGGTCTACGTTGCTCTTACCCCGAGCAGCTTCCACGCCCTTCGCCGAGAAAGTCCTGGACCTGTATTGCTTGGCCTCGGATTCCAGTCTCAACCTGAGGTAGTAAAAAGGCATTCTTCTAGGTCCTCCCTCGGATCCCCCCCCCCCGGACTGGGAGGTGCATTGGCTGTCAGCAGGGGAAGCGGTCTCTCTTCTTGGTGTCCCCATGGGGATTTCTGTCCACCAGGAACAGCTATTTACCGAGGTGATAGCCAAGATGCGGCGCAAGCTTGAGCTATGGTCGCGCCAGCAGTTATCCTTGGTGGGGCGGGCTCGGACAGCCAACCAGACCGTCCTGTCATGTCTCTGGTATCTAGCAGCGATAGCCTCTCCCCCGGCGACAGATTATAAACAGCTAACCGCCAACNCCCCCCCCCCCCCCCCCCCCCCCCCGAACTGAGGGATGCATTGGCTGTCAGCAGGGGAAGCGGTCGCTCTTCTAGGTGTTCCCGGCATTTTTGTCCACCAAGAACAGCTATTTATCGTTGTGATAGCCAAGATGCGGCGCAAGCTTGAGCTATGGTCGCGCCAGCAGTTATCCTTGGTGGGGCGGGCTCGGACAGCCAACCAGACCGTCCTGTCATGTCTCTGGTATCTAGCAGCGATAGCCTCTCCCCCGGCGACGGATCTCAGACAGCTGACCGCCAACTGCAGGGGGTACATATGGCGGCATGACCCTGAGCAGCGTCCCAGAGGCGGGCAAGTTGACTGGCCCACTGTTTGCTTGCCCAAGCGGCTTGGGGGCCTAGGGGTGCTGCACCCGACATGGCAAACCACGGCTTTACTAGCCAAGTGGGCTGCCCGCTTGATGGACCCAACATGGGCGAAATGGAAGGTGCTGGGCTTTCATCAGGTTGACATGTGGGGCACTGAGCACCTCCCCTCACGGACAGGCCTTTCTCGCTTAATACGCTGGGTACCTAAAGGGGCGGCCCTTTATGCTGTCGGCCTGCCCATTCGACCTTCCGGCGCAATCATCTTTCAGGCGTGGATGCAGGTCCGCCCTGCTGCGCCGTCACCAACAAACTTTGATGAGGTTTTGAGACAACCTCTCTTTCACAATGCACACGTTGTGGACGCGCTCGGCCAGGTGGTGGGTGGCTTTCAGCCTTCCAGGCGCTACTGGCGACACTGGGCAGAGGTAGGCTTTCTCGCGGTGGCAACGCTTTGGGATAGTGTCCTGCGTCGGCCATATCCGGCTTCTACCCTTGCACTGTGGGTGCCCTTGGATGCTAGGGCGGAAGAACACGCAGCCGAGCTGTGGAACCTCCTCCCGGCAGCTTGGCGCCTGCTGCTGCACGGCGGGAAAGGGTTTCCTACTGTTGGAGAGTGGTGGGCCTTCTCACTCCTAATCACAAGATCAGTGCGGCACTGCGTGCAGGGTCCACACACGGCCAGCTCTGCACCGGCTTGCTCTTTCCTCTTATCGGCGATGAGGGAGACATCCTCGCCCCTCCCTCCTCGTTCACAACTGGCATCTTCACGTTGCAGCGCATCTGGGTCCTTTAAGAGCCTGTGCGCTGGCAAGGCAAGCTCGCCATCGGCTCCCCGGCATGATTGGCATTGCCCGACACTCAACGCTACCTGGGGTGGCATATAGCGGGGGGAGCTCCCTTGCACATGCTCCACATGGACCCGGCATTGTCTGTATGGGGAACGCAGGCATCTTCCCCGCAGCAATCCCTCTTACTATGGGATTACACGGTCAGGTTCGGCTACACCCTCCTCAGCACAGCGCACGCACATCAGGCGCCCGCATTGCGCCGATGGGACCCTGAGCAACACCCTGTATCGTGGCCAGCTCATTAATCGCGCCTGCACAAGACACCCTTGGCGGCCAAGCACCGTTCTTTCTTATGGCTACTGTCACACTGGGCATTGCACTCAGGTGACAGGCTTGCGAAAATGAACTTTTCTGGGGAGTGTATGTCATGCTCTCTGCAATGTCTTGAAACTCCCGAGCACCTCTTCCTTCGCTGCTCGCTGGTCCGTGCAGTCTGGGCTTGGGTCTGTGCTATATAGAGACGCCTTGGCGGCTTTTTTCCCCTCTCCTTTTCCCATCTCCTGTTTCACACTTCGTTTCCTAGTCCTCACACACAGCTCCGTCCGGCGTGGTTGATTCTCTACGCATTGACTCTCTGGCACGTCTGGGTGGCCAGGTGTTCGGTGATGTACTCAGGTTCCTCCCCCTCTTCAACTGTTATTGTGTGCTCTCTCGCTTCCAGTGTTCAGGTTCTGGCCAAGGAGGAGTGGCTTCTAGTCACGTCCTCGCCACAGGAAGACATTTGACTTGCTCCTTTCACAGCCTTCACGGACTCGTGGGCTCGCCACTCTATCCTCTACTCTACAGCCTGGGCTTCCCCTCTTCCTCGGATACACTGGCATACGCTAGATACTAGTGTTCGTGACTGTTGATTAGCATGTACTAGCCCTTTTGTCGCCTCCAACTCTTGCATGTTTCTTTTTGATACATTTCTCTTGTTTGGGGAAAAATAAAAAAAAAAACAAAAAATGCATCCTTACCCGACTCATGCACACCAATAGTTGCATACATGCACGTGTGCAGACTGCGCAAACTGGCCATGGTGTGGCATTGACAAGGGGGTGGAAGAGCTGGCATGAAATATGGGCAACATGTATCAAGTTGTAATCTTGTGTTGTGGTATGATGGGTGTACATAACTATTTAACCGATGCTTGCGCACGCATGCGACAATTGTTGGTTGTGTATGGGTAGGTAGGTGACAATGCTTTTAAACTTGCAGCTGGCTCGCAGTGTTGTGATGTACTAGTTGTATGCTAAATCTGATGTAATGAAGCTTGGTTCCGCTCATGGGGTTGTGACATGACAAGCATTGCTGCTGCGTGCATATATGCCGTTGCATGTAGCCCTGTACTTTATTTGCACAAGTGCATGTAGGGGGGAGGNGGGGAGAGGCTACTGAAAGTCACTAAGTTATAATAAGGAGATGACCTCATGGCCATTTGCTTGCCATATGGCCTGGCTGGTAGCAGGGCAGAGGCGGCAGCGCCAGAAGCCATGGCCTGGTGTCAGCTAAGCCCTTGGCCTGGCCATGCTAGCTTGGTCGCCACCAGGCCAGCGTGATCCGGTCAGCGGCGTGGCCTACCGCTCTTGATATGAAGCACCAAGCCGCTTGCCAAGCCACCAACAGCGGCGGCCGAATGGCGGTCAGCTGCGGCTTAATCGCAGCTGCGGTTGACCGCAATCAGCCGCCAGTGCACAGTTAACTGATAGCAATCTCAGCCGCTGCCGGTCAGTCTATAAAGCTGGTTTGGTTGCAACCGACCATGTTATGTGCATACGCACAACAAAATTTGTTAACCGGACCACACCTGGTTCAATGATTGATATCCAAAGATGCGCACCAGCCATAGCTGCTGCTACTTTGCATCAAGACTTGGATCAATAATGGTCTTTACAGCGAACCATACTCGGTCCGATTTAAACTGGTTTACAACCGGGACCAGGGCTGGCCCGGTTTTTGGGGGACCACATGACAATCACGTAATGTTTGGACCAACCTTGGTCCTCCACGTTCGACCAAAAAGGGCGACCCTGGTCCGGACTCCAAGCCGCCCGGGCAATTTGGTCTTGGTCCGTGCTCATGATCAGGGCTGGTCCATGTGCTTGGAGTGGAAGTTGATGATGTACGCATCAGGTGGTGTCAGCACGTCTGGCGAAGCGCAGGGAGTTGGTTGAGCTGGAAGGCTCCATCTTGTCGTTGTCAATGTACAAAGGAGGTGAAGCTCGTCAACAAAGAGTGAAGTGGAAAGAGGTGCGACTGGAGATGGGGCATGAGCCTCTGCTGCTATGGTAATTGCTCCCTTCCCTTGATTGCTCGTAGGTAAGGTTGGAGGTTGAGCTCTAGCTGTTGAAGTCCCCCTCATTTACTGGCGAGAACGGGGTGGGCCTGCTCATTCAGCTGATGCGATAGTGAAAGTGTATGGAGGGTAGAGTGTTCTTGCTTTACGAAGCTATCTCATTGCTGCTACCACTCAACGCACTAGTGCTTGTGCACACTATGTGATGATAGTGATAACAATGCACAAAGATGTATCAAATTGCAAGCTGCACTTCTGATATGCAAAATGCCACCACTCGTTTAAGCAAAGAGGGTGACACTACAAGTCAACAAGTCAGTACTATGAGTGGCGCTGTTATACGGTATTTTGCATGAGTGGAAAATGTACTATGTTGGCAAATGAGGTGATTGAGCAAGCAACACGTCGATGCTATGCCCTGACTGATGACAACAAAGCACACCGTAACCAAGCACACAAAGCTCACAGCAATGACAAGCACGGTGCACAAGAGCATGCAGAGGCTCTCACACGGTGAGAGGATTTTTGTCAACTGGGGTGGCGTGCTCGTAGTTGCTTAACAAGCTCTTAGCTTTCTCACAGTTTCACCAGTTGATCCGATGAACACTGTGACAACTACTACTTATACAAGTAACAGCATGATTGTTTGGAACATAAGCTAACAGTCATGTTGAAGCTATTTTTGAAGAAACCCCCACTCGATATAAAACACAACTTATAACCGAACTCACAGCTGAACACCTACGCGCGGTGCCTATGTAGGCTACGGTCGTGAGCTAGTTTAGAGTCATGACCTAGCTACTAGTCAGTGGCGCGCGTGAGTTCTCTTGCTGATAGGCCGGGCGAGGGTCTGGATGTAAGCGTGCTTGATGAAAGGCTGACACCCGAGGACAATGGGAATGACAGCATACACACGCAAGCACCACACTTCAGTCAACACATGCACAATCACAATCACAACCACAAGCACAGACGGACAGACAAGCACAGGGCTTTTTACGCGCGGACCAGTCGTACGCGGCCCGTAGACCACGTCTGGTACGCTGTGGCGTACCAGTGCCGCGACTGGTCCGGCATGATCGGACCACTGGTGGTCCGGCCCCGAAGCCGGACGACCTGGTCCGAATGACCGGACCAGGACTGGTCGCATGCTCCGCGGTCTATGCACCAGTGCAGCATTGGTACCGTACGCGTGCAACCGGAAGGACCAGGGCTGGTCGCTTACCACGCGGCCTGCGTACCAGTGAAGCACTGGTGCAGCACGCGGTTCAAATGATGGAACCAGGGCTGGTCGCATGCCCCGCGGCCTATGAGCCAGCGCAGCACTGGTCCGGTACCAAGGCGGTCAGTAGCGCACCAGTCATGGTCCTGTGCCAGCAACAGGACCAGTGCTGGTCGCGTGCTCCGCGCCTGTAAGCCAGAGGAGTTTGTTAGTACACATGCACAGTACGCATGCATAGGGTGCATTGCTTACGAACCATGCATGGTACGGCGACCGGCTGCTTACTACAATACCGCTGACTCCACGGATGGGATCGAGCGTACGTCAGCAGAACGCGCAGGCAGCCTGCAGCTTGTAGTCATCCGCGCAGGCTGGTCAATGCATGCAATCTGCTGAGCTGTCGTTGCTGGTGCTGCGGTCCAAGCTGGCGGCGGCGGCGGCGGCGGCGGCGGCGGTGGGGTGGTGCGGGCCGTGGTAGTAAGCGGCGGGTTGCTTGTCGAATGTTGCTTCGCTGCTGCTGGAAGCCAAAGCACTCATGTACCGTAGCATTGTTACTGTAGTCTTAGTGCAAGCATGCGCAGTGTGACAGCGGCCGCTGCTGCTGTTGTTACTGTTGCGGTTGAGGTTGTGGTTGGCTTACTACTGGTAGTTTGTGAGATGGGCGCCTCTTGCTTGACCTGCCGGCAGCAATTGCTGTTGAAATGCTGCTGGTGCTTATACATGCATAAGACGAGAGCAAGTTGCGAATGCATGTGTTTGCTTTGCAGTGTGAACAGCTGCTGGCAGCTGACATAATTGTTGCTGCACAACTATGCTTGCGATTGATAAGCATGCAGACCTTCTGTCTTGTGCAGGCATACCGAGTCGGCAGCTGAAGGCTGCTAGCTTGGTCACAATTGTAGTTGATCTATGCAACTGAGCAAGGTTAAATTTGTGCAGAAGCTACGTGCCTTGTGTCCGCAGCTGTGACTTGGCTAGCTATCAAAGTAGTCACTCACATGAAGTACTTTGCATAGTTGCTGGTGCAAGCTGACTTGGAAGAAGTCGTGCAGGCGGATCATCCGCCTGCACGACTGAGCATGATGCTCAAGTGAAGTGCTGCCAACCAGAAGTTGCTTCAAGCAACTCCAGTGAGCCAGTGGCAGAGGAGGCATGGATGGTGCCATTCATCGAGCAGTTGGCATCTATACAACGCCTGCTTGCAGGTGCCAGGAGAGTAAGAACTTGTATGTATGTGCTGAAAGTACACCCACACAATGCTTGTAGGCGCGCGAGTGCATGTGCATAGTCATGCGTGTATGCATGTGTGCATACACGCAGTGTATGTTTACGTGTGTGTGCGTGCATGTGCTTACGCGCGTGTATGCATGACTGTTTGTGCACGTACACACATATAATACTTGACACATGTGTCAACAGTCACTGCACAGGCACAGGTGACCCGGGGTGTACTGTCGGTGGGGGAAGCTCGTTGCTGCTGCTATGCTCAGGGCGCGGGACCAGGGGGTGCTGCAAGTAGATGCACCTGCTGGACCTCAAGGTGAGCGGACGGGGGGGGGGGGGGGGGGGG
>RHPI01003011.1:46397-66290 GCA_009103225.1 Chlorokybus atmophyticus
TCCCCCCCTCCCTTGCGGACCCGCACGCATGTATGCGCGTGTGGGTGCGCACGTGCACGCCCACATACGCATACGCGGACGCACACAGCTGCTTGCGTGCGTGCACCAAGCTTACACACAACCTCACGCACAGCTGGGTGGTGCGGTGCACACCGACACGGATAGTTTGGCAGCGTTTTTCACAAACTGCTCTTTCAGTGGCAATGTAGCGAAGGTAAGCAGTATTTTCTCTGCTGGTGTATCGTGTGTTCCGCACAGCAGCAGGCTGCCAAACTCTGTGTTACAAGATGATTGCGCAATGGCCAACGCTGATGCAATGGAACAGAACTCTGGCGGCGCTTGCTATGGCAATGATGGGTCTGGAACTATCGCATTCGATGGTGCGCGCGAAGCAACGCATAGAAGCATGTGGCATTCATTCATGCGTTCGCTGCTGAAGTTAGCAACTTCATCTCACAGGGTGCGAGTTTGTCGGCAACCGTGCAGAGCTCGATGCCGGCGGGGCCATACTGACGCAGACACCACTAACCGTGACGAACAGCACCTTCGAGCGCAACTTTGCACAGGTAGTGTGTGCCGGAAGAACAACAGACTGCCATCACCGTTTGGTGGGTCCAACCAAAAACACTCGCAACCACCCATGTTTGCTCATTGCTCGTGCAGCGAGGTGGAGGCGCAATCCACAACTCTGCTTCATTGAGCATTGTCGATGATGCTGAATTCAGCGAGAATGTTGCGGTGAGCCCCCCCGATGTTGCCCTTGAGTGCAGTCTCAGAGTCGATGATGACAATGCGCCGACAATCATTCTGGCGCTGAGTTATTTAGGTGTAGATAAAACTAGAAACTGCTTTGGCTTGCAGGGCGTCAGCGGTGGAGCGATGCACAACTATGGAGTGATGTCCGTCTCCGGCAGCGTTTTCAAGCGCAACCGCGCCAAGGTGGTGGTGATGACGATGATGACGCCCAGCACACCTAACCAGACAGAATGATGGCTCAATTGGGTGTGATTGATGGCAGGAATCGTGTGGAGATGTTCGCAACAGCGCCGTGCGCGAGCTGCTGCAAGTGCGTGCATCACAGCTGAGATGATGAATGATGATGGTGCTTGAGTATTAGCATCACGCTGCCTGAGAGCGTTTGCAAGCCATGTCACTCCTTCATGCAGGAGGGGAGTGGCCGTGTGCCGGTTCACGTGTCCACACGCAACGCACTCAACATCAGCCACTGCGTGTTTGAGAACAGTTCTGCAGGGGTAATCCACATCATGGACGCAACGCCGTGCATGTGTTGCTGTGAAGACGACAAGCGTTCAAGCACACACACACATACACACACTTGTCCTGCAGGTTGAAGGAGGATCTGTCTGCAACATTCTGGGGGTCCTCACTCTATCTGTAGGTGGCTCTACTCCACATTCACACGCTGCTCACTCTTTCTTTTCTTCTCACAAAACAGAAATCGTCTCTTAGGACCTGGTGATCAGCGGTGCACATGCTGGCAGAGGAGGTGCCGTTTACGTAGGGGCTGATGCTGCCAATGCTGCTCTCAACGCCGATCTGTGCAGGAACATGTCCACACTGTTGCAAGTAAGTTGTTACATTCGCATGTCGCATGTGTGCCGGCAGTGACGTCCGTCATTATCGTAAAGTGCATGCATGGTCTGTTTCATGCACTTCATGCAGAATGTCACGCTCGCCGACAACGTTGCAAGCACGTCCGGAGGCGGCATCGCGATAGACGCATCGCGATGCGACTCGGCTGCACGCATCACCATTGCGAATTCGACAATAAAAAGAAACACCGCGGCTTTTGGTGGTGGCGCAACGACAAGTGCGTATGCCATCACCACAGTCACACAATGATGCGCACGTCATGTCATTCGCTCACTCACCAACATGGGTTTTCAACCATACATTGTAGGTTGTGGGGATGCTGGGACTTGCCCGCATATCGCGGCTGTCATGTTCAGTGACAACAGAGCCGAAGGTGGAGGTGGCGGGGCGCTGTTCTGCGACACATCCGTCACACCCAACATCACCGTCTGCCCTGATGGCAGTCAACCCACCAGCCTACAGGCAAGCAGCTGTTGGACAGCGTACTGATCGTTGTCGTTGTTGTTGTTGTTGCCGCTGCCGCTGTTTCTGACTTGTGTGTGTGATGACGAGACAGGGTTGCGATGCGTGGTCGGGGAATGCGGTCACGCACGGCGGATACGGCAACGTGGTG
Source organism: Chlorokybus atmophyticus (assembly GCA_009103225.1). NCBI lineage: Eukaryota > Viridiplantae > Streptophyta > Chlorokybophyceae > Chlorokybales > Chlorokybaceae > Chlorokybus > Chlorokybus atmophyticus. Next base: position 48,625 of record RHPI01003011.1, read on the forward strand.
GCTGCCTCCGCTTATCGCTTGCAGGTGTCTCAGTCCAACTTCAGGTAGAGTAGTGCCCGTACACACGAGTGTGGCATCATCATCCTCCGACAATGTGACTGATGTGATGACGCTTGGTGTCTCAGCGCTGTGGTGTCCACCTCGACTCTATCGAACCTCACCGTGCGCGTGCTCGATCGGTACGGTCAGGTGGTCTCCCGCGGGCCAACGGCAACGCTCGCACTGCAGGCCGTACTGTTGGCCAACTCGTCTCCTCCGGGCGCGCGCATCGTCTCGCAGGCAGCCATCGTCACCTCAGGTAACACAACACAAAGACTTGCATTCCTACATATGAGTGGACAACTCGATGCTCGTGTTCATGAGAGGTGTGATGAGCAGTTAGTCAGCCCTTTTGTTTGTTGAGTGCATGGTGTTGATGCATGAAGCTAGGTGGACAATGACGGAGAGGTCGGGTAGCTGCCGTCACGAGGCTTTTCCATTCCCTACGCTGTTGCTGTCACCGATGTGTTTTTGGTGATGTGTCTTCAGGCGGTGCTGCCAAGTTTGGACTGGCGCTGCAGTCCGTCCCTGGCACCAACGAGGTTGACATCTCCGCCCCTGCAGTTGGGTTGCTGTCAGCACGCATCCAGGTGGAAGTGCGAGCCTGCATACCTGTAAGTTTGTATGCAGGCCTCATCTCTCCCACTTTCTGCACCCCTCGTTGAGTTACTATAGCTACCTCATTGTACTTACTGCCTGCAGGGAGAGCGCACCACTCCTGAAGGCGATCTATGTGTGTACTGCGACCAGCCCTCGTACAGGTGAGACACGCGCACGCGCTGGCACAAGTGCATACTTCATAGCTGGTTGTTGGGTGCTGCTGTCGCAGTCAGAGGGTGTCTCATGCATATGCCCACTGACGCGCTGCATGCGTTCTGGCTGTGCTGTGCCAGCTTCGATCCCAACTCAACAGCCTGCCTGACATGCCCAACCGACACCGCTACCTGCTACGGCGGCGCGCAGGCAAGCGCTCAGCACTGGCGGCGTGTCTTTTGCTATTGCACGCACTGTGCACTTGTGAGAGCGCAGTTGACGTCACCTTGTGTTGACGTCACCTCTTTCCTCAGGTTGTGGCAAAAGAGGGCTACTGGCAATCTGCCTGGCTAGTGGACCAGTTCGTGCAGTGCCTCAGCAAGAAGGCGTGCTCGTATGCGGGCCGCCAAGAAGTGAGCGTCCACGGCCGTCCATGCATGTCTCTCTCTCTCTCTCTCTCTCGTCTGGTCGTGTGTGTGACAGCTTGCTCGCTCGCTCGTTGCGTGCAGACGTTGCAGGGGAGACTTGCGGATGGCAGCTGGATGCCGGATGACCAGTGCGTGCGGGGCTATCAGGGCAATCTGTGCGCCGTTTGCAGCAAAGGGTACGGCTTGTCCGGGCAGGCAAGTAACGACTTGTTACTCATGTGTGTGCTGATGTGCATGCGTGCGTGCGTGCGTGCGTGTGCCTGTGTGTGTCAGCATGTACCTGTGTCGTACGAAGTGCGCACACGAGTGCGCTGGCGTGGACGCCAGCGTGAGCGCGCATGCTGGTCTGCCCGGTCTGGTCGTGAGGTTGGTTGTTGACTGTTGCATGTGTGTTGTGATGGTCAGGCGGGAAGCTACGAGTGCAAGCATTGCGGGAAGAAGTGGCTCACGGCGTTGGCGCTGACGGGGCTAGTGACAGTTTCCGTGGTGGCGATCGTGCTGATCATTCGGTCCGCATCGCAGCTGCCCTTTGATGCCATCGACGAGGAGAGGATGACGTTGGGAATGATGATCCCCGCCATAGTGAAGCTGCTCGTGTCCTACCTGCAAGTCAACTCCATCGCATTGGGTGTCCAATTTCGGTGGCCTTCATGGGTTAGTCGGATGCTGGGAGCTGTCGCGAGCGCGTCCACGGCCGGGTTTCAGCTCATCTCCCCCAACTGCCTCTTTGGCAACAGCCACAACCGCTTCGACACCTCTTTCCAGGTTCTCATCACCTACGCCGCCCTGCCCTTCGTTGCCACAGGCCTTGTTGCCCTCTTCTGGACGGCCCGCTGGCACTACCTTCAAGCCAAACAGGTATCGATAGTAGACAGGAAGCGTGATGAGTGTTTCATGATGCGTAACAGCAGAGTAGTAGTTAGTGATGAAGTGCTGATAAAGTGTGTGTTTGGCAGAAGCTGATGCTGAGTGTGCTCGGGTCGGAGGCCTCAAGTTTCCGGGAATATTTTCGGCCGCGATTTGCACTGAGCACGATTGCGGTGCAGTTCTTCCTGTGGCCGGCAGTCACCACACGCATCGTGACGCTGTTCTCCTGCAGAAACGTCGATGTCGAAGGCGCCTACGTGCCGGACTCGGCGGTGGGTTCTTTCTGGGAACTTGCGATGAACCAGCGTTGCTACGAGGGCACTCACATGGCGATGGTTGCCGCGATCGGCATCCCGGGCACTATCGTCTTCTGCGTCGGCATCCCCCTCGTCACGTTCGTCATCCTTTACAGGAAGCGCAAGTCCCTGTACCAGCAAGCGACAGCAAAGTACTACGGTTTCCTCTACGCGGGTTACAAGCGCAAGTTCTTCTACTGGGAGTGCGTCGTGAGCATGCAGAAGCTCGTTCTCATCTTTGTGCTCGTCTTCATGAGCCAGCTGGGCACAGACCATCAGCTCCTTGTGTCTCTCGGCCTCTCATGGATCTTTGCGCTCGTGTCCCGTGCGGCAGCGCCCTTCGCCTCAGAGAAGCTCTGCAACATGCAGACCATGGCGTGGGCGTCCAACTGCATCCTGCTCTATGTGGGATGGCTCTTCTTCCTTCCTCTCTCCGGAGGCCTGCGACTCGCCCTCTCCCTGGCCTTTGCCTTCATCTACCTCGGCTCCATTGCCATCTTCCTCGCACTGCTTGTCACGGAGGTCGTCGCCGGCGTCGCCCGCTGGCAGCAAGACGTCGCCAAGGACGACTTTGCGGACGCCCTGCGCGAGGCCATCGGACCCGTCCTCGGCACCATCCTTGTCGCCATCTACAGCGCCTTGAACTTCATCAAACGGCGCTCGCAACAGTACATCAGCACACGCCATTTCTCATGGCATGGCGCCAGGTCAGTATAGCACTCGGCGTTAACGGTGTTGCCTGCAACTGCTGGGGTTCTACTCTAACTCTGGTGTTTTTGCTGTTTCCAGTGGCTCCAAAGGTGGTTCCAGTGGTGGTGACATGTCTGTTGCACAAGCACCTACAGCTGATGTTGTGCTCTCCGTAACGAGCAACCAAGTTGGGACGGCGGACTTGCAGCTTGTGCTTTCTACCAATAGTGTGCCGCTGCACGAAAGTGCGGCTAGTGCATGAGGTACACACAATAGGGTTGCCATGAGAACTCTGTGTCTCATGTAAAACGGTAAGTGTTTCGCGTAAGAGGTGATACTGCGCTTGGTAGGCTGGTTCGAAAGCAATGACAATCTAGTCTATTTCATAGGCATCTCCTAGTATGTATAGATGTATGTAACATATATTTGTATCATGTGTTTGAGCTCTTTTGTTGCCGTTTTCAACCGGTCGTGTGCACCAAACATTTTCCACAATCGATCATCTTATCGCCGGCCACAACGTGACAGGCCGAGAAAAGCAATTCTACAAGTCGGGTTGAAAGCGGCAGTAATGCGCGAATGCAACCTGCACATGTAATCTTAACTTCATGTCGCTTATTACCGCAGATTGTTTCTTCAAGTATTGAAGCCAGGGTTGCTGGCCATGTTTGCATGCAAACCATAGCTATGCTGCGTGTGAAATCAAAAGGCAATCGCACCTCTATGTTTATGTGGGGAGCATGATGTTGGGCTGCGTGGGGTCGTGTGCTGAACTTTCTCGAACATCATCAACAGGATTGCGTCGCAAATTTTACACAGTGACTGACAAGGGACTGAGGGACTGACGGGTGCCTGACCCTACCTGATGTAACGGATTGGTCCATAAAGGGACTTTTAAGGACGGCCGTTACTATCAAGCAACATATACCGACGGCAAGCGGTCGACCGATAAGTACAATCGACGGCGGCCTGCCTGTGACGGCAACACCGCACTTTAAGGTGACGGCCGATCGTCGGTCGTCCCATTTGCGCGATGGCGACCTATCTGTATAGCAGATAAGTCACGTTTTAGTCACATACAGTGACGGCCGACCGTCGGTCGTACCCTGACCGCCAAAAAGTATGCGCGACGGCCTGCCTACTTTGGCAAGCAAGTCATCGTTAGTCCTTATGAGGTGACCTTACCGCGTTTGTTAAGTGACGGCCGATCGCCGGTCGTGCACTGAACGCGGCGGCGACGTACTTATTGTGTGTCAAGTATGATAAGCAAATGACCGCCGGTCCCTAAAGGTCGGCAAGTCGGGACGGTGGTACCGGCCGGCAAGTCGAAACGCTGGTACAATGTAGCCGCCGTATTATAACAATGGTACGAACAGTGCCATTGTCGCAATGGCACTGTCGTACCATACCAATGGTACGACAGTGCCATTGCGACAATGGTACTTTCGTACCATTATAATTATACGATAATGCCGTTGCGAGTTACGTATCAACAACGCGTTTGAATAACTTGGGCTGCCCAAGTTATTCAAACGCTTAACAGCTTCAAATTGAACAGAGCGTTGTGGGCGGCGGTGGTGGCGGCGGCGGCGGCGGCAACGGCTAACAGTAGGTGAGCTTGGTTGCTGTCTGACGTTGTACTACGCGCAACATCGCGTGCCATCTAACCACCCTCCTTGCCTTAGGGCGGCTAGGCTAGGCCAGGCTAGGCCAGACCAGGCCAGGCGGCGGCAGCGGCGGCAGAGAAGGAACGGCGGCGGCGGAGCTGAAGCGGGCGGTGCACGAGCCGCAGCTCAGAACAAGATAAGTACTAGCAGTAGTACCTAAAGTGGTAGTAGCAGTAGTGGTAGTGGTAGCAGTAGTGGTAGTCTAGTTGTACTAGCAGTAGTAGTTGTAGCTCAGTATATTACATTGTACTTCTTTATTTTTTTGTTTTTTGTTTATTTGTCACGCATTCTCGCACAGCTGATGACGACAATCACTTGTGACACCTAATCATGACTGAGCGGTACCAGCAAGTACCTTTGAAGGTACACATCATTAACGGTAGGTACTTTAAGGTACCTGACAATTTCGCTCAGTTAGCGTATGGTCGCCGGTACCTAACCGATAGGCACCGGTCGGTTATCTGTTAGTTAGGTCAGGTCCCCTTTGCTTAACTGTTGAGTACCTGACAGGTACCTATTAATTAGGGTCAGTCCCTTTATGTAGACGGCCGCCAACTAATGGTGACGGCCGTTATGCTCAGGTCCCTGTATCGAGATCGCCGGTAGACTGAAGGTCGACAGTCTAAATAAGTATCCTCAGGTGCACGGCCGTTGCCAATACTCAGTCGGCTGGCATGGGGAAACTAAGCACGCACGGTGCTGAGGTTGGGAAAGCAATGCAGAAGTGTCTTTCTTGCTGCTGTATACATGGGTGACGGTAAAAGCGTACCCCCCTGATGGAAGTGTGCAGTGGCAAGGGGCTAACTCCGATGCTAAGGATGAGGTAGAATGTGGGGAGTCGTGATATTGGTTATGGATAGCCGAAGTCAACAAGCCAGTAATGGAGGTAGTGCCGTGACTATAGAACCTTGCGTGAGTGAAAGTGTGTCTATCATCTGCTACGTGAGGTGAATGAGTGCAGCAACTAAGTGATGCCACATTTGGACAATAATTGTTCACACCGTGCCTGTAACAAAGTTGGTAGTACACTTGCTTTTAAGCTGAATTTCTAGCCCTTTTACCCCCAAACAGCCCTGTTTAACAGGCCTGACGCGTTGTGCTTATATAAAGTCCCGAGTCGCCGGGTTATTTTTACATCGAGGGCGCGCGTTTAAAAGGTCACGCGAGCGTTATGCGCTGACATTTGACCACCGTTGACAGTTTCTATGCGCCGACGCAGTTTAAATAGCTAATTCACGTGTTTTTGAGCATGTGTTCGCGGTGGAGTCAACATAGTTGACTTCTACAATGATAGTGTAACCTCTTTGGTATATAAGTAGCTAGTATACTGCTATTAGGGAGGTTGGACCAAGTAGAAATTAAGTTATTGCTCTTGTTGTGGACGGTGTGTGCGTGCTTGTGTAGTTTGCATCCACGGTGCGTGTGTGCGCGTGGGTGTGCTTTTGCTACAGCTCTTGCACGGACCGGACTGCCCCACAAGCTTTGAGGCGCCTACATTGCGCTCAAGGTGTTCAACCCCACGGTGCGAATACTGTTGTTGATTGATTGCGAGTAGGTGCACGTGTGATAGCGCCATTAGTGTGCTCAGTTGCATCCTAGCTCGTTCATCAGGCTGGTAGCTCTGGTGGGGTGTTCAATCAGCACGAGCATCGTTACAGTGCCCAACATGCAACCAGGATCACACACAGTGACAAGCAATGCGAACGCTGCACTCTCTCACGGGTACGAATGCTTCTTGGCAACCGGGACGGCTTGCTGAGTGCAGTTGCACCTCTTCACAACTTGCAGACACCCAGTCTTGTACGACACAACACTCGCAGCATGCAATAGCAGGCTTCAAGCTTAATAATTCAAGGCTTTTACAATTTCTCAAGTCTACTTTTACGTACACATACGGACTCACAATCACACTAAGTATGCAAGTAAGCAGCTTGCCTACTTATACCTTTGTAAAAACGCATGAGAGTCATTGGCAAGCTTGATCGGTCTTATCAAGTCTATTTATTAGCCGTTCATTACTGAAATGTCAAGTGCAAACGGGCAGAAAGCGAGTTGACCACGGGCAGCGAGGCAGACTCACAACGGGTGAGCTAGGACTGAGGGACCTCCTAGTCGGAAGTTCCAAGATCTCAGCTGAAACGCGGGGTTGAGAAGTCATGACTTCCAACGGATGGCTAGGAAGTCGGGTGATAGGGTCGGAATCCCATCGTATCAGCTACGCGAGGTCCCTACGAGAATTGTCTCGGAACTGGCCAATGGTGGAGAAGGACCGATGCTAGTATTGCGAGAGATTGGAATTGGTTGAAGGGAATTATGATGCCTGTAGCCCGGTGTGCAGGCTTGATTTAGGCATACACGAGGAGGATGAGCTCTGGACGGTTAGCATGATAATGACCTACTTGGCTGCACCAACACTGTTGCTTGCTTCCAAAGGGCTAAGGCAACAAAGCTGCGCATGCAGTTTTTATAATGCACATGTGTGCACGGGTGCGTTTACTTAGTTACTGCAAGGGCTGAGCACGCATAGCTGACAAATGAGTCGTAAACTCCCAAGCTTGCATATACAGTCTAACCTTGATAAGTGCATACCATCAGAAACGCCTCTTTCTATGCACTTATCGCGGATATGCACTTGCACTGCCTTATACTACTAGTAGAGTGCATTGGTGTCGGGCAAAACCATGCACTTATCGCGGATGTGCACTTATCGAGGTTGAACGTGTAGCCAACAAACCGCACGCAAACACAACAACATGTGCGAAAAAGATTATGTGGGGGTTTAAGGTAAAGCTAGTCAACTACCACTAACTCAGACGCTAGACCCTCTAGTAGCACAAACTGTACAGTTACACGTACGTAGGCCGTTCAGTACGTCATGTGCAAAATATATGCAAAATCGTGCTACACAGTCAGCAAGCACACCGAACACACAGCAGCAGCAGACAGCAGCACGGCTTCCAATCAATTCACCAAGGTCTGGGCATTAGGCAAAGCTATGTGCATGTTGCTATGTGCAATGTGAGGCGGTTGGGCAACGTGCACGACCGCCTTACGTTGCAACCCCGTGTCTTGTTCGGAACAAGACACGGGATAGCAAGGTAGCCAACCGACCAAAGCACACAGGCTACATTTTCCGTGCTCAGCCTCAGTCACTGCCAGTGTACGCGGCGCAACATTGCGGTTTTGCCAATGACGGTTTCGCCAGTGGTTGCGCCAAGTTGCACCAGAGGCCCCCGATTCTGATGATTGGCGAAACCCCACCTTCCTCGTCAAAACCGCACTTTAAATAGCAATTGTCAGCAGTAATTTCAAGCACATCAACATGTATAACATGTTTATGTGCGTGGGCGTTCGTACACGTAGACATACCGACGCAATACAACAGAATATAATATATGTGAATATATCCACTTAACACCAATCAACGGTACGCGCGCGCGGAGTGGGGGGTAAATAACATAAGTAACTGTATGTAATATTGTGCTCATACTCTTCAGTAATAATTTAATATAGCTATCATATACCCCTACTTTAACCTCATGATGTATAACCGTAGTAAAATGTGAGGTTAAAATTGCTCTAAAAGGACTGCATTGTGCAAATGACGTGCAAGCTGCTAGCTGCAACTGCTATGAGAGTGAAACATTGTAGAAAGTTTCGCGAGGTTTCCAACTTTCGCCACATGCACCAAGAGCACTGCACCAATCGCCAGAGCCCTTAGGGTTGCACCGCGTATGCTGGTCACTGCCCTATGCATGCACACCTATGTACAACCTGCATCACACCCCCACATCTCTCCGCACATCACACAGCGCACATTCCTTCTCAGCACGCCTCTCAATCACACCGTGTGTGACCCACCGTCGACAGCGCTGGGTCTGCCTCCGTCGCTGGTGGTCCAATTGCAGGAGAGACGGGACCCTCGGACAGCAACATCGCGCTAAGGTGTAGAGCCACCACCACCACCACCACCTGCAGAGCGCATCCACATCTCCTTGATGATGGAGAAGCGCGCAACAGCAAGAGCGCTGAAGGCCAGACTGATGCCCAGCCCAAGTGCAAAAAACACATCGATGGCGATCGTAGCCCCCCTGCTGGGCTGGAGAAAGAGCAGCATGCCCATGAAGACCAAGTAGCAGGCGGCAGCGTGCGCCAAACCACTCAGTCGTTCGGTGATCTGTCTGGCGTACGGCCGCCTGTGCCAGTGCAAGGCTGTGGCAACGTTTACGATGCCAAAGGCGATGGCGTTTTGGGCCTGCCCACCAGCATTCACCAACACCACGGAGTTGACTACGAGCACAAGCTTCAGAGCGTACATCACGCCGTCCCACAGATAGGCGCTCGGCTTGTACATCATGTAGTAAAAGCCCCAGCAGCGCATCGTCTGAGGCTGGTCGAGCTTGTGACGGTTGGAACTCAACACCCAGCAGACGTGCCCAGGGAGTAGCACCATGGAAAGAAGCAACCCGGGAATGCCAATCGCCAGCGCATACGTCAAATGCGCGCCCTGGAAGCACTTCACGCTCATGTCTTGCTGCCAGTGTAAGCCCAGCACCTGAGAGACAAGATCAAAACCGTGTTGCATAGCACAGTATACACGTCATACATGGCAGCTGTGGCAACACCCTGCAAGTGATTGATTTCAAACCACACTCACGCTCTAGTTGCAGACGTGCGAACGTGACAGGGAAACAGCAGCAACATGCACCTGATCTGGATTGTAGAAGGGATCGTTGGGTGGGAGAGCGCCAGGGTCTACGTATCGGCAGCTGAAAAGCGCAAACAGATTTGCAATGGTGGTGGGCCAGAGGAAGAACTCCACGCACAATATGCTCGGCACAATACGTTGCCAGAAGGTTGAGCTGTACGAAGGTGCCATCGAGTTGACACGCGTGACCTTGTGTTGCCGTCGTTCCGACCACCAATGCAGTGTGCTCCAGAACAGCACAGGAGGCAGTATCGCAGCCACAGGCAGCACAGCGTAGATGATTGTCGTTGTGTAAGCCTTGCTGGAGCTTCCAGCCGACATGAAACAGTCCAGAGGCAGCAGCTGGCTCTGAGCAAGAAAGACCGTCGCAAGCGCTTCCGTCATGTAGTCGATTGGCGCAGGCCACTCCTGCTGGATGACAAAGGCGAGTGCCACCGACTGAAGGAAATGAATTGCGAGCTTCAATCGCGAGGGGCCGTTGAGGAGCTGCCCCGTGCTCGCGCTCGTCATCATCGGCACCACCGTCAGCGCGATGAGAGCCGCGACTAGCGCCACCTCGACCACTATCCAGACCAACATGTACACGGCTTTCGCTGCGGTGGACGGGCATTTGCGGCATTGGGTCTTGCCAACGAGCCGCGTCATGCCGTACCCTTGGACACAAACGGCGCAAAGGTTGCCGGTGTAACCCTCGGCGCACAGCTGCGCACGGTAGTCCACCGCGCTCACCGAGTCGTTACCCGCCCCGAGAGCCTCCAGACGACTCGTGCGGTTGGTGTAGGTGCACGCCTTGGCGTTCGGACACTGGATGATGTCGGCAGAGTAGAAGCTCGAGCGCCAGAACCCATCCTCCGGCACCACCACAGCACCACCGAAGCAGGTGGCATGTTCTGGGCAAAGCGTGCATGGCATGGACGTGTCCCAGCTGAAGGTGGGAGCGGAGCACAGCGTGCAGCTGCCGTCTGTGCAAGGGGGCAAGGAGCAGGTGAGTGAGTGAGTGAGTGCATGCTAAGCTTGATGCACATGCAGGCACAAGTGCACACATGCTTGTCTGTATGCACTTGATGCCTTGCATGGCGAACTCGGCACCTGCAGAGGCAACTTCTCCCTGTGCGCAAGTGCGGATGCCAACCAAGAGCGGAACACCTTGCACAGGCAGCTGTGCTCTATTGGCCGACAGCTCGAGCACTTTGAGACCTGCTTAACACCAACGTGAGCTTCACAGATTGGAAACATAACTGAATAAGCGCTACCTGTTACCATCTGCTGTTACCCGGAGTGCCGTTGACATTGAGGTTGGTAAGCCTTGCAGATCCTCCATACAATGCTGTCGTGAGATCTCCCAACAGATTGCAACTGCCGTTCAGAACCTGACCAACAAAGAGTCAGACACCAGTGTCATGAGGTGCGTGCTCACCCTACTCTCAGAGCATTCCCCACCTCCGCGCTAATGACTGTGCCGTCGTATTGAGTCGAGTATATACTCTGATCGAATTGATCGACAAGGTAGACGCTGACATTGCTTAGGGGCTGCTGGCTGGTGTGCGACAGGAAGCTCGTGACCGTCGCCCGCAGCGCGACCGGTGCAGAGGCGAGCACGTCGCCGTAACCGTCGACGGCGCGGTTGCCAACCCAGTCAGGGCACCCAGCTGAGGTGTTCATGTTCAACCGCCTTCCATCCTAACATAACAATGGAAAGCAGCATCATGCCATGCTGGGCGTGACGACTTGCAGTGTATCCTAGGGGCTTACAGAGCAGAAGATGTCGGGCACGGCATTGCAGAACCCGGCAGCTGCGCCACCGTTGTCGCTGGCGTTGTTGTTGCCAGGGAGGGTGGCGTTGAAGCAGGTGATGTAGAGTGCGCCTCCATTGCTGGCAATGTTACTCGCCAGGGTTGCGTTGTAGAAGCTCACGTTGGCTGCGCGTTCACACAGGGACGCGTCGACAGCCACTGCACCACCCTGACCGGCAGAGTTGCTTGTGAAGGTAGAGTCCTGCACAGCAACGGCACTTGGTGGGTGGGTGGGTGGGTGGGTGCATAGTGTGACCTGCTCCATGCACGCGCGCATGCACAGTGATGCTGTGACCTGCGACTACAGGTCTGTGCATGTGCGCGCATGCACCAAGCACAAACCACCTCAACGCACGCACCTTTACAACCGTGTGCGTCGGCCAGCGGTGACAGCCAATGCTTTGCACTTCAATGCTCCCGATGAAAAGCCCACCTCCAAACTGCGTGAAAAGCAGTACATATCACTGATGAATATTTACTGAGGGCGTCGCATAACGACCTCAAGCACCTTGGCGCATCTGTTGAAGTGGAAAGACATACCGATGCACTATTATTGATGAACGTGGACCCAATTATTGTCGTATTTCCAAGGTCGTTCTGAATGGCCCCTCCTGTACATGAACGTCCATCTTGCTGTACTTGGAAAGCAGAAGGAGAACACAACTATCAGTCCTTTGCACACTGCGTGACACCCACTGCATGTGCCCGTTGTGTGTGCTTTGACAACAAGGCCGGTCCACACACACACACACACACACACACACACAGCAGTCAGCAAGCAAGAGCCCTGCATGGGTGGCAGAATGTCGCATTGGCTGATTACCGTGCAGGAGTTGTTGCGGAAAGTACACTGGGTAACGTTCAGCATGCTGTCGGCTATGTAACGTACTCCTGCGATTGTTGTCCCCTGAGCCTGCAAGCACAAAGGCTCTCAGCCGCAGCCGCAGTGTCAAATCAAGCAGCAACATGATGCTGCACATACGTAATGCTCCAGCGCAGTGTTGCAGATTGCGCCACCATCCTGCGAGGGGTCAACACACAATCCAAAAAGGGTGAGCTCTGTCAAGCCACAAAGACATCTCAACCCATGGTATGCTGTACTTAAGGGTTTCGCGCTCGCGCTTACCGCAGCTTGATTGCTGACGAACGTCGATGCAGTTATGAGAAGTCTGTGTGCCGATTCCACTGCTCCGCCACTGAACTGCAAGTAGGCATATCATCAGGAAGTAAGTAAGTACAGCGCGCAGATGACATGAGGGAAAAGCAGCCCAAAATAGACCCGCTTGCTCTCTCCTTACTTGCGCAGCATTCCCAATAAAGTTGCATGATGTCAGAGTGGGTGGTGTCGTTTCCGTGTCGACCCCATCCCTCGACCACGACCCAACATGGATGGCACCAGAATTTCCCTACACCACAACTGTTGTGGGCGGCGCTGCGATACATGACGATGCATGGTGACGCTCAACCGCAACAGGTTGGCAAAGGCAATGGTGCAAGCCACCACTGGGCCGGATCATGCCTGCGTATGCCAGAGACAACGAACTGCGACACCTCTGCCCACAGTTGACTTACTCCAGAGAAGTTCCGCGTAAAGTTGCAGCGGGTTGCTGCGAAGGAACAGAACTTCAACAAGATGGCGCCTCCATCCTCACTCGTCGCAGAGTTGCCCTCGAATAGTGACTCCTCCACATGAAGCTTTCCCCCGTTATTGCAGGCCATAGCACCTCCACTCTGACAGTGCACACAGAAGCATGAGCACGCTCACAGCACTGCATGTTTACATTGGGCATAGCATGCCAAGGTGAGAAGTCTTCAAGACACATATGCCAAGCTATGTGCTTCAACACTAAAGCACATGACAAAGCCTCATGGCCAAAACGTTGTGGTGTAGTGTCAACCCATGTGCGACTCACTTGAGCCGAGTTGCTCTTGAATATCGAATTGAACACCTTTGCTTCCCCGGAATCACTCACAGCCAGTGCTCCAAGCTGCAAGTGACATTGCGCATAGCAACACACAACGCACAAAACGTTGGTCACCTGAGTCACTTGCAGAGTGCAGCGCGCCACGCCAGCCATGCACCCACCCGTGTAGCATAGATAGGTTGCTTCAATGCTTACCCTGCTGCGGCTGTTGACGATGGTGCTGTTGCTCATGTTGAGGAAGCCTACAATATACAGAGTTCCACCAAGGGTGCCAAGATTGTGGTCGAAATGACAGTCCACTACGGTGAGGACACTGCTGCTTGTGGACACCCAAGCAGCTCCACCATTCTGCGACGCAGGTGCAACACAATCTCTACAACATGGAGGTGCAGCACACACATCACACGCACGCACACAGGCAACAATAACAAACAAACCGACATGCACTGGGAATGAACTTACAGTGGCGCTGCCGTTAACGAAGTTACAGTCTTCCAACGACACCACACACGGATACCCATCCGCAGGAGTGAGAGAAACAGCGGCACCGGCATACGCAGCACCACCCGTAAAGTTGCAGCTCCGTATGCTCAGATCAGCGCCCTCATTGGCAGATATCGCGCCCCCACCTAGCTTGGTGTATATTTCATCAACCTGCGCACCACCCACGAACGACGTTGTTGTCTTGACTTGACTTTGACTACTGTACTCAGCAGGCAATCAATTTGCTGAGATGCTGCCGCTGATAGCCATCCCTGGTGCGTACCACGCCATCAGCTGCGTTGTCCTCAAAAGTGCAGTTTGTTATCGAGCCTTTCCCGCCAGAAAGCACGTAAGAGCTCACGGCACCACCCGCGTGCCCCGCAGAGTTGTTTGCAAATTGGCAGTTCCTCAGAGTCAGCCAGCCGTCACCATGCGCGATCGCACCGCCTTCAGCCTGCGTGCATCGTGCCAACATACACACAGCGTCTTCAGCGCAACCACAGTGGCGTTGTTCTTTCTTCTCGAAAGTACACGATTGCACTCACGCTTGCGCGGTTATGCTCAAATCGGCAGTCGTCACAGGTGACATTGCTGTAGGCCATTATAGCTCCTCCAAGCTGCGTGAGTAAAAGCTGCAGTCAGCCTCAGGAGGGATGTCACATCACAGGGATGACACATGCGTAGGCACTGCATTGCGTGCGTGCTTTGTCCGCAGAGCACATCATCATCGCGCTTGGTCTGCGAGTGCAAGGATGCGGCCAGCTGGTCATTGGGTGCTATCAGATTACTATAGCGGTGCCGGATGTGAAGTTGCAGCCCTTTGCTACCAGCGCGCCGCTCCCCGGCGCATGCAGCGCCGCACTGAAGAAGCCAAAGTTGAGGTCGAAAGTGCAGTTCTCCGCGTGGATATCCCCGCTATAATCCACCGCAGCGCCATTATTAGCATAGTTGTTGACGAAATTGGTTGAAAGCAATGTTAGCGCTCCCAAACTCCAGATGGCACTTCCCAGCTGAACCGCAGCATTGTGAATAAAAGCGCAGTCCTGCACGAGCGCGCTCTCTCCCCCGTGCCATAGCGCGCCACCATTAACCTGCAAGCAAGGAAAGGCTTCAATTGCTATGCTTACATGTCCACGTGATCAACCATGAGTACGGGGCCAACCATGTGTGACTATTGTGTCGTGTTAACGCAAGCTGGTCAATGCAACCAGCTGTGCAGATTGCTGAGCAGAGTCAACTTCTATGTCTTGGTTTGACTAGACATGCCATGCCATGCCACGAGGGTGCTGCCAACTCACTTCCGCCACGTTGTCGGTCAAGACGCATGCTTCGAGCGTCAGTTTCCCTGTGCTATAGATGGCTCCCCCGTCAGCTAATTCCGCTCCGAATGCCGCGCCATAGTCATGCTGCAAGAAAACAAACACTGCTGAGGGTGGGATGGGCGATGGTTATGGCGCAGACGACCAATGCTGCTGTGGTTTTTACAGAAGGGCATGAGTATGTGTGAGTGGGTTGTGATGACTTCATGAAACGAGATCATGGAGGTGCAAGGCCAGGCAATCCAGTGCCAGTCACCCCTCCAGAGTTCATTGGCCGTGTGCAGGCGAGTTTCACTGGTACCACGCTTACCGCAGTGTTGTTGAGGAAGACGCAGGCTGTGAGCGTCAGCTCGCCAGAGTTTTTGATGGCACCGCCCTGGCCATGCGATACGTGGTGGCTTTTGAAGGTGCAATTGACAAATCTGGCTATGCCTCGGACAACCACTGCTGAGTAAGAACCCTGGTGATACAGAATCACACAAGCATCAGAAGGTACAGCCATGAACACTGCAACAGCCTGCTGTCAACCACACAGCTGTTAGAGTCTACACCCCTATGCGCAAGCACAGCACAGTCAGCTCATACGTAACCAACCAGCTCAAGCGCTGTAGGCTGGTTGGCGCTCAAGGTGGGGCATGCGTGCCGAGGTGCAACCCGAGAGATTGAGTGGCATGCATGCAGACACCACACCACACACATCCAGACCGCACATATCAGGTCATCAGCCTACCTGGGCCCTTGCTGCGCCTAGCACGCTCACATTGGACATCCGCAGGTCGCCCTTGCTGTCCACCAGGAGCATGACTCCTGGAAACCCCGACGGCCTCACCAGACTGGCTGCCACACCATGGCTTGCAGCCGTGATGGACAGGGTGCGGCTGACATTGAGCTGACTGGCCACATGGAGCGCACCGCTCACAACCACCTCGTCGACGGTCTCGTCTCGCACCGCATGGCTCAGCGCCTCAAACGTGTCGACCGACACTGAATGCACACGGGGGTGGTGGTGGTTAGGTGTTAGTCAGCAAGCCTTGCCCGCTAGTAGTGCAACTCAACGGCCTCACAACAACGACATTGACAACGCGAAGAAAAGAGAGATCTAGAGCTTGCAAGCTCGCCGCAAGGCCATCCACTGCGTGAGCAAGAGCTGGGGTCTCTCTCCCTGTTTCCCTACCTGTCTTAGCGTGCGCCGTTGTCGCCAGCAGCAAGCAGCCAATGCATGCCTGCGTCACCAGCATTAGCAGCCGCAGCCGCAGCCGCCAGGAGGAGCATGTGGGCACAGGCCATCGCCGCCGCCTGGGTGGGGACAGGGACATGGCTGCTGCTGGCCCAGTGGGACGCCGTCACAGGTGGATTATGCATGGTAGGGATGTGCACTTATCGTGTGCATGATCGATTAGAACTGCAGACGATATCTATACCGTATGTGCCCCATTCCACTCGCCCCTCTGCAGATATCGGGGGGAGAGGCTTTGTTATCACCTGTACTACAGTGCCCTCCGCTGTCCCCGCCGCGGGGGCCGCGCCCCTCATGAGTGCCTGCAGCCTGCGGCGATCGCGGCGCAAAGTACAAAGCTGTGTGGTTAGTATACCACCTTTTGCAGTTCGTTGGAGGGCAACCTTATGCAAGGTGGGGAATGCGATTAGAGTTAATCCCAATTGCGATCGCCGCGTCCCTGCTCAGCCAGTTCGCCGACCATGTCTCGTATCTCCGTCGACTGCTTTCGTCGGCGTCGGCGTGCCCGCTCACGTGAGCCAGCCTACTGGCGACGCTAACTATTTTGAACGACGGTGACTATATTGAGATTTTTTTAACAACCGCCAATTGGCACCCGTGTAATATATACACATTCAATTAGGCAGGTGTTTGGGTTCACTATCAGTGTGCTTTGTCCAAATGTGTCCAACCATACTTTTTATACTTTGCACAAGGGTGTTGATCTTACGTCACTGTGATTAGTAAGTATGTTAATATAAATGAATTCGCAACAGCATTACGATCACATGCATGCTGTGCTATACCGTATGCATATATACTTAAATTAGCCTATACACATACATGCACAACGCTGCCTTCCCTTGCAGATTGGTCTATGTGTTGTATCTTGCACAGATTGGTCCATGTGTAAGATACAACACATCAACCATGTGTTGACTGGACCATCGCATGTGTGGACTGCAATAGTCCAATGAATGTAAGTACAGTTGTAGGGCTGTAAGCTACGTTGTGCATGATCCAATATATACACGGTCGATACTTATAGGTTGTGTGGCACGCTCGCACGCGCTCTTACAGCACACCTATAAAGCTATTAACGCAACTGTACAGTAAATACGGATGGGAATTCTCGAATGCATAATTTCAACACGGCACAATCATCCACCCGGCAAAGGCAAGTAAATTGCAAGATTTCTCAAACTTACACCATTACACATTTATCAAGCTATGCAATGCAAGTGTGCGAATGCAAGCATGTGCACACAACCTTAAACACAGCAAAGGCCAAAAGATTGCAATACATTACTCATACTTGCACCATCACACACACATATAACACAAACACTAGCATACATATATGCAAACAACAACTGCAGCTGCTGTCGACGGTGGAATGACCAGGATTAGGGTTAGGGTTAGGGTTAGGGTTAGGGTTAGGGTTAGGGTTAGGGTTAGGGTTAGGGTTAGGGTTAGGGTTAG
>RHPI01003020.1:0-62715 GCA_009103225.1 Chlorokybus atmophyticus
TCACTTGCTGACATCGTTAAAAAGGGCGAGAATGTCAGCCAGCGCCAGCTGTGCTGACCGCCGCCACCGCCAGCCTTACTCACAACGTTTGGTCGGTGCTTACCACGCTCCACAGCGCGAAAGCACCGGCCAAAATTAGGACAGGTAGATCTTGTTGATAAGGCTAACACATCCTTACCTTTGCAGCGTCACATCTGACGCGTCACTTGTTTGAAAAATGTAAAAAAATGATGGTTGGATGGCAAAATGTTTTTGGTATACAACCTATTGGAGGGCCTGCCAGAAAGTGCTTGAATCGGAAGTTAAGTCACATCCTGCCTTATTTGCACGAAATAAGGCGGAATCTCCCTACCACTATTTACTACTACTACACATCCGCATCAACGTGCAAATCTAACCTATGGCAGAAGCCATGAGCCGTACCTACGGACCATGGCTGGTGCGCGTCCTAAAAGGTTAAGCCCAGCGGTTTAGTAACCGGCCGGCAGCCGGACCGGCAAAAGAAATGAACCGGCCATGCTGAAATGCAGTGAACTAACTGTGCTTGACGACGGTCAGCTGCGGCAATTAAGCCGCTTAATTGCCGCCGCTGACCGCATGGGCCGCCGCTGATGGTGGGGCTGGCGGCCGGCCTGGTGCTCCGTACCAAGAGCACCAGGCCAAGCCGCTGGCCTGGTGCTCTTGGTCATGATGGCCTGGTGGCGACCAGGCCAGCATGATCAAGACCAAGGGCTTGGCGGTCGCCAGGCTATAGCCATGGCTTCCGCCGCCGCTGCAGTTGCCAGCTCAACAACGTACCAGGCCACAAGCACATGTAACCCCATTAGGCCCCTCATCGCGCACGCGCGCGCGGGGACACACACACACACACACACACACACACAATAGTCACCCACCGCCAAGCAACCACGTATACACGTCCAAGTAGCAGCAGCAGACAACAGATTGGGTATGGGGTTGAAACTGTAAGCCATTTATAAAGTAAATAATTAAATCATCATAGCGACTTTGCAACTCTCTAGAACATACGCTGCAACTTATTGTACAATGCTACAATTGCTAATTAGCATTAGCAGCATTGGTGCGACATGCATATAATGCCAAGCACGCACACGCGCAACCACCGACTTCTTACATGCTGCCCCTGCCTTGTCACTTCACTGTTTGCTTTAGATGCTGCGCCCTTCCCGCCCCCTTGCTCTCCCCCGCTGCTAATTAGCGCGCCGTCCAGCACCGGCTTAAATGTTATGCACTACCTCTTAAGAAAACATAAGTGAGTAGAGGAGCCGGCGCATGCACATGCGCGCACGCTTGTATGTGTGTGCGCATTAATTAAGGGGGTCGGGGAGGGACACACACATTTTTACATGCATTGTGCAAACGCCAAACTTATTGATTAGCCGCACTGACCAGCGCCGCCTATAAGACAGTTGCTATAGGCGGGCTCATTGGCCGCACTGACCATCCTCCATCAGAGAGAGAGAGAGAGAGAGAGAGAGAGAGAGAGAGAGAGAGAGAGAGAGAGAGAGAGAGAGAGAGCTGAGGCAAACAATGTGCGTGCGCGTGTGTGTATGGTTGCGTAATTGCCTGCTTGTGCATGTCCGCGTGCGCATGCTTGCGCATAGACTCATACCCACATGCGAGCGTTAGTCAATGCCATCCTCACATCCAACCTTTCCAAGCTGAGCAAGCCTATCTGAAAATTGAGCGGCGAGAGTTCCGCCAGCATCCCCTCTCTGTCGTTTTAAAGCAGCTGGTCCTTATGATTACCAGCAGTGCTCAGCTGCTCGCAACAATGTGCCAGCCGCAGCAGCTCTGCAAATGCGTAGGCCGCCTATGGCACGGTGGTCGCGGTGACCTGCTTCAAGCCAGCGCCTGTGTGTGTATAGTCTTTCTCCCATGTATACATACAACACCACGTGTAGCGTATCATTAATACAAGACTCGCACGCACATGCGGAACGCACTGAATAAGCGCAACACATGCACATGCATATTCGAGTGCACTTTTTAGAAGGAAGAAGGGGTAGGGGGCCACACACCTGTTCACACATGCATTGTGTTACGCCGAACTGCCTCATAGTCCGCACTGGTCAGTATGGTCTATAACTAATGAGCCTTATAGGCTGCAATGCATAGTGCCATTTATAACCCAAAGAGTGTGTGTATGTACGTGTGTGCATGCGTTACCAAGAGCCATGCATGCTTGCATGCGCATGCCTGTGTGGACAATGCGGTCTGTGAGCCCTATTGTAAGTAAGTGCGTGCACATTCATACATGAGCAATGTCTCACGCATGCACGCAAGCACGCACACTCAGCGCACCGTGGAGATTGCGGCGAGCACAGCCAGCTGGGGCGGCGTAGTGCTTGCGTATGCAGAGCCGTGCCCACAAACACCTCGCTGTTCAGGAGCGAGCTCATTGCCAGCTTGGGAAGCAGCTCGCATACATACACGTGTGCGTGCGAGAGCATGCACATGCACCGTGCATGTAACGCGTCCATATACGCATACGTGCGTGCTTGTACGCGTGCACATCTCATAAAGGAGGACGCGCGGGGAGGGGGGGCAGAACACCCCGTTTACATGCATAGTGTACATGCAAACTGCCTCGTAAACCAAACTGTCAAGTGCGGTCTATGAGCCGGTTTGCAGCAACTGGCTTATAGGCCACAGTGTCTGGTGCTGTTTATGAGCTGATTGCAAGAAAGATTGTGCATGTGTGTTTATGCATGCGTATTGAAAAGCACATGCGTACTTGCATGCACATTCCTGTGTGCGCGCGCTTGCATGTTTAGGCACACATCCTCCCCCTCCCCCTTCCCTTGCCCCTCTGCTCACCTGCTGTTCAGCATTTGCCCCTCCTTGAAATGCCCCCCAATCCTTCAAAGCAGCAGCATCAAGCTTCCTTCATCTACCCCCATCAGACTACTTCCAGCCATGGTGATGCATGAGCTTCGTGCATAGCTGCGTGGGTGCGTTTGCATGCGTGTTACCCAAGCCAAGCTTGGGCGGTGTAGAGTCGTGCTGACATGGCTAGGATGGCATAAGCTTTAATCCTTCTTGTTGCAATCACAGCTGCGACTGCTGCCGTCTGCCAGCCTTTAATCATGGTCACGCTGGGCCTGATAAGCAAAGTGAGTAACATCCCAAGAGCACACATAAGCCACGCAATCAGTCATGGCACACACATGCACCCACTCACGCAGCTCCATTAGCTCTCTGCCTTGGTGAGGTTGGTTTCCTTGCCAAGTGTAACGGGAAGGTACAACAAGTTACCACAAATCGACCATAAAAGTATCAAGTCTTTTGTGGTCGAGTGGGCTGTAACATTGGTCATTGGAGCTTGAGGCCCGGGTTCGATTCCTGCCTTGCACACGAATTCTGCGGTCGTTGTTTCTCGATCAAATAACATCGCAAAAGGTCAGTTTATAAATGCCATCATCGATGGGTCGCGACTTGCCTAATGGCAGTCGCGCCGAACTGACCAGTTCAGTCGGCGCGGCAGGGCGCGACCTGTGGGCCGGCATCGGCGCATGCACGCGCTAACCGGTATGGGCCTAAATTGGCTGGTCCTTGGCTTTGGGGCCGGTGACCGACCCTAACAAACCCCTGGGGTAATTCCCCAGCTGCCGAGGACGTCAGCGTTCTTAATTATAAGTGGGGGGGAATTTAACGGGAAGGTACATTAAATTACCACAAATCGACCATAAAAGCACCAAGTCTTTTGTGGTCGAGTGGGTTGTGACACCAAGGCTGCGAGGACGCTCTTGCTTTTGAGGTCGTGAAGGTAGTCGCAGGAGGGTGCAAGGGACATCAATGGCCTTGGCAGCCTTGCGCAGCGACAGCACCCCTACCTATATCTGCCTAATTGCCAATGCAATGCTGGCCAGCCCTTTTTCATCATTTGCCCATGAGATGTGTGTGCTTGCTGTAGGGGTTGGGGGGGGGGGGGGGGGGGGGGGNGGGGGGGGGGGGGGGGGGGGGGGGGGGGGGGGGGGGGGGGGGGGGGGGGGGGGGGGGGGGGGGGGGGGATCTTAGTTGCTTGCCCTTCTTCGTTTCGGGGGCAGTTGGTGTGTGCAGACGACTACGCTGTTGCGAGCTTCGGTCGCCAGGTGCCTGCACACATATGCCCCAGGACGAGAAACAACCCTTTAAGGGCACAAGTGCAGGCATAACAGCTAGGTAGCAGCTAGTCACCAGCTAGGTTGTATAGCATACAAACACACCTTGCAATGCATCTCACCTCTGAGTTGGTCGTTTGATCGCAGCTGCCTTGGCTCCCCCGTGTATGCATGTTCACACCCTCGCCATGCATACGCAACCCCAACCCCACCCACACCACAACACTAAGATAATACACTCTTCAATCTCAACTAAGTGCCATTTACTCATCTATATCACACATACACTCGCCACAATGCAACTTCCACGCCAAACACTCATACATGCACAAAGTTTCAATTTATGGGTTGCGCATGCTTTGAGTTTTGGTCAAAACCTCATATATAATTAAATCAATGTGAAAATTTACTAGGTTTGTTGCTTTAGGTTTTGATCTTGAGCCCACGTCCTCACAAAATTTCAGCGCCATTGGCCAACCAATAACTATTTTAAGCACTCAAAGTCAAGTTAACCATATTTGCACAATTATAAATATATATAAAACCTTATGAAAATCTAGCCTGTTTGAGTTTGGCGCCCTTCATCTCAACCAACGGGGCTGATTCTTGGCGGGTAGGCTCAAGAGGGTGATAGGAAGGCCCTCACCAAATTTTATTCGGACTTGAAACTTGGAAGTTACTACGTCAGCAGTGGCAAAATGTCGGAGTTAGAGCGGCTTACCCTAGAGGTTCCGGGGTCGAGTCCATGCAAATGCATGTATGCTTATGTTGACCAATGATTTCATAGCCCCGGCCTTGTGCGTCACATGGCGGGCGTGGCCTGCAGGCAGCTTTGGCAGAATCAAGTAGCTTTTGGTGCACTGAAGCTCAATTGCAACCGTTTTTTGTAAATACTTCGGTCTATGGCCCGTTGCCGGACCGATAATGATTAAGATTGTATAAACATAATGATTTCGTTCTTGGTCCGCTGCACGGATTCTACCTGGTCCTGAAGCAAGTACCGAACATGGTGCGACCTATGAAAATCTTAGTACCAATTACGTGCGGTTTGGACCATGCATGGTCCGACTATCAATGGCAGTGCGTCCATATGGTCTACAATATTCACTTAGCAGGGGTACATGCTGATCCGAAGGCACAAACCATTCTTGGTCCTTGGACGTTATGCGGCGTGAAACATATACATGGAACAGCAGGTACGGGTTTTTTATGTAGTCATCCTTTTATGTGACGAGCAAATTATGCATATACCAATGTTTATGCACTACATGCAAAAACAAGCCCATCATCTTCGAAATGTGGCTCATTAGTCAAAACTAATCCTAAGCCAGCAATGCTGATAAGGGAGATAAGAAGGCATATCATTATCTTGAGAGCATAACGAGTGCAGATTGCCAAAAACAAGCGTGTGAGCACGGACAGATGCTATATTAACGCGCTTACTAACCATCTTGAAGCTGCGTTGTAAAGTACATGAACGGTATGTGCGCTCTGCAAACAATAATGTATTGTAAGCGACATTAATATTAAAACTCTTCAGCTAATGTGAAGTTGACCAGTCAATTGACATGGCAAATCCTTTGCATTAAGTGATTGTATTGAGTGTACAGATGCTGCCGCAACCCAATAGCCACAACTGCGGGCCATATGCGTTGCATTACTTGCATGCGAGACCACCGCAAGCCCGGTTAGCATGCACCTATGTGATGCCTCATAGGTGCAATGCGGTGTATGCTCATGAATTGTAAGTGGGTCAAGCAGATCTATCATAACAAATAAAAGGTAACGTACATGAATTGTTGTACTCGCATGCAGGTTCGCAACAAATGGTTCACATTTGCAAATGGAAACCACAAAGAGCAGAGACACGCTAGATACTGAAGCAGCTTCGGTCTCAGCAAACCCATAGATGAACTCTACATGACTCAATCATTACCACTTGCATATCATTCCCACCTCCCCTTGCCCTTTTCATCTCGCTTAGCTTGCAACTTCGGGTCTAGCTTGACCATGCAGCTTATGCCGTGTACATTACACATTGTGCTGTAGAATTAAAAAACACATCATTAAAGTCGGCTGTTGTATCTTGGAACTCTGTCCATTTGTATATATTTACTATTACTGATACCATCACATATACACATGTTCTTATCAAAACATACAATGTATAGCAATGATTTTATATTTGTCGTACACACCTTAAGATTACGCTCATATGCAATGCGTAATAAGGGACATGCTTGTTGTTGCAAATGTGACATACACATGTAATGCGGCTTTGTTACGTACGTGATAAAGGCACTGGCTAAATGCCAGCGTCGGGACGTGTGTAGCCGACTACAATCTACTCGGCTTATTAATACCTCCTTGGAAGTATGAATGACCCATAAACATATCATTGACGGGGACCAATGATTTCTTCGGCAAATCTTGTTGGTTATAGGCTTATAGCCAAATAATTATAATTATAATTGTAAAGTTGTAGGTTGCCAAAGAGTATACTGTTAAGGAGAAGTTCGCTACTTGCAGCAGCATTACAACGTCGCAATGTCATGCTAACTTGCGTGACGTCGCTACGCCTGTGCGTTACGCGGCTGAGGTGGCGGCGGCGGCCGTCGCGGCGGCCGCGAGGGCGTGGCAATGCCGTATCCAATTGCAACCATGGAGGATAGCGACAGCCATGACTCAAAGCAATTCGTTGCAGGCAATGGTGGGGATGTTGATAGCAGCGATGCGTCTGCACGAGGTGGCGCAGCAAAGCGCGGCGGGCGTGGTGGAGGGGGGCGCAAGTAAGTTGTTTGTGCAATAACACCGTGCTTTGTATGTCACATGAAGCATGTGGATGTGTTTGTATGCGTGTGCAGCAAGGGCGTCAAGCGCCTAGCATACACTGAGCATGAAAAGAAGGCAATAATTACACTGGTTGACGCACAACCAGGCGAGAAGCAAAGCGACATGCTGCTCATTATTGAAGACATTCTTCGACTCACACTTAGCCAGCCAGTACTGTCTAGAATCTTGCGCTTGAAGGACAAAATCAATGAGGTGGTAGCTTTGGGTGGTGAGCAAGGTGTAGCTTTTAAGGAGGTTAGACAAGCCCATTATCCTGAGCTGGAAGCAGCGCTGTATGCATGGTTTGGTTAGGCGCGGTTGCGCAAGACAACACTTACTAATGAGGTCTTGCTTTGATCAAGTTGGTAAAGCACAAGTTCTTGCTGATGCTGCGGGCATCCACATAGCACCCAACTTCTCGTTCTTTTCGGGCTGGCTTGATGGTTTCAAGAAGCGTCATGGCATCAAGGCTTATGCATTACACAGAGAGGCAGGTGATGCTGACATGGATGGTGTGCAGCAATAACGGGGCTGCCCCTTCTATTGAATGACTACACCCCCGATGACACTTTCAACATGGATGAATCGGGGTTGTTTTACGGTGCACGCCCAAGTTGCACACTTGCAGTTGCAGCCTTGGACGCACGCGGGTAAGAAGCACATCTTGCTGCAATTTTTTGCTGAATTAACAACATGCATTGCTTGTGTCACATCTGTGCAGGAGATTGGTAGTTGCATATATGAATTTTTCATTGCGTAATGAATAAACACACGGAGCGATGCACTGTTGTCCTTGTTCGCAAGTGTGAGCGGCACAGAGAAGCGTCCGTTGATGTTTATCGGGAAATCCAAGCAGCCTCAATGCTATGGTAAGACATGGCAGCCAATGAGAGTCGGAGTGAAGTACGAATACATCTTGACTGCATGGGTGACACATCAGGTGAGTTGTTATGTGATCAGTCCATGCATGTATCCGTGCAGTCTGCGTGCATGCGCACGCACGCGCGTGCGCGTGCGTGCATGGTGCTCCGACTTGCGGTGCATGCTTCGCGTGCCTGCGCAGGCATGCGTGCGTGCTTGTGCGCATGTGTTGGACTGATGTGCATTGTTTGTGTTGTACTTGCCTGCATATGTATGTGCATGATGTGTTGATCCTTGATGCATGTGCTGCGTGCCCGCGCGCGTGCGCACGATTGTGCAAGCGTACGCTATGCTGTTTGCAGCAATGGGCGTGCAGGTGTCTACACGATGGCTGTGCGCGTTCATTGAAGACATGCTGCGTGCCGATCGATACGTGCTGGTGCTTATGGACAACGCATCAACGCACATTTGCGCGCAAGCAGCGGTTGGGGTCAAAGGGAGCTTCAAGAGCCTCACCATATCCAATCTGACAGTTGTCTTGCCTCCGAACACAACATCAATCATTTAGCCCAGAATGCGGGCATCCATGCCGCATTCAAGATGCGATGAAGAGTCCTGTCATTGTGTGCATGTTGTCATTGTGACAACATGTTCTTACAAAGTGCTTTGGAGCTAGATGAAGAAGCTGGTCGCACACATGCTGGCAATTTTGACGCCAACCCCGCTTCCAACCTTAGTAAGACCAAGGTGGATGTGCGCGACGCCATTGTGTGGAGTTGCGAGGCTTGGATGGAGATCACTTCTTCTACCATATGCAATTGCTGGCGGAAAAGCAAGGTGATACCTGCTAATTGGTGTGCTGATGCATCCAATGACAACCTCAACGCCCCATCCCTGCGTCGCGTCATTGACACGAAGGTACATGTTTTATTGTTGGTTATTGCTGATTCAACGCATGTTTCCTTACATTGACATGCAGCGCTGCTATGCATAGCAGTTGGATGATCTGCAGCTGCCCAGGGCACGCTTGAAGCTGCCATCGTCAGACACCATCAGCGCCAAAGGATTTGTGGATTTAGATGAGACGTTGCCCACGGAAGCAGCTGCAATGGCTGATGAGATACTTGCATCCGTTGGTTTGAAGCCATTGTCCGATGATGATGACAATGATGAGGAAGGTAAGCCCGTTGGTGTAATGCCCTTACTACATGCAGTCAAGTTGTTATGGCCGTGTTTTTTGGAGTAGCATGCACAGATGACCCCAATGACGAGCCTCCTCGCGTGCCGTCATCGAGAGAATGCGATGTAGCATGTGGACGCGCTTGATGCCGTTATGTTGAAGCCTTTGGTGACTTCTATGGAGTGGAGCAGATGGCGCTGTGGAAGTTGCAAAACAAGTTGACACACTTGCACGTCTTTAATGTCTTCAGTTCTAGGCAGAGCACCATTCACTCATTCTTTCAATCGCAAGTAGTACATGTTGATAAAGATTAGTGTAAGTATAGCTTGCCATTTGTGCAGAGTGCTAATTTTCGCCTTACCAATTTTTTTGGGCTTTGGGCATAGTTTATGCGCATGATGCCACAAGTAGGTCATCAGCTACATAGCACACGCATGTCACTGAGCAATCATGCACATATATACACATGCATGTACATGTGCAACGAGCGCGCATTACCTATAGGTATATCTATGTTTATAACAAGGAGGTGCTGCAAATGGGCTGACTCTGTGTATAAGTACCAATAATACTTATATACATGTAACCGTATCATATACTTACATGGAGGTAGACATATATGTCTTTTTAGCATATTGTTTTTGAGGACCAAGTGTATGCTTATAAGGAGAGTAGGCTGCAGTTGAATGACGTGCCCACCCGGCCGCTCCGGACACGGAGCTTCGGCCGGAAGATTGGTCCCGGACCGCGACGAGACCGATCCCGCGCCCGATCCGGACGGCGTGCCTCGGGACCGAGACGCGTCACGCCCCGCCCCGCGGGCGTTACGTCCCTTCGGACGGAAGATAACGGTCCCGATCACGGAAGGCGGGGGTCACGCGCGCGCGCGCCCAGGGGAGGTGTCCGGCCGCGGCGGCGGGCGTCCGCTGTTGGCGTCCGCTCGCGGTGCGTACCTACAGGTGTCCACAAGCCACGCCACATTGAGTTGCGCAGTTTCAGCCCTGTCCCTGAACGCCTTGCACTCGGCTTTACTCGGTTGCAGTGTGTTATTGCAGGAGGTAAACGGCGGCAGTGCTGTAGCAGGCAGCGAAGGCCTGGACATTGACTGGCATGCTGAACGCCAACTTTTCAGAGAGAACGCTGAAGCTTGCCGGCTGGGAAGCTGCACACTCCAACGCAATGCCCTCAACAGAACAAGACGCTGCAGCTGTGCGAAATTAAAAGACGACCACAGGTGTTTCTCAGTGAACTCAGTTTCTGAACAGACACGTTGTTGCTGTAATTACAAGTATGATGCCAGAGCAGCACACCGCAAGGTCTTGAGCATTTCCAACGCCCCCTGCTCTTGTCAGGAAGAACGTAACAACGACAGACAAGCTTGCAGTCATGGCGATTGCAGGTGCTGCATTCCATCTGTGTTTTGTTGTAGGCATCGTCATGCTAAGGTAACCGTCGCTGATTGTTGTATACGGCTTTGCATGCATGATGTGCAACAGCTACTTGCATTGATAGTGTGCCACTAGGTCTATCGCTCGTAAGCATGCAGTCTGCATGGGCTACGTGACTGAAGTTGTGTTGGAAAACGCAGTGGTGTACTCGTCGCACGCGCGCAAAGCTGTCCGCAAGGATGGACACCGTCCAGCATCAACAACAACAAATGCTACTTCTTGCAGACAAAATTAATGCAGCGTATCGTTGCTCAAACGGTACACAACTCTCTCTCTCTCTCTCTCTCTCTCTCTCTCTCTCTCTCTCTCTCTCTCTCTCTCTCTCTCTCTCTCTCTCTCTCTCTCTCTCTCTCTCTCTCTCTCTCTCTCTCTCTCTCTCTCTCTCTCTCTCTCTCTCTCTCTCTCTCTCTCTCTCTCTCTCTCTCTCTCTCTCTCTCTCTCTCTCTCTCTCTCTCTCTCTCTCTCTCTCTCTCTCTCTCTCTCTCTCTCTCTCTCTCTCTCTCTCTCTCTCTCTCTCTCTCTCTCTCTCTCTCTCTCTCTCTCTCTCTCTCTCTCTCTCTCTCTCTCTCTCTCTCTCTCTCTCTCTCTCTCTCTCTCTCTCTCTCTCTCTCTCTCTCTCTCTCTCTCTCTCTCTCTCTCTCTCTCTCTCTCTCTCTCTCTCTCTCTCTCTCTCTCTCTCTCTCTCTCTCTCTCTCTCTCTCTCTCTCTCTCTCTCTCTCTCTCTCTCTCTCTCTCTCTCTCTCTCTCTCTCTCTCTCTCTCTCTCTCTCTCTCTCTCTCTCTCTCTCTCTCTCTCTCTCTCTCTCTCTCTCTCTCTCTCTCTCTCTCTCTCTCTCTCTCTCTCTCTCTCTCTCTCTCTCTCTCTCGCTCGCTCTCTCGCGCTCGCTCTNGCTCTCGCTCTCTGTGTGTGTGTGTGCGCGCGCGCTGACGGACGTTGTTGCACAAATTGTCGTTGGTGGCCAGGCCTGTACGACAGAGCAGGATGGCGCACAGCTGGTGCGCGTGGGCAGCCAGGAGGAGAACGACTTAGTGCTCACACTTGCTGGCCATGGCAATGTGGTGCGCATACATACAGGACTGCTAGGGCTGCTTGATGTCACAGCCACTGAGCAAGCATTTGAGGCATGCTACATTGTTCAAGCGCATTGCACCAACCACAATATGAGACTAGACTAACGAGGACTTGGGTGAACTGGGGGTTACTAGGTCTGGATTGGTGTACAACGGGCAGGGACTTGCCAAGCTACCAACAAGTAAGTGACATGCCTTGTGAACTGACCCTGGATTACCACATGGCTTTGGTGATGTTGCCTTGTTAGTGTGCTCAGCAAGGCATTCTGATAAGGTTGCGAACACTGCATGTTGGTATCTGTTCTTGAGTTGATCTGCACTGTCTGCAGTTCTTGCGAGGTGCCTGTGTGCCAATGCAGCAGCTGCGACGCTTGCAGGTGGGTGCAACATGCATGCACTGTGATCCTCATATGCTAACGCATTTCAACGAGTTCCACAAGAGGATGCAGTGTGTGCGTGTGCGAGTACGTGTCTTTGTGTCTATGATTGTGTTCGCGCACGCACGCATGCATCTGTGCAAGCGTTGCATCTGTGTGTGCCCATACACGACATGATACGCTGGTTGCGGTGCACAGTGCGAGTTCGGACCAGACCAGCAGGGATCTTGCGGACAGCCCGCCTCGCCCGTGCGACTGCGCCTGCGACTTCCGCTACATTGACGGCAGCAACCTCACGTACTCCAACTTCGATTCCGAAATTAAAAGTGGAGAAGCGCGTGAGTGGAGACGTTGTCTAGTAAAGCATCCTATACATGATGTATGGCACACGAGAATCTTTCAGTCACAAAGAGCGTGCCAGCACAGAGGGTGTCATCTATTGGGGTCTACAACTACAGCCTTGGTTACATCGCCTATGGCTTGTGCACATGGACCTCTTGTCATCAACACAAATGTCAACCTCCAGCATGCACTCAATAATTACAACATTGATTAAGCATCGTTGTAGGCTTTCAGCCAGACAACGCTGGCTGCAATGAGGACAGCGTCTGGATGATCAGCACAGGCGCCTGGCACGACGCCAGCGGGAGCCAGTTTACAGAAACATCCATCTGCGAACGTACGTGTCAAGGTCTTGTGGATTGTTCTCAAAACTACCTTCAGAATAGTTAAGCATGAGAGTCGGTAACTTAAGTACACATTGATTACTCCGTCAACCTGCGCATGTGCTTGCAGCGTCCAAAGTAGTGCAAGAGGCTGGTTCTTGGTCTGTTGTAGCTGCGTGTACACTTGTGTACCACGTGTACACAAGTGTTATCCCAACCTCTCGTTCATTGAATGTGCACGATTGCCAGTGCAACTTCCTTCAGCGCCTCTGTCGCCTCCACCGTCTCCTCCTGCTCAACCACCTCCAGCGCAATTGCCGCCACCTTCTCCTCCTGCTTACCCACCTCCACCGCAACCAGGGCCCGTTGCCAAGAACAGCAGCCACGGTGGGGTAATTGCAGCGGCGGTTGTTGTTCCAGTTGCCGTTGTCCTTGCTTGCATCCTTGCGGGCTGTTGGCTCTGGAGGCGCAAGCGCAGCCATGGCAAGGGTGGCGCTGAGGTGCTGCAGGAGGGAATCCCTCCAAGCATTAGCATCATCACTAACAGCTCACCAGCGTACTCCTTGGGCACCAATGGTGAGGCATTGCCAGTTCAGCTGCACTTGTTAGAGATTGCCTGTCCCTTGTGACCATTTTTACCATGCCTACATGTTCTATAGCCTTGTATCAACATAGGAACAATGCTGTCAAGCATGACAACGGTGGTGTTTGACTTTGTGCATGCAGGGCAACCAGCGTCCAAACCACGTGGTCCCGGTTTCGAAGTGATGAATGTGACTGCTGTGGTGTACACTCTGCAAGAACTCACTGAAGCCACCAACTGGTTCAGCGTCGACCGGCGCATCGGTAGTGGCGGCCTGGGCACTGTGTACAGGTACAAATATTTGCAATACAAGCTACCGTACACAAACAAGTTATCTTTTGCCTTGATGTCCCATAATGTGAAGAACAACTCCCCCCCCCCTTCATGACTATATTATATCATGCGCAGTGCGCAGCTGCGTAATGGTAGCTGGGTGGCGGTGAAGAGGCTGCAGGAGTCCTGGTCAGGTGCGACTGGCCGGAAGGAGTTTGCGGCGGAGTTGGCAATGCTAGCGAGGGTTCGCCACCAGCACCTGGTCCAGGTGCTTGGGTACTGCTACGAGAACAACCAGTTCCTGCTGGTGCTTGAGCTGATGATAAACGGGTCTCTGGAAGCCCAGATCTATCAAAATGGTATGTGTGTGTGTATGTAGGCACGTACAAAGTTTTGGCGTATGTGTGTGTGTGTTCAAGTGACACTGCCTAGTCAGCGCATGTCTCTGCTCACGCACATGTGCAAGCGTACACTGATATAACCACATAGACACGTTAACACCCCCCCCCCCCCCCCCCCCCNGCTTGTGTGGTTGTATCTGTCACGGAGCATGGCATCAGACACACATTTTGCTTTTTGTTGTGTTTGTATAGGTCTCTCCGGTCGAAGAGGAGGACGATGCGTCGGAGCAGACCGGCGAGGCCGGCGCCGCGGGCGAGGCCGAAGACAACGAGCCCCCGCCCGCGCCGATCTCCGTGCCGGAACCACTCGAAGTCGCCCTCGCAGACGAAGAACTGCCAGTGAGTGTCAACACTGTGAAGCTCGTTATCACACCACATGACACACGTACACACCAGCGCATGCGTGCGCGCGCGTGCACATACATGACACACGCATGCGTCGAAAATAACGTCGGAATACTGCACCCGCACAGCAAAACCAATTCGCCTCCACACCCACCCACCCACACACACACAGACAGTGTCTGCATTGGTTGACTTGGTTTGGCGTCACAGGCCAAAGCTTCACTTGGGACAAGCGGCTACGAGCGGCTTTGGGCGCTGCAAAGGGCCTGTCGCACCTGCACCACGAGATGCAACCGCCCCTGCTGCATAGGGACATCAAGCCATCAAACATTCTGATTGGCGCAGACTACGAAGCAAAGGTATGCACGTATGCACCACTTATATGCATGCCATGCGACCATAACAACTTGTCGCGCTGGCTTTTGCCATCCTGGCTCACTGGCGGGATGTTAGTCCAGCAGTCAAGCTCACTTGCAACAGCCGATACCATAGGTGACGGACTTTGGGCTGGTGGTGGAGATGCCGCAGGGCGTTACTCATGCATCAACGGTAGTGGCCGGCACGTACGGCTACTTGGCTCCTGAGGTATGCCATCGATGTTGATGCCTTCTCCTCTTTTGTTTTTTCCTGTCCACAGTCAACATTGCCGAACCGCAAGGTACTGGCGTCTGGACAATACCGCACGGCCTCGGACGTGTACGCCTTTGGAGTGACTCTGCTGGAGCTCCTCGCCGGGCGCAAACCTGTCGACATGACCAAAGCCGCAGCGGAGCAGCGCCTGACCAAGTTGGTGAGTGTGTGTGAGAAAGTGTGTTGAGTAGGTGCATACCTCATGCAACACATACGTGGATTCCCTTGGGAAAGTGCTCTGTGAGGCTGGCTTAAAACACAGCAGTATACATAACGCTGCTTTTGCTAAGCTAAACTCTCCTACTTCTGGTCCTGCACGCAGGTGGCAAGAGCGGTTGCGGAGGGCCCAGACAGGTCGCAGCTGGCGGGTCTGATGGACCCTTGTCTGCGCAATACCAATATCTATGACCCGCATCATGCGTATGAGATCGCGCAGCTGGCCATCCAATGTGTGAGCAAGGAGCCGGCCTCACGGCCAACCATGCTTAAGGTGGTGAGCGTGCTGCAAAATCTGGCATGACTGTTGCTCAAGAAGGAAAGAGAGTTCATTGTAGTTGAACGAGTGATAAAAGGGAAACATACGCAAGTATCCATATGTCACGGCATGCATATACATACATAGAGACTGCATATATGTTGCAGCTGAGTGTCGCCATGGTGCATGGTACTACCTAGCTAGTAGCGCATGCCCAAACAATTGTAATTGAGAGCACGCGTGCTCAGGTCGACATTGTCCCTCCAATCTACGCCCAATGCTTACCATGTCTTCTACGGTGTTGTGTGGGTGTTCCTGCCAGAAATAGGACTGGTTTTGTACTAGCAACTTTTGCACTCACACATGCATGCAGCTGTAAAAGAGGTAGCTTTACTCTAAAGGTACTCAAACGGCAGCTTGAACACTTAAAGTGTGCGTAGTACCATGTGCACATGCTAGGTATGCTTTCTCTCGGCAACATATGATCACTTATTAAACACGACGTAAACGCAACCTCAACTCACCAGAGTCTGGAGGAGTTCCGATTTCCTTTGGGAAGTTCCCACGTGTTCATGCAATTCAACATGTCCCGCCTTCTTTTAAACGAACGAAGGTAACATGTGTATTCAATGTGGTGTGAGGTATAACTTAAACGACAAGAATAAACATGTTACTCCTGATCGCGGCACTCTAGGGAACTTAGATTGGCTAATGAACAGCAGGGGCCAATTGGTGGGATGCAACAACTTGCATTCACAGCATAAAAAAGTGCACAAGATAAGTGATATCCAAACATATGCAAGCACATAGGTGCAGCACACCTTAAGCTTCGGTGCTGTGTCTATGTGCATTTCAAATATGCAGTGTGATAGCCCCGCAGCGCCGTCGCTCTAGTCAACCGCGTGCTCATGCATGGATCCAACAAGTCTGCCTCACATTGGTGATGAGCGTGGCTCGCTCAGACTAGAAACAAATAGTCACAGTAGTCGAGGCCTACACGACCTAACAACTTCATGTTGCGTAGCACTATGATGCGTGTGTGGGCCACACACGGATTGACGTTCGAGGACCATGTATGGTCCTTTCACGGACTGCGCGAACCATGGATGGTCCATCCCCCGCGGGCCAGGACTGCCTGGTCCGGGGCCTTTTGCTATGGCAGATTGCAGGAAAGGGACGGCCGCGATGAAGCCTCGCGACGTAGCAGTGCTGCGAGCGCGGTGTGAACACCACTGATTGACATAGGTGTTCGTAGCGATTGCCTGTGTTTGTTGGCGTATTTCCCGCTTGATCGACATGTGGAGATGGTAGTTAATCAGCTGTGTTTGCAGAGTCAACATAGCCGACCGCTGTAAGTTGTCGTTTATTGTAAAACTATAGCACGCGTGTGTATATCGCCTGTTACATGCTTGCCAACGTTTCCATTGCTGATCAAAAGCGTATATCGCTGTTTGTCAATAGTGTAGCATTTGAAACCGGGATTGGGTGATTTATGGGAGGACGCCTTGGGTGTGGCGGCGGCGGCTGAAAGGAGTTTGTAGCGTTGCT
This sequence comes from Chlorokybus atmophyticus, assembly GCA_009103225.1. Lineage (NCBI taxonomy): Eukaryota > Viridiplantae > Streptophyta > Chlorokybophyceae > Chlorokybales > Chlorokybaceae > Chlorokybus > Chlorokybus atmophyticus. Next base: position 16,813 of record RHPI01003020.1, read on the forward strand.
CGTGGAAGAGCAACAACGCAAGTTGGATGCTATCGAGGCGGCAAGGACTGCTCGCAACGATAACCAGCGTGATTATGCCAAGCGCCGCCGTGAGGAGGAAGTACCAGATCAACCAGTTGAAGGAAGAGTGTGGTTTGACGAGGACGCGTTTGAGCGCTTCTGGTGTGTTCCTTCATGCGCTAACTTGTGGGAAGACCTGAGGATGGGAAGGCGACAACCTGGTTCTTCACAAGGTTTGTGAATGGTGATGCTAGAGCTGCGAAATTTACTGCATGCTTGGCTGCACATGGTGTTGAATGTCTTGTGTGTGCAGGAGGATGACCCATTGCAAGGCTTGGCTGCAGTTGGACATAACAAATAGATAGCAGATGCTGATACTTTGTCCACTTTTTGCGAATGTTGACTGTGGCTTGTTTGGGGGGTGCTGACTTTAGACAGCACAGATTAACAAAGATATTGAGCAGTTAGAATCGAATGATGAAGATCTTGAGAACCGGGAGAACATCCATCTTGACTCTTCTCAGCTGCGCAAGAGGCAGATTCAGCACCAGGCTATTGTGCAACAGCATGTGCTCAGCCTGCGCATACATTGCACAACGCGTCACACGCAAACACGCGCGTAGACTGCGATGGCAAAGATGTAAGGATGGGGGGCACGATGTCGAGGATGCACAAGGCTACAAGGACTATGCTACGGACGCCAAAGACGCCTTGGCACATTGCCAGGTGGGTGGGTGGGAAGTTGAGCAAAGGTTGCTGTCGGAACAGCTGTGATTGTAGTTGGTGGTAGCATCCATAAGCGTGAATAAGCGGACCTCTTGCATGACATTGAGTGTATGTACATATCAATAATGTATTCGTGACGCTCATGTCAAGTGTGATAATCAGGCGTTAATAGCCGTTGTGTTGTGTGTGCAGCCACCTCGGGGACTGCTGCCGTGCATGCAGACTCTGCGTACAGGCAGAACCATGTGTTCAGCCAGTAAGAGGTACTTTCATGCTGTAGCGATGACGTACGCTGCAGTCAGAGCTATGTTTACCATTTGTACATTGCTGCTGTGGTATAGTGTATGGTGGGACTTGCGCATGACACTGCTTTGTATTGTGCATGATTATGGTGCTGAATTTATCAATGATCGTAATCAAGTTGAGACAGACAACTCGTAGTGTATGCATGCATTATGTAGTCTATGCTGGTTGCATATGAGTGCGCAAGTCTAGGTGCATAGTCATGGTTGCTTATGCTATGTGACAGGCTTGAGATGCGGTCAAGCATCTGATGTTGAAGTTTGTGCTCGGTGTCTCAGGCGTGAAGTGCAAAGGCTGACCGAGCAACATAATACCATCAGCAAGGAGAGAGAAGTTCTACGTGTGCAGTTGACTGGCTTGCAAGCATCTATGAGTGATAAGGAGCGGGAGACAAGCACAGACGACTCCACAGAGCTACGGGATGCCAAGGAGGAGGTTAACATGCTGCACACAAGATGTGAAGTGAGTATCACTGGTGCTGTGTCCAACCACATGTCAAGCTTTATTTGCCTATAATAGCACTCACTTGAGGGCGTGCCTTGGCAGGATGCCAAGCAGCAGAGTCGTCGCCAGGCTGCTGAAGAAAAGCAAAAATGCAAGGCTGCGAAAGTAGTATGAAAGGAACTGGAGAGAATGAGTTGGATGAGATGCAGCAGCACGCTGAGGTTAGAGTTGTGCCTGGTTGTCAACTCACCTGGTGCACAGCGGTGCATGCTCAACTCGAAGAAGTGGCTGGTGCAGGTGTTGGAGATCAGGCTGCGCAAGGAGACAGATGCAGGGTGAGGGGAGAGGCGCCGTTAGGTCAGGGCTAAAAGGGACCTGAAAGGTTACGTTTTTAAGTTGGTCGAGTTGGAAGATATCAATGCTGGCCTGCGAGAGATAGTGCGCACTAGTCCATCAATGCGGCAAACAACACACGATGCCTATTGAGGATATTCCTACATCAGCCGGTCAGCTTGCCCTCTGCATAGGAATAACCGCTATAAGGTTCCAGGTGACTCAAGTTAAGAGGTCCAGACGCGACAAGGTTCCAGGCGCGTCGGCGAGTCCGGAGTCTTTAAACTTCCAGACGCTGTAGTATAATGATTGGATCTTGATGGTTATTTAACTATTTGGCGTGTGCCATATCTTGTTTAAAGGCTCTTGAACTTGACTACCTGGAGCAACTTAGAGCGCAAGCTATGGTTGAGTGTGCTAGATGCAATAGCTTATAGAGTAGAAGCTATGCGTAGCTGGCGGGTATAAAACCCGTGGACATGATGGCAATAAATGGTCTTGTATGGTCTCTTGACGCTGGTGTTGTGGCGTGCACTTGTGCATATGTATGCTTGTTATTGGCCATCTCAACAATGCCTGTGTAGGGGAAGAGGTGCGGCAGCTATTTGAAGAAGACTTGAACAGGGTGGCCAGAGACGATTGCGTGGAGCCCCTGGCGTGTGCAGTGCGTGAGATTGCGTAGCAGCTCTTGCTCAGAGATGCCGTTGTCTTCCAAATTGCTGTTGTAGCCAAGTACAACATCGTGCCGGCACGCTATTATATTGAAGCTAGATCCCAGCTCCCCCCCTCCGCCCTCCCTCTCTTCCGCGCCCCCTCCGCCTCCCCCCGCACCCGCCCTTCGCCCTCCTCCCGCTGCTGGCCCTGCCCCACCGCATAGCGGCGCCTTCGGCCCCGCCCCAGCAGGCCGCAAAGCTCGTGCACGCAAGCATGCCTCTGCTCCTCACCTGGGCCAACGCACCTTGGCCGACTTTATGCCCGCCTCCTCCTCCCAAAGCTGGTTCTTTTATGGTTGAGGAGGAAGAGCGAGCTGCCTCGCCCCCTCGCTCGGAGATCGTCGCCCCCCCGGTGCTGCAGCTCGAGGAAGTCCCAGCGGCCTCTCTCCAGCCATGGCTGAGCGTGTGCTTGCAGGCCGAGGATCTGCCCCCTCCCCCAGCACCGCCCTCTGCTCTCTACATTGCGCCGTGCGTGCTCTCTCCCGCCTGCCCTGATTCGGGGGCGTTGGAAGCCTCCATCCTTTGCACGGATGTCGGCAAATCTTCCGGCCTGCTCTTCATGAGAGCTCAGCCCCCTCTCCCTCTCTCCGCTCTCCCCCCTCGCGGCTTCCTTTGCTCGGAAGTCCGCCGCTCTTTGGAGAGGGTTAAGTTTCATCTCGACCCTGCCACGGAGGACCTGGCAGTTGACTGGAGCCTAAGTGAGGCGCTGTTGGCCATGGAAGACACGGGCTCCGTGCTTTTGCTGGTGCCAGTCGCGCCCCAGCCTCATCGCCTCGCGCCCCCATCCCTTCCCACCAGCAATGGCATACCCTTTCTCACTGGAACTCCGCCCTCCTCTCACACCGTAAGCCGTCTTCTCTCTCCTCTGAGATTGCTGCGGTTGTGGATCGCTGGCGGCAGGCTCATCTCAGCCTGTCGACGCCCGCCCATGATGTGACCCCCCCCTCTTCAGAGGCAGACACCCATCGCGCAGGCCCCAAGTCGGTTGTGAAGCGCCTCTTCTCCCCCCCGCCTGCCACCTCCGCGTTGCCGGCGTCACCAGCTCCGACACACACTCGGGTGCGCCTTCTCTCACCATTCCGCCCTCCCCCGGACACCCCGGTGGCGATGGCAGTAGTTCTTCGCTGCTCGCGTGCGACGTGGTGGCTGGGTGTTCGGCGTCTCCCCTCTCCTCAGGACGGCCCGCCCTTTTCCCTTCCCTCCATCGTCCCCTCTCCCTCCCCGGCGGAGGAGGAAGGGGCTCTCCTTCACGCTGCAGCCGCCCTGCTCGGTGTGTGTGGAGACGCGCAGTGGCGTTACTGGCCGGAAGCCTGACACACTCTTCCAACCAGCTCCCCTGGCTCCTTGCTTGTCTGGACGGTCCGCCTCCCTGGCGACCCGGACGATGCCATGGTGAATGTCTCGGGCAGCCAGCCCGCGCTTTGGTTGGACGTGGCCAAGCTTGAAGGCGTGCGGGGGGGTGCAGCCTCGCTGCTCGACGACAGGTCCTTGGCTGGCCTTCGCCTTCTTCGCACCTCTCCCTCCCCTCTCCCCGCACTCATGCCAGACTCGAACAGCTCTTTAAGGGACGTGCTGTACGACACGGCGGCACCTCGGGGGTTCTTTGACATTGCTGCCCTGCTCGGCCTGCCTACGGATGACTGACTGCCTGCTAGACCCCTTGTCTATTTTGACCTGGAATGTCCGCGGCCTCAATGCCTCATCCTCCTCTCCCGGAGCCAACAAGCGCTCACGCTTGCTCACGCGCTGGCGTGACTGGTGCCTCCCCCGCAATTCAGTTCTATTCTTGCAAGAAACAAAACTCTCCCCCTCCTCCATGTGGCTTCGCCGTTTCTGGGGTGGGGGGTCCGTCTGGTCTCACGCCGACGGCACCCGTGGCGGGGTGGCCATTCTCTTCCCTCTTCTTTGGTCCAAGTACGTTGTCGACCAGGGCGAGGCTGTTCCCTCTAGATGCTGCTCGTTACGCATCCGTTGGGGAGAGGGCCTGTTGTTGCTTGTGTGCGTGTACGCCCCCACGGAGCGCACATAGAGGGCTAGCTTCTTCACCTCTCTCCCGTGCCTCCTCCCCGCAGCTGACTGGGCGCTGCTCGGGGGGGATTGGAACGCGGTTGACGACCCCTCCCTCGACAGGTCCCCCCCCTCTTCCTCCTCTCATGAGTCTCCGGCTCTGCTGCAGCTTTGTGAGGAGCTGCAGGTGGAGGACGTTCACCGCACCCTCCACCCCAACGAGCTCTCGTTCTCTTGGGATAACGCGCACCTTGGCCCCTCTCATCGGGCTGGCCGACTCGACAGATTTTACCTCAGCCTGGATTTCCGCACATGGGTGGACGACAGCTCCGTGATCAACACGGAAGTCCTCTCCGATCACCGGCCTGTCCATATCCAATTGGCGCTGCCGGGCTCTTTCTCTCCTCTCCTTGGGCTGTGGAAATGCAGCCCCTCCCTCCTCACTGACCCTTTGTTCTTCGCCGCCGCTGAACAGCTCTGGGTCTCTCGCACACCCCCCTTCCCGGTCCCTCCTTCTCATGTCGTGAGCTGGTTCGAGCAGGGGCTGGAGGCTTTGACTGTTCTTGCCAAACAGCATGATCGCCGACGGCGCCATGCCAAGGCCCAGCATCAGCGTCGCCTCCGCGTCGATCTCTCTTCTGCTCGCGAGCAGCTTGATGCTGCTCCGCAAGACATGCTCATGCACGCAGAGCTGGTCCGCCTTCAGTCCGACCTGACTGCCGCGGAAGAAGATGAGGACACGGCGAGGGGGATAAGGGCTCACTCTCGCTGGAGGCTCCAGGGGGAGCGCATGACTTCCTATTTCTTCTCTAAAGCAAAGGCCCCTCAGCACTCCTCGGCTATCCGTTCTCTCTCTCACTCCACCACCCGTCACTCTCCTCCATTGACCTCTCAACGGCAGATTGTGGAGGCCTGCGAGAGTTTCTACCGTGACCTCTTCACCTCCTCCCCTGTCTTTCAACCGGCGAAGCAGGCTGCTATGCACGCTTGCTGGTCGGTGATGGAACGCACTCTCACGCCTGAGATGGCTGAGCAGCTGGACTCCTCTCTCCTTTTGGAGGACCTGTGGCGGGCACTGTCTAGCATGGAGCCCCACCGCTGCCCGGGACGGGATGGGCTCACGGCGGCCTTCTGGAGGAAGATGTGGCCGGTCTTGGGAGAGGGCTACTTCCGCTACTATCTACAGGTCTTGGCCCGCGGCAGTTTGGGGGCCTCGCAAAAGGTGGGGGTGGTTTCTCTCATACACAAAAAGGGTGAACTAGGTGATCGGAATTGGAGACCAATCACCCTCCTGCCGCTGCACTACAAGATCTTGGCTAAAGCGGTAGCCTCTCGACTGGCGCCTCTTCTCCCTCTGTGATTAGCCCGGAACAGGCTGGTTTTGTCCGGCACCGGTTCATTCTGGACAACGTGCTCTCCGCCCTAGATCTCCTCGACCTGGGCAAGGAGTCCGCCTCCTCCTACGCTCTCCTTATGCTGGATTTTGAGAAAGGTTTTGACAGGTTGGACTGGAGCTTCATTGATGGAGCCCTCTCGGCGCAAGGTTTCGGCCCCTCTTTCCGTTTCTGGGTATGCGGTGGAGGCAGCAGTCAGGTGCTGATAAATGGTGAGCTCTCAGCAGAATTTGAGCTGCAACGCGGCAGCGTCCGTCAAGGCTGCCCACTGGCCCCGTCCCTCTTCATCCTAGCCTCGGAGGCTCTGGGTGCACTCTTGCGAGCGAACCCCCTGCTACGCGATTTCCCCCTGCCTTCAATCCGCATGGGCTCCTCGGAGACTAAGGCTCACGGCGAGGAGGACGCTGAGGACATCCGTCACTTCAAGTATGCGGACGACTTTACCATTGTTTTGAAGCTGACGGCGGAGGCCCGAGCGGCCTTTTCCTCCACCATTGATATCCATTGCCTTGCGTCTGATGCACTGCTTGGTTGGCAGAAGACGTGTGGCATTCTCTTTGGCGCCCCCCCTCCTTTCTCGGTGGCTGACTGGGAGATCCGTTGGCTTGCCCTAGGAGAGGCAGTGAAGCTCCTTGGCGTTCCAATGGGCTTGTCTCTTCAACAAGACCAGCTCTTCGCGGACACCATTCGAAAGATTCAATCCAGGTTGGACGTGTGGTCACGGCAAGGGCTCTCCCTGCTCGGTCGTGCACTTGTTGCCAATAGCTCCGTCTTGGCTTGCTTGTGGTACCTGGCGGCCATATGCTCCCCCTCTCGCTCCTCTCTCTCCTCCCTTCGAGCGTCTTGTCAGTCTTTGTTGTGGGGTCGCGGGCAACAAGGCTCCCCGGCAAAAGGTGCGTTGGGAGGTCCTTCGCCTTCCAAAGGATATGGGGGGCCTCGGTGTGTTGGACCCCGAGCTGCAAACTCAAGCCTTGCTTGCCAAATGGGCTATACGAGTTCTCGACCCTACGTGGGCCCCGTGGAAAGCCCTTGCTTTCGCACAGCTCCAGCGCTGGAGCACTGAGCCCTCTTCGGGGGTGCAATGGGTGCTCCCGACCTGCACTCTGCCGTCCTCGGGGCTCCCCCACTCCCACCTCCCCCGCCACTGGCAGTCTATTGTCAAGGCCTGGCTCGGGGTTCGACCTCTGTCTCCTCCCTCCATCTCCTCCTACGAAGAGGTCTTGCGTCAGCCACTTTTTTATGATGCAGATCTGGTTGACGAGAGCAGTCGTCCTTTGGGCGCTCGCCTTAGTCGGGCTCGCTGGCGAGAGTGGGCGGCCGCGGGGTTCTACCGTGTCGTGGACCTGTGGGATGAGATCTTTGGCTCTCCCTACCCGGCCTCCGTCCTTGCTCACTACGCCCCCACACGCATAGCTGAGTGCCTCGCGGAGCTGTGGTCGTGTATCCCCCCCGTGTGGCGCTCTCTTCTCGATGCAGGCCCCTCCACCCCCGTCGCGGAGAAGTGGTGGGCGACGCTCTGGCCTGACGGCACGCTCAAAGCGGTTGTGTACCTCTCGTCTGTCTCTCCCCCTGCCTGTGTGGGTGTTGCTTTCACTCTTGGAGGGCCAGAAGGCAACTCCCTGTCAGCCCCAGTGGTGGACGTCCGCCTTCCCTCCAGCCAGCTGCGTAGGGTTCGTGTTCTTCCTCCCCCACTTCGCTGGAGGCAGCGTCCGGCAGTGGGCTCGTCAGCATGGAGGGACCTCTCCCCCCACTCCCGCTACTTGGGTTGGTACCTGGCAGGGGGGGCCCTTCTCTCAGACCTTCACGCTGACCCCGCCCTGACTGTGTGGGATCCCTCGCTCCCCCCCGCTCACTCCACCGCCTTCTCCTTGTGGGACTATTCCCCCCCAAGCTTGGATACCGCACCCTCTGCTATAGGCGCTCTTGCGCCCCTGTCCCCGCCACCTCTCGTTGGTCTCTGCTCTCCCCTGTGATCCCGTGGAAACAGGTGTGGCTTTACATTCACCGGCTACCCTTGTCTGGGAAAGTATGCTCGCTGTTGTGGTTGCTCTCCCACAAGGCCTTGTTCACTGGGGATCGCCTCCGTCACATGGGCTTCCCGGCTGCCTGTCTTTCGTGCCTCCAGGAGGTGGAGGACCCGTTGCATCTTTTTGTTCTCTGCCCCGTGGCCGAGGCGACGTGGTGCTGGCTGCGGGCCCTTTTCAGTCGTATGGGGTGGGTGGGGGTGGACTGCTCCCCTCTCTCTCTCCTCTTCGGTTTGGGCGACCAGCCTTCTCCCTCTCCACTCACCTCCCTCTGGCGCATTTTGCGTCTGCTTGCTCTTTGGCAACTGTGGGCGGCCCGTTGCCGTGTTCGGTATGATGCAGCCCCTCCTTCTCCGCTTCACGTTGTCGCTCGGCTGTCGACCAATATGCACAGGCATATGCGGGACGCCTGGCTAGAGGTGTGCACGACACCCTTGAAGGAGGACGCCCGCCAGCAGGCCTTTTCCTCCTTCTCGTCCTCTTGGGGGGCGGGCTCCGTCTTGTGCACGTGTGTGTGGGCCCTCCCTTCACCACACCTCATCTCTCATTACCCCTTTCACTCATCGGCTTCTCCCTCTTCCCCTGCCTCACTCTGACTTCCGCACTCCCTTTCCCTCTCTCGTTTTTCTTCTCCCTGCTGACACTTGCTCTTCTCCCTGCTCTCTCACCTGTCTCCCTCGCTGTAGCTTAGCTCTCTCTACTCTTTAGCTGTCCTGCTTGTTTTGACTAGCTCTCTAGTACTTAGTTTTCATTCGTAAGTGCTGGCTTGTATGCATGAACATCTCTTCTTTAATACAACTTTCCCCTGAGAGGGTTTTAAAAATAAAAATTAAAGCTGTCCATCAGCGCTTGCCTTGAGCAGTGGTTGTCATAACTGCGGACAGGCAGCAAGGCACACTGTTGATTAGTGCGTAGGCTGACCCTCTATCGTGCCTCCTTCGGCATGGCATGAGGGTGACTGAAGTACTGGTAAGTGCACAACCCGCACGGGGTGGACCAAGTGCTGCAGATGGTGACGAACTGCCTAATGGTGTGCTGCGTACGCTCAACAAATTGATGGAAACTGAGAGGCAACGGCAAGTTAAATGCAACAAGTCAAACCCAAACCTCAATGCTGTGGATTGCACTGCGGAGTGGGATGCCTCTGCACTGCTGCGCCAAGTGTTTGGGGCATTGACAGGGACGTTGCCATGGAAGGAGTGAAGACACCAGGGCCTCGTCATGCACAGGCTATGACAATACTACGCAACAGAACGTTGTTCCTCATGCACTCTGCTTTATATGCGCGGAGCAAGTTCACTTAATTTTTACTGCACTTGGTGGTTACCAACGAGGTGAACATGCAGTTAAATGGCAACAAATTGATTCAAACTCTGAATCGCCTTGGAGTTTCAGTGAGTTGCGATTATATTGACCGGCACATTCACACTCGGGCGCTGCATAGCATCAACTCCTTGAGTAGGATATGTCCAAGGCCTGGTATGCATGACCTGGCATCTATCGACAACCTGGACATAAAGGCGGGGCACTAGGCATGTTACAAGGGCAGGCATAGAGGAGACATCCACGCAACCTCAACTTAAGTCAAATGTAGGGCGGGCTCCGCGGTTGCCATTGACGCTGCAGGTGAGATTGGAACCAAATAATGAGTAACGCCGTACTTGTAATACGTTGTGGTAGACCTTGTGCTGATATAATGTGACTATTCGTGGCAACCATCCCGGAACAGAACTCTGGCAGAGTCCATGCGCTAAACCCATGCCACCACGAGATGCACTGCCCCGTGCATTAATTGTGCTGCAAAGCGCTCCCATACTCTGTTGACAATCAGAGCTAAGCAGTGTTGAATGTGTTACAACAATAAACCTATCTCACACACATGAGCATGCACAGCAGCAGCCTGCACACTTGAGGTATGCAATATGGATTATTAACTCTAGCTCAGCACACACAATATATAGTCCTAGCCACTTATCTAGCCAAATGTACACAAGAGTTCCTATTGGTTATGCTAGCTATTACAGCATGTGCCAGCATATCAAAGGACTGTCCTTTCTGGAGCCTTTTAGCGCCGCCAGAGGTCTGCTTCAGATATCAATGCCACAACTTCAATATCTTCCATTGACACTCGAGGACTGTTAATGTAGGGGCTGTCAATGTAGGCGACTGTCAATGCAAAGGGGCTGTCCAAGCTGACTGTAGCTGGTGACATTAGGGGCTGTCCTCCAACACTCCTATGCAGGCAGCTTGACAGTCTTCATGCTTGGGCTTCCACTGGATGCCAAGCATTATGCAGCAGCCCTTGAACTTGGATGGCGGAAGTGCCTTAGTCATGCAGTCCGCCAACATCTCCTCGGTGTTACAGTAAATGAACTCCACCACCTCTTGCCGTGTAGCGCGCTCACGCACAAAGTGATGCATAACATTAATGTGCTTCGAGCAAGAAGATGCGATGGGATGTTTCAGCAATCTGATTGCTCCTAATTGGCACACACACACAGTTGATGATGACCGTAGATGCCTTGTAGCCCAGGTCTGCTACAAGCTAGCGAAGCCACGGTCCTTCCTTTACAGCCTGTGATGCACCGATGTACTCCGCTTCGGCTGTTGATGCCGTCACAGTGGGTTGTAGCCTACTGCTCCAGCACACAACTCCACCATTCACAAGGAGAGCATAGCTTGTAGTTGACATCCTTGTGTTAAAATCTCTAGCGTAGTCAGCATCGCAGTAGCCATGCAATGCAGTGTTTCCTCCTCCATATGTGATGCCGATAGCCGGTGTGCCAGCAACATAGCGAAGAACGCCCTTGGTTGTTTTCAATGCTCCATGGTTGATGCCGACATGTGCCGTGCCAGAACTCCAACAGCAAATGCATTGTCCGGCCTAGTGCTAAGTGATAAGTATAGCAAACTCCCTACCGGCTCTTCATATGGGTAGGTGGCTTTGTCTGACAATCCCTCTCCGTCGATAGCCCTGCTCATCCGTGCTCCAACATCCAGGAACTAGGAACTGACTTATACTTGGCCTCCTGTAGCCTCGACTTGTCCGCCAACTTCAACACCATCTGCTCCTGACTGATGTTAACAGTTTTGCGCTCCCTGTCTCTTGAGATTACCATGCCAAGAAAGTGATTGGCCTCTCCCAGATCTCTAGTGCTGAAGGTCTTCACGAGCGCCACCTAAACGTTGCTCACCTCCTTCATTTTCCTTGCAGCTATGAAAATATCATCCACGCATACAATAAGTCAGACCTCCTTATTCGGGTGGATGAACAGTCCTAGGTCGGCTTCGGATGCGGTAACATCAAACCTCTCAAGCTCCTTACTCAGACGAATATGCCACACGCTGAGTGCTTACTTCAAGCTGTAGAGTGCCTTCACCAACGTGCAAGCAGTCTCCAGTCCTCCCTCTTAATAACCCTTGGGTGCTGGATGTACATCTCCTCCTCAAGTTCGCCATAAAGGAAGGCTGTCTTCATTCAAGTGATGCAACTCCAAGTCCTCAGCTATAATGAGAGCAAGCATTTTGCGGAAGGTCACATGTTTACTAGCAGATGCGAAGACCTCGTTGAAGTCAATGCCTTCTTATTGCAGGAAGCCCTTCGCCACCAGCCTGGTCTTGAACCTCTCGCTGTTGCCGTTGCCATCTCACTTGATCTTTTATACCCACTTAATTGGGATAGGCTTAACTTCAGGAGGTACCTTCTCCAACGTCCAGGTACAGTTGGCATGCAGTGATGCCATCTCCTTTGCTTGTTTCCACATCATTGCTTCAAAGCCTTTGAGCGCCTCTTTATATGTGGTGGGTTCGACAGTCCCTCCCACGTTGGCACTTGCGACCGTTGCGACCATAGCCTTGCAGAAACCTTGTGGGTGATGTCTCCATCTCATATCGTAGGCCCCTTGCTCCTCATGATGCTGGTCATTGTTGGTGATGTTGGTTTTGCTGCTGTCTGCTGATGATGAGTTAGGTTCAACTGCATGTTGATAGTTTGGAAGGTTGACAGCCTGCAGGGACTGTCGGTTGGGACTGTCAATAGCCGTGGCAGGGGTTGTCAATGAAGAATCTTGATAGTCTCCTTCTTCAGCTAGTCGTGTTTCAGCGTCTTCCTTGCAGCTAAGCACGGTGTTTTTAGCAACAGGTGTAGTGCCTCCCTAAGCAAAAGCAACATCACGACTAATTACAATCTTGCCAGTGTCTTGCACTAGCACGCAAAAGACTCTGCTATTGGCTTCAAAGCCAACAAATACTCCTTTATTGCTGGCAGGTTCCAGCTTTCTCAGCTGCTTTGGGACGTGTACATAGGCCGGCCAGCCCTAACCTTCAACATGAACACCTCCGGATGTCGACCTTAAAACAACTCCCACGGTGTCTTGGTCTCCAAGCGCACTGGTGATTGGTTGCGGACATAGTTGGCAATCAGCAATGCTTCTCTCCACCAATAATATTTAAGTTGAGCTTCCACAAGTATGGCTCTCATTTTCTCTAAAAGTGTGCGATTGAGCCTCTCTGCAGCTCCGTTTTGTTAAGGTGTATATCGCGCGGTGGTTTCATAGGTGAAACCTATGTTTGCAAAGTATGCTTTAAGCTCGTTGTTGACATACACGCCTCCTCTGTCTGTGCGGACAGTGAATGCCTTGTGTCCAGAGTGCGCTTTCAGCATGGTGAGGACCTTTTTGACAGTTCCAGTAACTTCGGACTTCAGCTTAAAAGGCACACTGACGGATAGCTTGCTATAATTGTCAAGGAAAGTGCACAAGAAGAGGCTCCCCTCTCCCTTGGCAGCAACAGGCAAAGGATCGCAGACATCCATATGCACTAGTTCCCACACCCTCGTGTTGTTCACATGTGTTGATTGTGGGAAGGGCTGTCGATGTTGCTGGCCAAGCATACATGATTCACAACACACCTTGCTGGGCACGGAACTCCTCCGCGATGTTGATTCCATTCACCATGTTCACCTTCACGAGGCTTGCAAAGTTGTCATAGCCCAAATGCGCAAAACGGCGATGCTATAGATGAGCTGTCTCTTCCTTGGCGCGTGCAGCAAATGCGCGGCTGTCAGTCTTCTCACTGAAAATCCCACCCTCCCTGATGTAGTAGAGGTCTTCTTTGAGCATGCTCTCCACCAAGGTGACGTCCTTCTTGACAACGTAGCCCTTCCCCTTCGAACACAACCTTTCCTCCACTCTTGGCAACATTTTTTACAGAGAACAGGCTAGTGCCAAGCCTTGGGACGTATTGAACATCCTTGAGAAGAATGCGTGTCATTGCTTTGCCAACCGTGCAATGCAGATGTACAGTCCCTTCGCCAATAGCCTATAGCAACTCCCGATTGCTAAATTGTTGAAAGTATTCCTACATACGATCAGCATCGACCCTCCACATTGGAGTGGAAGGTCGTAAGGACGAGCACTAGGTCCGGACTTAGCAAGATGGCGTCGTCGGACCAGACTCCGGACTCCAGACTGGAGCCTTACTAACTGCTTTGTATCTCCGCGTATATCTACTCATATTAAGCGTGTAAGAGCTTGTTGGAAAGCTCTAGTTGTAAGAACAACAACGCAGCCTAGAGCACGTAAAAAGGCTGAGTATAGCTTACGCAGTGCTTGCAAACGTAGACGTGTGTGTAACTGGCTGATAAAAGAACCAGCGGACAACTTGTAATAGATGAACGTGATGTGACTTGTATATGCTCTGGTGGCGGTAGCTCTGTCTGTGTGTGTCTATGCTTGACTCAATTACATGTGCATGCTAGTCCTTCAACAGGTTATGGGCCCACACTACGCTTGAGGAGTGTGAGACTAGCTTGTGTGCATGGTCGTTCTACACTACGGTAGCTTTATGGTAGCAGGCCTTGAGTGTCAACTGCAAGTGAAGGCAGGCACGACAGTGATGGAGGCGACCTACGACAAGGGGCAGATTGCAAAGCTGAACACCGACGACTACAACACATGGTGCGTGGCGATGAAAGCCTTGCTCATTCACAAGAAGGTGTGGAAGTACGTTGATCCGAAGACACCACCACCAACACCAGGAGCAAACACTGTATGGTCAGAGCATTTAGCAGACGCACACTCTTTGCTTGTGTTGAACAGCAAACCGCATCACTTTCCCATGCTCACTGCATGTGAAGATGGTAGACAAGCTTGGGAAAAGCTATCAGCCGTTTTTAGAGTCAAGAACAATGCCAGGAAGTTGCAGCTACGCAAGCAGTAGAGCGCACTCAAGAAAGAGAAATCAAAACCTATTACGAAGTATGTTGCACGCGCAAGGGAGCTATGGGCGGACCTCATCAACGTCGGCCACAACATGGGGGAGACGGAGGTCGTGCTGGCCATTATTGCAGGACTATCAGCAGAGTACGAGGTCGTAGCAACCCAACTGAAGACGTCATCCTCAAAGTTGACGGAAGACGATGTGCTACCTAGGAGCTGCTCACCCTAGAGCCAAAAGTTATGAAGATGGACGAGCAAGCGGACGCCGTGGCCTTCTGCACCGGCAAGCACGCAAAGAAAAGCAGTCATGAAGACAAGTACAAGGGCAACAAGCCGGGCAACCCTCGTTACAAAGACCTCACATGCCGTTGGTGTGGTTGGAAAGGTCACATTGAGAGGGACTGTCGGAAGAAACAACAGGGGCAACCTAGAGCAAGCACCAGCAACAGCAGCAACGAGCATCATCACAAGCAGAAACATGTCGCCTTCATCGCATCCGACTCGAGGGAGAACACAGCTTTTTGGATGGTGGACTCTGGCTGCAATTGTCATCTCACACCCAACAAAGAGGAGATGGAGAGCTACAAGAAGCTGACGTCTACAGTGAAGGTAGCGGGCTTCAGTGGCGAAGTACTATTGGCTGAGGGAGTTGGCAAGGTACGACTCCAGTGCAAGGTTGATAACACAGTGCACGAGGTGTTGTTACGCAACATCCTGCATGTTCCTAAGGCTATTGCGAGTCTATTCTCTGTAAGGGTTGCGGAGCGCTTAGGAGCGGAGATCCTATTTTGGAAGGGTGGCTGCTCAGTCATTCTAGATGGGGTCGTGCACATGGTTGGAATCGCCGGTCCGGGAGGGCTCTACCACGTGGAGCAACCTTAAGACATTGATCCAAGCCATGGTGGTGATGGACAAAGAGTCGCCAACATTGTTGCATCGAAGGTTCGGGCATCTCAGCTACGTCAACCTCACTCGCCTTGTCGCTGAGAAGATGGTCAAGGGCATCCATCTCCACACAGAAGAACTTGAGAATGCATCAGGTGCATTTTGTGAACCATGCCTGGTTGCCAAGCAGACTGCTATGCCATTCCCATCATCCTCTTCTAGCAGTCAGCATCCTTGCGAGCTTGTGCACATGTCTGTGGCCCTATGCGCATTATGGCGAAGGGAGGGGTCAAAGACTTTGCTACATTCCTCAACAACTACAGCAAGCTATCCGTCATCTTTTCTGTTGACACTGAAGTCAGAAGTTGCTGGAGCTGTGCTCACAGTTGTGGCCTTGTTGGAGAACCAGTCTGGCAACAAGATGAAGGCAATGAGGAGTGATCGAGGAGGGGAGTACATCAACAAGGAGCTGAAGGACTTCTTCGCCAGCAAGGGCATACGCCACGAGACAACGACACCCTACACCCCGCAGCAGAATGGAGCAACTGAACGCCTCAACAGGACACTCCTCAAGCGTGTTCAAGCCATGCTTCACGACACAAAGGTGGAAGACAATCCGTGGAAGGAGGTGGTACTCACTGCCAACTACATCCGCAACAGGTCTCCGATGAGCTCAGAGCAAAAGACTCCGTGGGAGCACTTCTATGGAGCCACACCAGATGTGAGTGGTATGCGTGTGTTTGGATGCACGGCATATGCACTAGTGCCTAAACAGCTCAGGCAGAAGTTGGCACCGGTCAGCAAGAAAAGCATTTTCGTTGGCTACGAGTCGGGTTCAAGGGCTTACAGGATCTTGCTTGAAGACACTTAGACGATCATTGTCAGCAGAGAGGTGGTTTTCCATGAGGGATTGTCACAACCAGAAGCGAGCTTCTTTCCAAGAGATGACGATGAAGTACAGCCACAGAAGCATCCTAAGACAGTTGAAGCTGAGGGCGAGGCAGTCATCAACAACAAGGGTGAGCGAGACTCAGTTGTAGCAAGCCAAGAGGAGCCGCATCTGCAGCAGGAGCACACAGCTCGGAGATATCCAGTGAGGGAAAGAAAGGCACCTGACTTCCTACACAAGGCACACGTCGCCAGTGTGCAGGATAATGAAGAACCAAGCACCTATGCGGAGGCATTGTCAGCACAAGATCCGGAGCAATGGCAGCGTGCTATGGACGAGGAGATTGCGTCACTCCATGCCAACAACACTTGGTCACTTGAGCAGTTACCGCAAGGTGGGAAGATCATTCCAGTGAAATGGGTCTTTAAGGTGAAGCATGATGGTTAGGGCAACATTGAGCGCTACAAGGCAACACTGGTGGCAAAGGGCTTCTTGCAGCAGAAAGGTGTGGACAATGAAGTGTTTGCATTTGCAAGTAAGCAGACCACCTTTCGTGCTAGCTGTGGTTGCTGCTGAAGACCTAGAGCTGCATCTTCTGGATGAGAATACTGCCTTCCTCTACGGAGAGCTGGAGGAGGAGATCTTCATCGAGCAACCACCTGAATATGAAAAAGGGGAGAGAGGCACAGCGTGCAAGCTGATCAAGGCACTGTTCGGTCTGCGCCAGGCACCGCGTATGTCGCACATCAAGCTCACCAAGGAGCTGGAGGCACTTGGCTTCACCGCATCCTCTGCAGACCCTGGGCTCTTCTTCCATGTAGACAACAAGGTCTGGCTGCTTGTGTATGTGGATGATATTCTCATCACCACCATGCAGGTGCACCACCTGCAGGAGACAAAACTTACTTTACAGCAAGCATTCTCGGTTCGTGATCTTGGAGAGGCCAAGTGGTTCCTTGGCATGGTGATTGAGCGCGACAGGGCTGCTCGCACATTCAAGATCAGTCAGGAGCAGATGGTGAGCAGACTCGTCACCAAATTCGGGCTTACTGAAGCGAAGACCAAGACCACACCGTTAGCACTTGGCACTGCCCTCATCAAGGCAAAGGATGAGGAGGTACTCAACAAGGCGCAGTATCCATATGGTGAGCTGGTAGGCAGCATGCTCTATCTGGCGGTGTGCACACGTCCCGATGTCGCACATGCTGTCGGAGTACTTGCTCGCTACATGTCTGCACCGAGCATGGAGCACTGGAGAGCAGCAAAAGGAGTACTACGCTATATTGTTTGGAGCGCAACAGTTGGCACCAAGTTTGGGAGCGGGAGCACTGAATTGAAGGGCTACTGCGACTCGGACTTTGCTGGTGACCTCAACAGCAGGAGGTCCACTACAGGCTACGTCTTCAAGCTGAACGGAGGCGTGGTGAGTTGGAACAGCAGGCTGCAGCCAACAACAGCAGCAGCTACATCACAGGGTAAGTACATGACAGCGGCAGCAGCAGTGAAGGAGGCACTTTGGCTTTGAAAGCTCATGGCAGACCTGAAGCACCCCATGGCATGCATCGTCATCAACTGTGACAACTCAGGAGCCATCAAGTTGTTGGAGCATCCCATTGCCTCGGCAAGGACGAAGCACATTAATGTTATGCATCACTTTGTGCGAGACAGGGTTACACGGAGAGAGGTGGAGTTCCAGTACTGTAACATTGAAGACATGCTGGCGGACCTTATGACAAATCCATTATCATTGCTCAAGTTCAAGACTTGTTGCGCAGGACTTGGCATCTATGTTTGACAATAAAAGCAAGCGTTGGAGGTCAAGCTGCTCGCGTGGGAGTGTTGAGAGTATTCCTACATACGATCAGCATCGACCCTCCACATTAGAGTTGAAGGTCGTAAGGACGAGCACTAGGTCCGGACTTGAGCAAGATGGCGTTGTCGGACCAGACTCCGGACTCCAGACTGGAGCCTTACTAACTGCTTTGTATCTCCGCGTATATCTACTCATATTAAGCGTGTAAGAGCTTGTTGGATAGCTCTGGTTGTAAGGACAACAACGCAGCTTAGAGCGCGTTAAAAGGCTGAGTATAGCTTACGCAGTGCTTGCAAACGTAGACGTGTGTGTAACTGGCGGGTGTAAGAACCAGCGGACAACTTGTAATAGATGAATGTGATGTGACTTATGTATGCTCTGGTGGCGGTAGCTCTGTCTCTGTGTGTCTATGCTTGCCTCAACTACATGTGCATGCTAGTCCTTCAACACAAATTCCACCCTGATGGGGGAGGAAAAGGGAGTGATAGTCTTGGTCTTATTATTGGTGAGATGACGAGTGCAGCCTGAGTCTAGGACCCATGATGAGGAAGATTGGACAGTCCCTATATAGCTCAGAGCCTTGGGTTGTCTTCCAACAACTAGTGGTGCGAAAACATCTGATTGCTCCCCTTTGCTCCGTCCACCATATTCTTCAACTTGTTGACAGGCCGTGTCACAGCCCACTCAACCACAAAAGACTTGGTGCTTTTATGGTCGATTAGTGGTAACTTAATGTACCTTCCCGTTACATTCCCCCCCACTTAAGAACGCTAACAACCTCGGCAGCTGACTCCCATCAACTGAGAAATCATCCCAGGGGTCTGATTAGGGTCGGTCACCGGCCCCACCGCACAAGGACCGGCCAATTTAGGCCCATAACGATTAGCGCGCGCATAGCGCACCAATGCCGGCCCCACAAGTCGCATCGCAACAGGCAAGTCGCGTCCCATCGATGATGGCAGTTATAACCATGTACGATGTTACTGGATCGATAAACAACGACCGCGGAATTTGTGTGCAAGGCAGGAATCGAAACCGGGTCTCAAGCTCCGATGACCAATATCACAGCCCACTCGACCACAATAGACTTGGTACTTTATGGTTTATGGTCGATGTGTGGTAATCTATTGTACCTTCCCGTTACAGCCCGCTTGTTAACAGCCCATGTTGACAGTCCTTGCAAATGCGACAGTCTTCTTGCTTTGCTGCCCACCTCCCTTCCTCTTCGCTTCATCACGCTGCCGTTTGCTACACCCCTTCTTTCAATGGCCCTCCTTCTTATAGTAGGGGCACGTTCCCTTCTTTCTTTGAGGACAAGTAATGCCTCTCTGCTGGTGATAGCCTTTCAAGAATGTTTCCACAAAAGCTACTGCATCTCCACCACAGTCCGCCTCGTTGGCCTTCCGCTGCTCTACTTGCAGCAGGTAGGGCGTCACAGCATCAAGAAGCTCAGCTGCTGATGACTCCAGCACTGTTACCACCATCTCATACTCTTCTAGCAGGCTCGCCATGATAGCCCGTACCATTTCCATTCCTTTTACATCATGCCCGACTCCTGCAAGGTCTCGTTGCAGATCTCGTGGTCGGGCAATGTATTTGACGAGCGGCTCTCCGGGCTCCTTCTTGAATGCACTGAGGTCCGTGCGTAGTTGTATCGTCCTTACATTGGTTCTGGCATTGAAGAAGTCCTGCAACTGCTTTCAACACCCCCGCAACTTCTTCCAACATTTTCGACTAGTCTTGCACTCATTAATCAAGCCAAGGTGATGCTCCTTCACATGCAGGCCAATGCGTGCAAGAGCCTTCAAGCTAGTCTTGGCACAAGCTGACTCTTCACCTGCCCGTGCCTCCGCTCCATCAAGATCCACATACTCTCAGAGCTTGCTTGGTAATCAGCACCATTTTCATGCGTACACTCCATGTGTTGTGGTTGTTTAAGTCCATCTCGCTCCACCATCATCTTGTCGTCACTGGTAGCCATGTTGCCTTTTTTTGCTCCTCGTGCAGACGTCTGTCCCTCAGTTCCGACGCTGACCTAGCTAGAGATGTTGTAGTGGTCTTTCGCTAAACCTTAACCCAGCTAGAGTGGGCCCATAACCTGTTGATTATCAGAGCTAAGCAGTGTTGAATGTGCTACGTTAAGCCTATCTCACACACGAGCATGCACAGCAGCAGCTTGCACACTTGAAATAGGCAATATGGATCATGAAATCTGCCTCAGCACACACAATATATGTAGTCCTAGCCACTTTCTTACACGATGAACATAAGATTTTCGTGTTGCTTATGCTAGCTATTCCATCATGTGCTAACATACAAATGGACTCTCCTGTCTGGAGCCCTCTAGCGCCGCTAGAGGTCTACTTCACTATTATCAATGCCACAACTTCAGTCTTGCAGATATCTTTCATTGACAGTCGGAGACTGTCAATGTAGGGGCTGTCAATGTAGGCGACTATCAATCAAAGGGCTATCGATGTAGGCGACTGTTAATGCTAAGAAGCTGTTCAAGCTGACCGTAGCTTGTGAAGATAGTAGGGGCTGTCCTCCAACCCTCCTCTGTAACTTTTTACTGTCTTCACCGACTTGCTAGACACATTCTTTAACCATAGTACCACCTCTCTCACTACAGTTGGGACATCTGACTTGAGCTTCACATGACGCACTAATAACAGCTTGGAGAAGTCATTAAGGAATATGATAATGTACAACGCTCCCCCCTTAAATGGCTCTGGTAACGGACCACACACATCTGTGTGCACCAAGTGTTCAACATGCTCGCTGGCGCTCTCAAAATTCTGGAAAGGTTGCCTATGCATCTTGGACAGCACGCATGGCTCGCACAACACACCTCTGGATTGCTTGATCTGCGCATTACTCACCTTAATGCCTTTGACAAGATTTGTAGCCATCAGACAGTGAAGGTTGTCATACCGAAGGCGTCCAAACCTTCGATGTCCAAGTTCAGCTGACTCAGGGACTGTCGCCACAAGTGCCTTATCAATTTTAGCTTCTTTTCTTAACGAGCCCGTCTTGCTGCTCGCTCGTGATGAGGCAGACCTTGCCATCAACTCGGACAGACCTCTGCTCCTTGTTCTGACAGATCAGTTTTAGCCTTTAAAGCAACCTTCATGGAGAAGAGGCTAGTCTGTGCACGTCGGACATGAAGAACCTCCTATAGCTCCAGTGTGTACACACCTTCTCCCACCTTGCATTGAAGCACTGCCTGGCCTGTACCTGCTACCTCTAGGCTCCCACCCAACACCTCCGCAGTGCGCGGCCTTGTCTGAACCTAGTAGTTTTGTAGCAGCTCAGCATCCAGAGTAAGATGCTGTGTACAACCAAATTGAACACCCATACAGATTTGTCTTCCTCTGGATACTGCAAAAGCAAATGCTCCACCCACTCCTCTCTGTCCACCCTGTGAATGGCCAATTTTTGACAGCTACTAACAATTACCCTTCCTGTGCCCAACTTGGTCGTAATGGAAGCATTTCCCTTGAAAGGCTTCTTTTGCTTCTTCTGATTTCCACCCCTGTTGCCATGGCTGTTGTTGCTTGTAATAGCTTTTCCGGATAACTGCGCTCGAGCACTGGACTCTCCATCAGCCTTATTGCCCTTAATCCGTGATTCTGCCTTCAACAGGATTGGTAGTATCTCCTTAAAATTTCTAGTTGTTGTTGATGCCCTCCAACACGATCACAAC
Organism: Chlorokybus atmophyticus; assembly: GCA_009103225.1. Classification (NCBI taxonomy): domain Eukaryota; kingdom Viridiplantae; phylum Streptophyta; class Chlorokybophyceae; order Chlorokybales; family Chlorokybaceae; genus Chlorokybus; species Chlorokybus atmophyticus. The sequence continues at coordinate 38,268 of RHPI01003020.1, forward strand.
AATCTTAAACTCGCGTGGCAACCTAGACAACACATTCAAGTACATATCATCCTGAGACTGAATCTTCAATAAAGGTCAAATCATTTCTGCGCTTCTGTGCACGTCCCAAATACTTTGTAACTGTCTTACTAGCAAGCTTCCTTATGTTGTAAAACGCTTGCTTAAGCTCAATTTTACGATCAATACAGCTTGTAGAGAACATGTTTTTCAAAGCTTCCCATGCATGCTTGGCATCAGATTGCATCTGTAGCAGTGGCCTATGACATGCTCAACGTGCATACTCTCACAGTGTTACCCTCATTGCTCGAGTGAGTGCGTTGCATTCTGCACCAGATAATGCAGTCTATATCTCGGAACACATCCCTGTGCATTCGTTATTACTGTCATTACATAGTGCGCACACAAGCACTAGTGTGGTGAGAGGTAGCGGCATCAAGACAGGCAGTAGAGCACAAACACTCTACCTTGCATACACTTTCACCTTTGGACTAGCTGTATGTGCAAGCCCACCCCGTTCTCTCCAATAGTCGAGGGTGACCTCAGCAGCTAGAGCCCAACCTCCAACCTCACCTACGAGCGGACCCGCAACGGGAGCAACGATCGTAGCAGCAGAGGCTCACGTTCTGTCTCCGACTTTACTTCCTTCCTGTACACTCCACGGGATTGAGCTTCCCAACTCTTGTCTAATAGTAATGACTACGAGAGGCAGTCTTCCAGCTCAACCACGTCCCTGCGCTTCTCCGGACGTGCTGGCACTCCCTCCGAGGCGAGTCGCTGGACGCATTCATCATCAAAGTTCCACTCTAAGATGCAACAGCAGGCGCTGAAAAACAAAAACTGGTCAGATGAGATCGCTTTTCACATTAATGCTTAGTATCTAGACCATGAAGCACGAACGTCTGGAAGTCTGCTGCTGAACTGCATCGGGTTGATGGCTATGGCGAGCTTGCCAGCATCAGAGCATCTGCGTCACTGCACTGTCCAGCAGCCGTCTTTGCACCTGCCACTACCGCTGCAGTCACCGGTTTGTCCATAGCGGCAGCCACCGATGGAGCAGAGGAGGAGGAACCTGAGTTGGTGATCGTCACCCTGACCCCTGCAGAGATTGAGATCAGAACGGCCGCGACGGGCCCGAATCCTAGACCGTTTTGCTGCCATCCTTGAAGAACAACGAACTGCAGGCGTTGAGGTGGGCACACCCCTAATTGTAGCAACGCCTGGCTCTCATGCGGGAGGCAATGCTTTCACCCTCGGGTCAGTTGCACTGCGCGCACCAGCCATCATTGTAGGTGCTACCATCTCTAACTCTCCACTCAAGGATCTATACGCTGCACTTCGTCGCACCTGCCCACTGCAGACCACTAGCAAAGTGGAGGAGTTGAGGCGGTTCCAACGCAAGCCCAATGAGGACCCTCTACGCCTGTACTCAAGACTAGAAGGTCTGTTGAAGGACATTGACTACAAGATCGTCAGCAATGAATGGCTGCTGCGGTGGTATATGTCAATAAGTTGGATGCCACCATGAGCGAGTCAACGCGCCTGACCCTGAACTACAGCAGGCCCCTTGGCTACACGCTTAAGAAAGCTTTTGAGACTGCACAAGCCATCCATAAGTGCTTGGTGTATGGGAAGGCAGTGTTGGACACCAACCGCAGCGCCTCACGGCCTGTAGCTAGCACAACTGTCGAGCCTCCTCGCCGCAAACGTGACCGGGACGCTCCACCAGCACGCGACGAAGGGAAACGGTCAGCGCATACTGCTTTGCCTACCCCTGCGCTATGTCATCGCTGTGGACGGCATGAGCACTACAAAAAGGAGTGCACCAAAGAGTACTCAACTCTGATCTGCGACTACTGTCACAAGACAGGCCACTTGGAATCAGTCTGCTGGCTTAAGTTCCCTGAGTTGAGACCCGTTAATAGCTACAACAGCAACAACTCTGGCGGCCACAACGGCAACAACTCTGGTGGCTACAACAGCAACAACACTGGCGGCCACAACGGCAGCAAATCTGGTGGCTACAACAGCAATTACACCGGAGGCCATAACAACACCAACAACTACGCCAATGCTCGCAAGGAAGAGCAAGGCTACATGGGGAAGAATCGCCCTCCTTAGTGCAAGGGATTGGAAGGACATCCGCGCGCTGCTGCTGTTGCCGCCAAGGCTCCAGCCAACCCGCCAGCGGATGACCATATGGCTGCCCTCATGGCGCATATGACATGCTTGGAGGAAGACAAGAAGCAGGACTACCGCGCCTGTTACTCTGCCTGATGGGCACTGATGGCTCCAAAGCACACGAGAGACACCAACACTCCGTCGCATATTTGACCATCTCGACGAGTTCGAGTAAAAACCGCAACATTGTCAGCAGCTACCTCTTTTGAAGCCACCAGTGGTGCTGCACCAGCAGCAACAGTTGCACCGGCTACGACGACTCCATCAACATCAGCAGCAACTGCTTCAATTTTACCAGTTGATGGGTTTTTAAAAAAAAGAAAAAAAAAATCACCGGCTGGTACACCAGTGAGCATCGTAACGCCGACACTGGTTAGCACGCAGGCAACAGCCACTGCTGTCATCAACCCTACAGCAGTAGGTCGCACCGGTCCCGATCCAACTGTAGGACCACCTGTGTCAGCATGCGTTGAGACCACTCGCGCGCCATTGAGCGGCCCTCTCGACACCACCGGCAATGCCATCGTCGAGCCTGCTGCCACTGCAGCGACATGCGCAGCTATTTTGCCCGCCCTCGACGTCACTCAAGCTGTCCCTCGAGGTCAGCAAGGTAAGCGTGCTTGGGAGACCATCATGCGTGGAGCAGATCCCACTACCATTGCTTCTGGGCGCAGAGGGGGAGCGCACAACACGCGTTAAACGCAGTAATCGAGTCTTCCCACTGCCTGATTGTCACATGCTGCCAGAACAAACTCAACGGCAAATGGAGGATGAAATTCTCGACGGCACGGCGCCTCTTATGCGAGATCTTGTCTTTGTAGTCAAAACACCTGTTGTACTGGAGTTGGCACTACAGCTGTTCTGGACTCTGCACAACGACATGCAGACGGCGCCACGCCAACCTGCAGCAGTCCGTCATGAACCCTTTAAGCGCAGCCCACTGGACACGTATTGAGACCGGCAACCCAGCGTATAGCAGCACATTGTTGATGCAGCCGACATGCCTCTGGGTGACAACAAAGCACTGAGGCCCCTCAATACCGTTCGACTTCATGAGCGCTACACCGCGCTAAAACAGGTGTTTACCTGGCGACAGGATCAAGCGGCAGCGATTGACGCAAGAGCGCACGCCCTTGCCAATGCTCGCGCTGACATTCTTTAACCCACAGTCGCTGGCCCATCATCCAGTACGACACCTCTCGTCGGTGGGCCCTTCATTAACCACATGAGGGCGCTGGCCCAACAAACCAGGGGGGTGATCGCCCCGCTGCTACCCGCCTTGTTGGAAGACTTGCCTAACGATTAACGGGATCCAGGGAGAGGCTACCTCACACCGCAAAGGTGGACACAACGAGATGGAGCAGGTTCAATCGGGGAACAGCAACTTCGCACTGCCCTATTGCGACAAGCAACCATGCTGCACCGACAAGAAGACATTGGCCTGAGACGGGTGTTGGGGATGCGAGAAGGTGGTCATGCAGCTCGAGCAAGACTAGTGACTTGGCTAGTCACCAATCACCCCGCAGTCCCCCTGTTCGCCTTCGGCACCGGATTGTTCTGGTTGGACGCCTTCCTGCGCTCGCTACGGCAAGCCTATGACGAGGTTGCCTTGGCAGCCACTAACACCTTAAAAGGAGTCCAAGAGGCCATACTGGAGTTGTTAGGGGTGGAAGCAGCATGGCAACGCAGACGCATCGCAGCTGCTTGAGAGCAGCATGTCCAACAGCCAGAGATTTACCTCACTGTGCGGGCGCGAGCTGTTAAAGGTATTACATGGGTGATGCTTGTATCCGGTCAGCTTGCCCTTCATACAGAAGTCGAGGGTCGAAGGTACCATGAAGAAGCGCGTGGACTCTAGAATTAGCAAGTCGGTCGAGTCATGACGGACTCTGGACCAGGCTGCTTGGTAGAGCCTTGGGAGAAATCGCGTAGCTTCGTGGACACGTAAGCTTAGCAGGCGTGGCTTAGCTTGCTGGAAAGCTAGTTGTGAGCTAGACAGCGTAGCTTACAGAACAGCAATCGGCGGAGTATAGCGCACGCGATGCTTGCCAATGTAGACGTGTGTAGGGACTGGCGGGGTATAAAGCCCAGACTTGTTGCAATGAAGATAAGAGGTCACGATGTAGCATGTGTGCGGATGCTATGGCGGCAGTAGCAGTCGTGCTCTTGTATTGATGTTGTTGGCGTGTCATTTGCACGTGTGTATGTCAACAGGTTATGGGCCCACACATGCTTGTGTAGGTTGATGGAGTGTGTTACAATTATATGTGTAGCTGTAGTTGCTTTGTGGTAGTGTGGGGTTGTGAGGTCTGCGAGCAGAGAGGGCAACCAACCAAGGCCACCACCATGGACGGCTCGAAGATCGCGATTGGACTACTGGACGTTGACAACTACAACACTTGGAGTGTAAAGATGGAGCTACTACTGGCCCACAAGGAGATGCGAAAGTACATGGACCAAGAAGAGGAGATAATGGAGATCTTCTGGTGACTGAAGAAGAGTACGTGAAGTACTTGGAAGAGGAAGCGTTCTTGATACGTGGGAGCTAAAGATGTCAGCTCGTGTTGCTGAGAGTGCGAGGAATACTTGGTGAAGCGTGGTGAAGCGCTTTAAGGAATGCGAGAGGCAACCCGTGGTAAGCACATTGATGTGCTTGGTGGAAGGAAGGAGAGCAGATGGCAACCCTTAAGGTCGAGCACGGTGGAGTGTTTGATGGACCTTCCGAAAAGGGGAGCGAGGGCAGTCCTTGAGGAAGCACGGTAAAGTGCTTGGTACTTTGGTTGAAGCATGTGGAGTGCTTGGCTGAAGGTGCATGCGAGGAAGCGTGATGAGCATCCTGGAAGCGTGATCACTTGGCTGGACATGGAGCATCCTGGAGGCGTGAAGCTTGGAGGCTATACGCAGAAGCATGTTGACATGGACATGAAGATGGCCATGGTGTGTGCAAGGTTGCTGCATTGACAAGGGTGGTTGAGGATGGAGTTGCAAGATACCACAAGGTCATGAGCAACAAAGAGGCACAAGTAGGTTGCGATTGCGGAGTCCGTGGGAGCTGCAAGTGGTGGAAAGCAAGTTGACTAGAGGAGTCATAGGCTGATACCGAAGGCGGAGGCACTGTCAACAAGGACAGATGCAGCGGGTGCATGAAGGCAACATGTATGTACAGCAAGGAGCAAGGTTGGTGGTCAACCATGAGGCTCGAGTTGCTGTGGAAGTGAATGACTACAAGGTCATCCATGTGAAGCATGGAGGCGTGAGAAAGAAGGTGAAGGCTTGCGTGAAAGCAAGCGATGTGCGTGAGTAATGGAGGCGCTTATGTTGAAGGACAAGCTGCCCACGTGGGAGTGTTGAAGGTATTACATGGGTGATGCTTGTATCCGGTCAGCTTGCCCTTTATACAGGAGTCGAGGGTCGAAGGTACCAGGAAGAAGCGCGTGGACTCCAGACTAGCAAGACGGTCAAGTCATGACGGACTCCGGACCAGGCTGCTTGGTAGAGCCTTGGGAGAAATCACGTAGCTTCATGGATACGTAAGCTTAGCAGGCGTGGCTTAGCTTGCTGGAAAGCTCTGATTGTGAGCTAGATAGCGTGGCTTACAGAACAGCAATCGGCGGAGTATAGCGCACGCGGTGCTTGCCAATGTAGACGTGTGTAGAGACTAGCGGGGTATAAAGCCCAGACTTGTTGCAATGAAGATAAGAGGTCACGATGTAGCATGTGTGCGGATGCTATGGCGGCAGTAGCAGTCATGCTCTTGGGCTGATGTTGTTGGCGTGTCACTTGCACGTGTGTATGTTAACACGAGCAACAACGGTGCTGGAGGTCGGAGTGGTCAATGGCAGATGGGAAGCCTACATGGCAGGGATCTCAAGGGTTCCCACCATCACCCACGACATAAGAGCGCGGCTCCTGCGCGCAGTGTATTCACAGCCCATGCCTCAGAATGACTGTTGGAGTGACGTGGTCAACAGCCCAACAGCCACATGGGAAGATACACTGGTCAGGGAGGCAGCTCATGCAGTACGCTAAACTTATGTGGAAAAGCAGGCTGCACGGGAGGCGCGCCCACAAACACCTGGTTCTCCAGGGTTTACCCAACAGCCACTGGCTACTCCGCCAGAAATAACCCCAGCCACACAGAGGCGCAATCCCCCTTGCGCCACAACCTGGGCATCCACAGGCAGCACCGCTAGCACCTAGGCCACAGCGTGTTTATCAACGGCCAAGACAAGGACGGTTTGGGCCAGACCGCGGTCAAAGAGGTTCTCACGACCTAGCTGGTCGAGGGGCGCTTGCCGCATTGTGCTCGATACCACCGGAAGAGACTGCAGCAGCAGTCACCCCACGCACATGCTATCGACGATTCAAGCGGCTGCGCATCCACGCGAACGCAGCCATTATCGCCAACCAAGGCAAGCATGTTACTATTAATGGACGAGCACCCAAGCGGGTGATGCTAGACTCTGGAGCCCAGCCTGTCATCATCAAATGTTACCTCGCACGTGACCTTAGCATCACCAGCGCTGAGCTAATATCGTGCCCATACGTGCTCGACACAGCAACTGGCACCAGTAACCAGGTGATTGGCATCACCAAGCAAGCCCTCTGCATTCGCTTGACAGGAGTGCACCCGTCCCACAGCACCAAGGTCATACAGGAGTGTGTGGTCACCGACGCAGGATCCTTCGACCTGTTGTTGGGACGAGACTTTAACTTCCCTGTTGGTATGGGGCTGGACTGCTGGACAGAGAAGGCGTGGTTTTGTCCTCATTGGGATCAGGAGGATGGAGAGGTTCAAGTATATTTGCCTCTCGAGCTGGTGGCTCGCGCTCGCTCCCATCGGAGGTTACCTGCAACAGCCACCAATAGGTTGTTGTCGTCAACTACTAACAGGTCAACTGCGACAGCCACCCACAGGTTGAGTTCGACAACCATACAGATCATCTGCGATGGTCACCCACAACTCTAACCAAGACTCACCTATCCCATACGACGAGTCTCAGAAAAATGCCACCGAATAAGTGGCCCACCAGAAACCAGCACAACGCCGCTGGCGCGCACAGATGGTCGCACATCAACTACTGACCAGACCACGGCTCACATCATGGTTCCCTCTCTACAAGGACCAAGTTGCGGTCCAGGAGCAACACCAGGTGGCTACTGGAATAGTGGAGTTTCACGAATTTCGTCGACAACAAGGCATCATCGTGTTGAAAGTACTTGGAGGAATAAGTAGTGGCCTCGCCGCTGTCCTCAACACCGGCGTGACGGTCACCAAGTACTTCTACTGTGACCCTGATCCACACGCACAAATTGCCCTGGGCCACCACCTGCGCCACCTACACAAATGCTACCCGCAGCGACTGCCGCTGTCGGCACTGCAAGGCAGTCTGAAGGCACTGCTACAAGACACTCATATTATCACTACCAATCACCTCCTGGCGGTGGGCAACATCGACCTACTTATAGCAGGATGGGAGTGTCAAGGACACTCAAGAGCAGGCAGCGGCCAAGGACTCGCTGATCCTCGCTCACGATTGTTTTAGGAACTGATGCTGTTAATTAGAGATGCTGCATGCAACCATGCACAACAAGCATACACAGCACAGTGGTAAGAGCAGAGCTACACCGCCAGCAAAGTGACCAGAGAAGTGGACTCACTCAATAACCCGCGGCCTGTCGGCTCTGGGCCCTCAGTCTGGGTCTTACCAAAGATCAGACAAGACTGTACCAGTCCTAACTGCCTGCAACCTACACATACAACTACAGTCTACGAGTAGCTTATCAAGTACCAGCTTAATAAGCTACAATCGGGCTAGCTAAGCTGACTGGATTATAGCATATAAGTGTTATAATTCTAGCAGTTTTCTAAGCCACAATGCCTTTTTCGACGCTGCTGCAGAGGCCATGTACTGTTCTTGTAGTGGAAGCTGCCACTGTCGGTTGCAGCTTACTGTTCCAGTTAACCACTCCACCATTCAGCTTGAAGACATATCCAGTGGTTGACCTTCTGGTATCTAGGTCACCAGCATAATCCGCATCACAGTAGCCTTGCAACTCTTGGTTGCCCCGCCCATACTGGATGCCAAGTGTTGCTGTCCTTGACAAGTAGCGTAATACTCCTTTTGCTGCCAGCCAATGCTGCATTGTTGGAGCAGACATGTACCTTGCCAATTGTCCCACAGCATGTGCAATGTCGGGCCGAGACGCTATGGACAGGTAGAGAAGGCTCCCCATAAGCTCGCAGTAGGGATGCTTTGCCTTGTCCAGCTCTTCATTACTGTCCAGTGCTCTCACCAACTGAACTCCCACGCTCAGTGGCACCTTTCTGACAATTGCGTTGTCAAGACCAAACTTTGTCACCAACTGCTTCACCGCTTGCTCTTGCGAAATGGTGATGGTTCCAGCAGCTCTTGTTCTAGCGACAACCATACTCAAGAAGTATGTTGTCTCGCCCAAAACTCTGCACTCAAACACAGCCTGCAGCTTGGTCTTCACTCGCTGCACCCCTGACATTCCTGACGCTGCAATCAGAATGTCGTCCACATACACTAACAGCCACACTTGCTTGCTCTCGTGGTAAAACAAGCTCGGATCTGCCAAACTTGCAGTAAACCCCTGCTTCGAGAGCTCCTTGCTCAGTTTTGCACGCCACACCCGTGGTGCCTGCTTCAAGCCATGCAATGCCTTCGCCAATCTGCATGTTGTACCAGGTGTTGAGATTCGGACACTACTGACCATGCATGGAGTTGGTGCAAGCACAAGTACACACACTCTACCAGAGCATACACACAAGGCTGATCCAAAAGGCTTTCTAAGGATTACAACAAAGTCACACCGCGGGCTTTTATACCCGCCAGTTCTGCACCTGTCTACTCTAGAAGCCACCACGACTTCTACACTCAACCAATTCCTGCGCTCTAAGTTGCACCACGTAGCTACTTTCAAGAGCTTTCCAACAAGCTATGACACACGCCATACAATGACGTAACCACCGAGCTACAACGTTTCTTCTACAGCGCCTGGAAGTCTCCGGACTCCGGACTCGACTCCGCGCCTGGAACCTTCTCGACTGAAGTCCTCGCCTGGATCTTTCTCGACTGGAACCTTCTCGCGCCTGAATCTTCTCGCGGCTACTCTTATCCACAGGGCAAGCTGACCGGATACAAGAATATCCTCAACACCAGGTGGCCCCTCCTGATACCCTCTTGGTTGCTGAATGTAGATTCTCTCTTCCAGCTCCCCATACAAAAATGCCGTCTTGACATCCCAAGTGATGGAACTCAAGGTTGTCTGCTGACACAACTGCCACCATAGCTCTGAAGGTTGCCAACTTCCCCGCCGGTGCAAACACCTTATTGAAGTCAACTCCTTCTTGCTGCAGAAACCCTTTGGCAACCAATCTGGCCTTGTACCATTTGATATTACCATTGCGGTCCCTCTTCACCTTAAACACCCACTTGACAGGATTAGGCTTGACCCCTGCAGGTGAAACTTTCATTTCCTATGTTGCATTGGCATGCAGCGAGGCTATCTTCTCATCCATTGCCTGACGCCAACTGTCTGCATCAGTCGTCAGGAGTGCTTCTTCATATGTCGCTGACTCCACACTCTGTGAATCTGAGCCCGCCATATAGCCAAACTCCTTATGGAAATGAACAGGACCCTTCCTGTCGTGCCCAGGATAATGCCCCCTACCTTGCTGTTGGTTTTGCTGCTGCTGATGACTCCTCTCAGCTCTGCGCGCAGCGCTGCTTACTTTCTTAGAGCTGAGCTCCCTTTCTAAATCAGCGCTGCTCACTGTCCACCAAATATAAAACAGCTGAACTAGACTCTGGCTGTTGTTGATCATCATCAGTGTCTTTATCTTCTGATGAATCGCTATTACTAATCTCCTGCAGCTGCCGTGCTCCCACGGCTTAATGGAATACAACTTTTCTGCTGATCACAATCTTCTGTGTATCCTCCAGCAGCACCTTATAAGCGTTAGAGTCTGGCTCATAGCTAACGAAGACACCTTCCTTGCTGACCGGGTCTAGCTTCTTCCTTTGCTGCTTGGGTGTCAACACATATGCAGTGCAGCCAAACACTCGCATGTTGCTAACGTCTGGAGCCTTTAAGAAGAACAGCTCCCACGGAGTCTTCGCTTGAGCACGCACTGGCAATCTATTCTTGATATAGTTGGCTGTCAAGACCGCTTCTGCCCACCAGCAGTACTCAAACTTTGCATTACTCATCATGGCCCTCACTCTTTCCATCAAAGTCAAGATTTAGCCTCTCTGCTGCACCATTCTGCTGCGGTGTGCACTGGGCGTTTGTCTGATGCACAATGCCTTGTGAAGACCAGAATGCAGCTCCTTGATCAGGTACTCCCCTCCTCTGTCACATCTGACTGTGTTCACAGATTTACCAGACACATTCTTCAACCACAGTTCAACCACCTCTTTCACCACAGCTGGGACATCTGACTTGAGCTTTACAGGACGCACCAATAACAGCTTGGAGAAGTCATTAAGGAAGGTGACAATGTAGGATGCTCCCCCCTTTGATGGCTCTGGTAACGGACCACACACATCTGTGTGCACCGACTGTCCAACATGCTCGCTGACGCTCTCGGACTTATGAAAAAGTTGCCTATGCATCTTGGACAGTGTTGAGATCCGGACTAGCCCACTCGGCTAGCCTCGCGCGAGGCTAGCCGAGTGGGCTAGTCCGGATTTCAACAAAAGGTGGGGCCCTGCGACCCGGCCGTTTTAAGGCCTGTTATTGTTCAATTCACCTCCCCCCGATGAAGAGCCCCTCGCGCGAGGCTAGCCGAGTGGGCTAGTCCGGATTTCAACAAAAGGTGCTGCCCTAGCGACCTGAGTTCAAGTCCCACCGGACGCACTGCAAAATGGCAGTGAGAGAGAGCCCGATTTTTGGCACTGCTCCATAATTCGGAGCGTCAAGTGAAGCCGCCGCAGTAGCTCGCGCGCTCGTTGTAAGACAGCCAGTGACGGAGGCTACCGCGCGCCAAGCACGCTTAGGGACAGGCCGCTGCTTGACGCGGGGGGAGGTGAATTGAACAATAAAAGGCCTTAAAACGGCCGGGTCGCAGGGCCCCACCTTTTGTTGAAATTCGGACTAGCCCACTCGGCTAGCCTCGCGCGGTGCTAGCCGAGTGGGCTAGTCCGGATCTCAACAGACAGCACACATGGCTCGCACAACACACCTCTGAACTGTTTGACATGCGCTTGCTCACATTGATGCCTCTTACTAGATTTTCAGCCAACAGATGATGAAGGTTGTCATACCCAAGGTGTCCAAACCTTCGATGCTAAAGTTCAGCTGACTTAGGGACTGTCGCCACCAGTGCCTTGTTGGTCTCAGCTTTTTCTATCAGGTAGAGCCTGTCCTGCTGTTCCCTCGTGATGAGACACACCTTGCCATCAACACGCAGACAGACCTCTGCTCCTTTTCCTGATAGATCAGCTCCAGCCTTCAACGCAACCTTCATGGAGAAGAGGCTAGCCTGTGCACGTAGGACATGAAGAACCTTCTCCAGCTCCACCCTGTACACACCTTCTCCCACCTTGCATTGAAGCACTGCCTGGCCTGTACCCGCTACCTCCAAGCTCCCACCCAACACCTCCACAGTGCGGGGACTTGTCTGCACCTTGTAGTTCTGTAGCAGCCCAACATCCGGAGTAGGATGCTGCGTACAACCAGAATCGAACACCCACCCGGACATCTGTCTTTCTATGGATGCTGTGAAGGCAACTGCTCCACCCACTCCTCTCTGTCCACTCTATAAATTGCCCTTTGCTGATCTCAGCTGCTGACAATAACTCTTCCTGTGCCCAACTTGGTCGTAATGGAAGCATTTCCCTTGAAAGGCTTCTTCTGCTTCTTCCAATCTCCACTCCTGTTGCCATTGTTGTTGTTGCTTGTACCAGCTCCTCCAGATGACTGCGCTCAAGCAGTGAACGCACTGAACTCTCCATCACCCTCGTTGCCTTTGATCCTTAATTCTGCCTTCAACAGGATTGGCAAAATCTCTTCGAAGAACATCTTATGATTGGTACTGATACCCTCCAACATGATCACAACAATCTCAAACTCTCGTGGCAACCCTGACAACACATTCAAGCACAGATCATCCTCTGAGACTAAATCTCCTATAGAGGTCAAATCATTCTTGAGCTTTTGTGCACGTCCCAAATACTCTGTAACTGTCTCACTAGCAAGCTTCCTCATGTTGTTGAACGCTTGCTTGAGCTCAATCTTACAACCAACAGAGCGTGTAGAGAACATATTTTCCAAAGCTTCCCATGCATGCTTGGCATCAGACTGCATTTGTAGTAGTGGCCTATGAAATGGCTCAACATGCATACTCATCAAAGCCAAAGCAAGCAAACTGCTTCGCATCCATGCAGACTCGTTACCAATTGGCGCACTCCCCTTTGGGTCAACGTAGTCCCACACCTCCTTGTAGATGAGCTTCATCTTTATCGCAAAGCTCCAGCTGGCGTAGTTGTCGTCTCCCAAAGGTTTGATGGTGAACTTCTCCTTCTCCAATCCAGCGGTTGTCATCCTGCTGTCTCCTGCTAGCTGAACTTCATCGCTGAACCCCACAGTCCTCCTGCTTGCTCGATGTACCTCTCAGACTCCCAGCTAACAGCTCCAACAACCTCACACACAGAGGAGAACACTCTCTCATAGTAGCTAGCTCTACACACGTAGATGTGGGCCCATAACCTGTTGACTAAAGATGCTGCATGCAACCATGCACAAAAAGCATACACAGCACAGTGGTAAGAGCTCAGCTACACCGTCAGCAAAGTTGCAAGAGAAGTGAACTCACTCAATAACTCGCGGTCTGTCGGCTCTGGGCCCTCAGTCTGGGTCCTACCAAAGATCAGACCAGACTGTACCAGTCCTAACTGCCTGCAGCCTATACATACAACTGCAGTCTATGAGTAGCTTATTAAGTACCAGTTTAATAAACTACACTAGGGCTAGATAAGCTGACTGGACAATAGCACATAAGTGTCATATGCTACACATGTAGAGAACACTGCATAACATGCTATATTCTCCGCAAGGGGTTTGCTGGTACAGCACGATGAGAACAAGAAGGAGCGGGTGGTGTCGTATGCCAGCCGAAGCAACAACAGTGTTGAGGCCAGCTATAGCAGCTTCGAGGGGGAGTACCTCACTGCAGTGTGGGCTATCTCCTTCTTCAGAGTTTTCCTTTTTGGTCGACAATTCCAGCTGATCACCGATTATCAGCTACTCAAGTGGTTGATGACCAACCAACATCTGACAGGGAAACTTGGTCGCTGGGCCCTGTTGCTGCAGGAGTATGACTTCGAGATCGACCACCGCACCGGCCTCACCAACCAGGACGCCGATGGCCTCAGTCGCAACCCTCACCGCAGTACCAACAATGCAACCGGAGCTCGGCACGAGCTCGGCCCCGCAGCAGCAGCTCCCACCGTGGCGGCCATGTTTGCTGTTGCCGCTGTACGGTCAGGGCGCCAGATCAACACCACCGCCACCTCAATGAAAGAGGAGATTTTTGCCCTTGAGTCTACCGGCCCCACAGTGACCACCCCCCCAGGGGATGTCTACGCGGTTAACATTGAAGTCGACGACACCGAGTTGGCACCCACCGACACCAGGCATGACATATGGCTGGACAAGCCATCACTCTCCTTCTTTCAAAGTGGCCAGCTTCCCTCCATGAGTGCACGAGAGAAAGATCGTGTCAGTCACGCACCCGCCACTATGGATGGGCGGATGATAAGGTGTACCCCCGCGTTCAGGACGAGGACAAGGTGCCAACACCAGCCACACGCGAGGGCATAATTACTGCCCTCCACACTGAGCTTGGACACTTCGGCGTTAAGCGTACCGTCAGCCTGGTAAGAGCGCAATATTGGTGGTATAGGCTGTTCAAACAGGTGCAGGGGTTCGTTGGTCGCTGCCAACAATGTGACATGATACGCGCCAACCTCAACACACGCAGCGCCACCTTGCACCCTCTCCGCATCCCCATCTCCGGTCTGTTCTATCACTCGGGACTTAACATCTTGGGAGACTTGGCACCCTCGGCACGGGCAACCGCTACATCCTGGTCACAATCCAGCACTTCTGAAAATGGGTGGAGCTGGTGTCATTACCCGACAAGAGCATCAAGGGGGTGTCTCAAGCCTTCCTCTCCCATGTCCTCAGCCGGTTCGGCAGCTGCGCTGAGGTCATCACCGACTAGGGCACTGAATTCAAAGGGGAGTTCGACACGCTGCCGGACAGATGCTACATCGATCATCGCCGCACTTTGCGTGACCACCCTCAAGCCGACGGTCTCGCCGAGCGGACAATACAGACTATTAGGAAGGCACTCCGCAAGTACGTGCTGGAGTATCAGAAGAACACCTGGGACGACCACCTGCCGTGAGTGACTCTTGGATATCGATTGTCAAAGCAGGCGGCTCTGCGCGAGTACAGCCCATACTACCTGATGTTCGAACGTCCGCCATTGCTTCTTTTTTGTGCACAGCAGGAAATAGACCATGTCGTGCACAACCTCAACGATCCCGATTGGATGCACCACGACATTATCACACGCGCCACTCTGTTCGAGCACACCGTCCCAATGGCCTTTAACAACCTGCGCATTGCACAGCACCGCGACACCTTGCGCTACGAGCGTGTGCGGAGCGGCTTCTAAAAGGAGCATCAACGGCGGTTTCAAGCAGGGGACTTTGCGTACCGCATGGCAGCCACCAAGGACACGCTCAACACCTCCGTGGGCCGCACCGTCCACAAGGTACTCAAGGTGTACCCCACAGGAGTGCAGGACCTCTTTGGTCAGAATGGCGAGAGGGTTGAAAGGTAACATGGTGAACTGCGCGCCATGTCACCTTCTTTAAATAGCGGGCTTCGCCCACATCTAGCACCCTCGCCCCGCCCGCAGCACACGCTATGAACGCTGTGGCAGTGCGGGCGACAACGCACTGATGATGCTTTGCGATGGCTGCAACAAGGGCCTGCATTGCTACTGTTTGGAGCCCCCATTGAACGTAATACCCATGGAGGAGTACTGGTGCGACGATTGCCGCACCAACGGTCCTCCTCACACGCGTTAACAGTTGAGCTCTGGAGCTGGAACCTCCCCAGAAGCTCAGGGGGGTGGCTTATTGACTGTGTGTCCTACAGCACAGCATGTACACTAAGGAGGACACCGCCTCCACATGTCCGTGTGACTCAGCGACAGCAAAGCAGCTCCACCAAGCACTCCTCGACATACGAGCTGAGTAATTTTTACTTTCATGCACTCGCTGGCCATATCCCGCCGCCGCCGCCGCCTGAACTAGCTTAATCTGGCCTGGCCTAGCTTAGCCTGGCCTGGCCTGGCCGCATCAACAAGCTGCTACTGTAAGTAGTGCTGTTCACACAGTTCTTTGCGTGAGCGGACAACGTGTACCACTGTTAAGTGAGGCAAATGCGCAAGCAACACGTAGATACTATGCCCAAATTTCTGCCAACAAACACACTGCAACCAGGCACACCAAGCTCACAGCGATGACAAGCACGATGCACACACGAGCATGCACAGGCTCTCACACAGTGAAGGGGTTCTTGGTTACCAAGGACGAGACGAGGCGGGATGGCGTGTTCGCGATTTAAGTCGTTTCACAAACTCTAAGCTTTCTCACGCACAGTGTCACCAGCTGATCCAGTGAACACTGTGCCTACTTATACAAGTCAAATCACGACTGTTCAGAACATAAGCTAACGGTCATATCAAGGCACTTTCCACAGCAATTGTCACTCGATATAGAACACAACTTATAGTTGAACTCACCATTGAACAGCTACACGCGCTGCCTATGTAGGTTATGGTCGTGAGCTATTCTGGAGTCATGACCTAGCTATTGGTCAGTGACGCGCGCGCGTTGGTATGCTGGTAGGCCGGGCGATGGTTTCGATGTAGACATGCCCGATGAAGGCTGGTATGTGTGGGCACTACGCATGACACAACGTACACCTGGTGCTCCCAGCCTAGGAGCGACGGTGGACAAGGATCGGCGGTGGAGGTGGAGGCGTGGCGGCTTAGTATCAGGCGCTTAGATGGACTTAGGTTGGTAGTAGTAGTAGCTGCTTGTTGTTGTATTAATTTATTGTGGTAGCATAGCATGGAAAATGATGCAATATGATTTTATTATTTGCCAATCATAATCGGCGCCGTCTTGAATAGACTGACGCAATAAATCATAATTAAAATGTACCCAACAGCTGCCTTTGAAGGTACACTTTGGTAATGGCAGATACCATGAGGTATCTGTCTGGCACAATCGGTTAATGTACAGTCGCCGGTACCTAACCATTGGGTACCAGCTTGTTACTTATTAGTCGGGTCAAGTCACCTTATCATGATTAGAAAGTAACTTTTTCGGGTGCCTGTCAATTAGTGTCGGTCCCTTTATGTAGATGGCCGCCGACTGATGATGACGGCTGTTATACTAAGGTCCTGTATTCAGATTACAGGTGGACTGAGCGACAGTTTTAAGGGGGTCTCCTCAGGTGCACGACCGATGCCAATATAAATTTGGTTGGCCGGCAGGGGAAACATTTTGCGACGTTGTTAACAGCCCCCAATCAAGGGATGGCTTTGTTACTAGCCGACAAGGGCCGGCATTTCAATGCTACTGCCAGTGTTATATACAATACATCCATATGTACATATACTTATTATATACATATTATTTCAAAACACCATACGCGTATATAGCCACATGTATATGAATATATATATATATATATATATATATGTGTGTGTGTGTGTGTGTGTGTGTGTGTGTGTGTTTTTAGCCATATAGAACGGATTGTCATTGACAGCCCCTAACAGGATTACCGGCACACATTTAGACAGCCCCCCGAACGACTGTTACATTTGAAATTGAAAATCTTCGATACCTTAATAGCCGCCAGGTTGCGGCTGTCCATTCATTCTTGCATTTGCATGAATTGATACTGGTACAGCCTATGCATGTCATAGCATGCACTGCATGGGCTCAGCCTATGGGCATATGAATCCACAATTGCCAAGCGGCCATCGCACGTTGCAAACAATAATCCAACTATTTTCACGTCTCCATCGGCATGTGCACTTGTAGCTTAGTGGTTTGGGCGTCGTTTGCATGTTACAGGTCGTACATTCAATCCTTGTAAATGCTCGTAATCTTATCAAACGAATTTACCAATGCCGCCGCTTCGCGCGCCATAGCGGCGTGGCCGGTGCCGTCAACAAGCCATCTTCGATGTGTCTACAATTAAACCTGAATGTTTAATTGTTGTTGTTGTTTCATAATATCATAATTTGGTCCCTGGTCTGCTGCCCGACCGCTACCTAATTCTGACGCGATTTAAACCAACCGGACCATACATGGTGCGACTCCGATAAACCATGGCTTTACTTTTTTCGCGTGAATTCGAGACCATACATGGTCCGGCTGTCTATGATAGCCAAACCATGCATGGTCCGTTGGTTTCAATTCGCAGGGGAATATTCCGGTCCAAAGGTACTAACCAATGATGGTCATTTGACGTCAATCGATGCGCCACTGCTATAGAGAGTCTACCACAATTTGTCCGCTCATGCAATGAGCTGTGTCACAGCACCATCTATAGTGATAGCTTGTTGACTTACAGTAACACCCTTTTTGCTCAAGTAAGTGGTTCATATGCAATTTGCTTAATATAGTGCAGTGCGCATCAGGGTACGCTTTGTCGCGTGCGAGCATTGTCATCACATAGTGCACATAAAAGTCATTGGAATGTTGAGTGATCGCATCAAGGCCACCGCACACGACATCACAAGCATACGCACTCTGCGGTGCATTTAATCTCATCAGTGAGAATAGGCTGCATTAGCAGGCAACCTCCCTTTCTTATCATCGAGGAGGAGACCTCTCGAGACCTCTACGGCTGCAGCTGTAGCTCTCATACCCGCGAGCGAAAGGCAGCAAGAGTGACAGCAGCGAACGAGTCCTCCTCCAACCACACCTCCTCCCAGTCTCATCCCTTGCAGGGTATAGCTGTGGACTTCTCCAACAGCGACAACAAGATGGAGTCGAGCTCTTACAATGCCTTGCGCTTTTCAAACGTCCTGGCACCACCTTGCAGGTTGAGTTCATTATTAAGTTTTAATTCAAAATGACTTGGTAAGCCATTACGAGCAACAACTTGAAGTGGACCGATGACATCTCCTTTCATATGGCGGCATAATGTTTAAACTACGAAGCCCACAAGGTGTGGAGGTGAGTAGCAGAGTTGCATCAACTTAAAGGGTATAGGGCGCTTTCCAGCGCCATCACATCTTTATCGGCATTAGCAGTGCCAGTATCCAACCCTGCTCCGGTTACAAGTGTCACTCCATTTACAGCACCGGAAAGCTGAACAAGCAGTGCTTGCAGTGGAGGAGGCACGATTGACAGCGACCGAGGCCGCCGCCGGGCGTACAGATTGCCAAAGTAGAGTCCTAAAGCGCATAGCGGCGCTTTATCATGACCATCAGCCTGCAGGCGGGTGTCCGATATTTACAGCCCTGCTTTCATATAACGACATGAAAATCTCTCTCTCGCTGTCTCTTTTTGCACGTTTACCCGGCAACTGATTAGGGATCGAGGGAATGACGGGTGCCTGACCCTGTCTGACTGTGCATGCCTTTATCGCATACATTAATTCTAGACTGTTGGTTCTGCTGTCGGCTAATGTGGACTGAGGCTGACGGCCAACAACCGGTCGATAGGTGTGAAGGTGAGCACGTGATTTTGTAATAACGGCCAACCACCGGTTGCGCAGCATGGACGATCGGCGGTTGGCCATCATCACAATTATAGCAAACAAGTCACCACTCGGTCACTTATAGTGACGAACGATAATCGGTCGTAGCGTGACCGTTGTAAAGTATGCGCGGCGGCCTGCTTGTTGTGGCAAGCAAGTCGCCTTTGCAAACGGATATGTGATGTAATGTGCCGGCCGACTATCGTTGTTACGTAGCCGTGGCACATTATGCGCCTATGCTGATAGATTAATCAATCAACCGCCCGTTCCTATTTGTTGCCGAATGATGCCGGCAAGACGGAAATATGGTACATATTGCTTTAGTATGCCGTACACTATAAAACTTCGTCACAATGAAGATATATGAAGTAATGCAAATTTTTCGGCGGATGTATTGCCCGCCGTCCAAACGTAATTATTTTAATGTATCGATAGGGTGCTTTGTAACGGATTGAGTGCGATTGCTGTTAGTTAGTAGTGTAAAAAGACTTGTTGAGGATATGAGGGGTCGTCCAACCTCGTATCAATAGAACATGTTTTTGAGAATGCGTTTTCAATGGCCACCTGTCGTGTCGTATTAGAATCGCGCGCGGTATCAAATGTGTCGTTTCTTGCTCGCCATCTGTGAGACGGTAAAAGATGCTTTCGGCTTTATACTTTATACCGTACTCGGCAACTGTGTTGTACTCTGTCATCGCCTTGTTTGCATAGCTATTTGATTGGCGCATTGCATCGTAACGGCGCTACTACTTTTTGTGAATGGTTCCAAATCATAAATCAACATGAAAGCAATTTATTGCTTTTACTTCATAACTCGAGTTGCTAAGTTGCTGTGCTCATTACGGGCTTATGGAGCGAATTTAAGAAATACTACACAAAACATGTATATGGGTGAATATTATATTGCTAGGTATGGAAGCTTACATTGTGATGGGCGAACCAAGTAAGCGTATCACTCAAGTCCAACGTTGCAGAAGTAGTGTACACTATTGTAGACAAATCTATATATTAAAAACATTTCGTGACTAATACATATACCATCATGCTTCATTATAACATTCAACATAGACCATGTTGACATGAATAATCTACCGCCATGCTGTCCATGTATGTACACACCGTTTGTGCTCTTATTATCACGTTATTAGCACATTTAAACAATATGTGGATGTGCTTTACATGGCCGAGATCTTTTTGCTGTAGATCCAACGGCTTGAGGCCGGTCGTCGCTGCTTAGCCAATGAGCGGCAGGAGGGACGCGCATACTGCCGCGCAGCCCGTCAGTCGCGAGTGCCATAAGCGATGGGCCAGTGATGGCGCTTTGTCGTGTGAGGATACGTGTGTGATGTGCCGGCCGGCCGGCCGGTCCAGCCAACCAGCTGCAGCACTAGTTAATGGGTTGTGCTGCTCAACCAATATAATGAGGATACCGATGGTATCCTTGGCAACCAGGATTTGCTTGCAGCTGGCGTAGTCAACAGCTACCGTATTTACCCCATTAGAGTTCCCCCCTTTTTATACAGTTCCCCCCGGATTTTGCCAGGGGGAACTCTATTCGGGGGGAAACTCTATTCCTATAGGGGAACTCTATTCTGTAGCAGGGATGCCGCTGGTATCGTTATGTCAACGATATCAGCGACCCCCCGCGATGGCTGTTCACACGGACTTCCCGCCAAACCTAAAGCAAACAGAGCATAGGCGGCGGCGGCGAGGTAGCCGGCGTAGTTGACGGCGGGGTAGGCCAACGCAATGGTAGGAGCGGCAGCAGCCAGGCTGGCTGCTCAGCATCGATTGGAGAGGCAGGCCGACGAAGCGGAGGCGGCGGCAAGGATTGCAACTGAAGCAGCTGCAAGGGCACGCGAGGCTGCAGCAAACGTCGCAGTAGAGGAGCAGCGAGACGCAGGAGGCCACCGTCCAACTGGCGTTGGGAAACGTGTGCACGCTGCCCGCCGCACCAATGGTGGAGGTCGGCGGTACAAGCGCCGAGCCTTCACCGTCCATCAGAAGGTGTGTCGATTAATCAGCAATGTGCGTGTGTCGTTACAGTGCGTGCGTGTGCTGCATTGTGTCGTTGTTGTTGCTGTGTGCGTGTGCTGCGTTGTGTTGTTGTTGTGTTAGTGTTGTCGCTGTGTGCGCGTGCTGCATGGTATTGTTGTCGTTACTGTCTGTGTGCTGCGTCGTGTCGTTGTGTTGTCAGCAATGTGTGTGTGTGCGTGTCGTTGTCGTCATTGTTGCTGCTGATTAGCTGTTGTGTTGTTGCCATGTTTGCTGCTAACTAGTTGCTGTTTAACTCCACAGCGCAAGTTCATCCAAATAGCAAAGCATATAGGCATTAAGAAGACGGAGAGAGAGCATGGCGTCCATGCTCCATCTTTGCGAAAGTGGCTTCGCCAAGAGTTGGAGATAATGGCTGCCAGTGCTAGCGACTGCAGACTGAAGGGTGGTGGCAGGGGGGTTGCTTATCCCGAGCTAGATACTGTGGTGTATGACTACATTGTAGATCGACGTTCTCGCGGGCTTGGAGTCACCCAAGCCATGATTAGAGTATGCACAATCAGCTATTGCAAGTGTGGCATGACGCAATTGGTGTGCATGTGTGTGGCATGCGGCAGTCAATGTGCATGCGCATGATCATGTTTGTTTGCCTGTGCAGTTGCAGGCCCAACGCTTGATTGTGGAGCACAATGAGAGCGTTGATGACGATGTGAACATTTGGACCTTGAAGGTGTCCTTGAATTGGGTCGTGCGTTTCATGGCGCGCCATGATCTCACCGTGCGTCGCCATATGAAGGTGGGGCAGAAACTGCCTCATGATGTTGCCGAGAAGGTTGAGGGGCATCGCGTCTACATCACATTGATGAAAGAGCGTCACAAATATGCCTCCAGCCAGATTGTCAACATGGATGAGGTACCCGTGACGGTGGATATGGCGGCTGGTCGGACAGTCAATCAGCAAGGCAGCCGAACCGTGACTATGCGCACGACTGGTAAGCATGCACATGTGTCAACGAAAGTGCTGTGTTGTGTTGGCAATGCTGAATGCGAGTCTGCACATTGACAGGAAATGAGAAGAAGAATGTGACGGTGGTGTTAGCGTGTGCTTTGGACGGCACAAAGCTACCACCTGTTATTATTCCCAAGCGCAAGACTATCCCCAACGACTTGGTGGTGCCGCAGGGGATAGTTGTATGGGCTAACGAGAAGGGATGGATGGACGAGGCCCACACGGTGGAGTGGGTGGATGCGGTGATGCGGAAGAGGTCTAAGCGAGTGTTTGGTAGAAGAGCACTGTTGATCTGGGACTCGTTTTCAGCACACAGGTTCGGTTTAACAGCTTCATGCACGCCATGTGCATGCCACGCACATGCACATCAGTTCTGTTGCTGCCATTGCATGTATGTGTTGATGTTGCAATCATGCAGGTGTGACTCTGTGAAGGAACGCCTCAGCGCCATCTCTGTTGATCAAGCAGTCATCCCTGGTGGGTGCACTCCCATTCTGCAGCCGCTCGATGTTGGCGTCAACAAACCTTTCAAGGATATGCTGCGTGCGAAGGTGAGCATTGTTAACAATGTGCAGTAGCAACAACTACCCTTCTTACTAGTGATGCTGACTTTGACTGTGTATGTGCTCAGTGGGCTCTGTGGATGGCTGACCCAGCCAACCACTCGTATACGGCGGGTGGCCACATGCGGCACGTTGACTGGTCAACGTTGTGCACATGGGTGCAGCAGTGTTGGGAGGAGTTGTCTGTTCACACTATTCACAACGCTTTCCGAAAGGCAGGTGTGTGCGAGGCAGATTGGGCGCCAGAAGATGTTGAGCGCGATGATGTCGACGACATCATGAACATTGATGAGCTACCCCTTGAAGAGCAGGAGGAGCGCATGATGCAGGAGCTAGCTGAGCTGCACATGCGCGATGAGCGCAACGCTCGCACTGCCGCTAAGCGCATCAACCTTGTATCAGATAGCGAGATCAGTGATGCTAGTGATGCTAGTGACAGTGATGCTTGAGTCTCTGATGCATGAGCCTTCTATGCAACTTGATGCATGAGTCTTTTATCGTTCACATTCGCATGCATGCGCGCATTGACATGGCACAATCAAGGGGCCACTCATTATGCAGCACGCACACACCACGCACAAACGGCAGGCAGTTATGCAGATACTCACGCACGGTAGGCAGGCATACATGCAATACAGTTCCCATCAGAGGGAACACTAAATGGGGGGGGAACTCTATCACACAAACACAGTTCCCCCTTTGATTTTGCCGGGGGGAACTGCATTCGAGGGGGAACTCTAATGGGGTAAATACGGTAGAAAACAATCCCATAACAGCTGAATGCCTATTCATTTCTCTGCTTGTTACTCTTGCAATTTCATCGATGCTTGTGACATTTAGCTCAAACGGATGTGATCCTAGATGAGTCGTTGCGTTGGTCTTCGTTGCCTTGCGCGATTGCAGACGCCGACAGCATCAGATAAAGTAAGTTGCCCATATTTTGGACACTTATCCACTAGTAAGCGTCCACTGAACGGCCCACTGCAGTGACTGCGAGTGTGACGGTGCTGTCAAAGCAGCAATCAACGTCGTAACATGGCCGATTTGTGATGTACTAGGGTGATTCTTCAATGTGGTGTGCCGTGAGGTATAGCCGGCACAAAATGGCCGTGCCACACCTGGGCATTCTCCAAACTGATACGGATTATGGATGCCCACTACCTGCTGATCACACACTGCCTACTACAGTGCGCGACCCTCGAATGGCACTTGCTCTTTAAGCTTATGGTACGGTGGCAACAATGTCAATGTCGCATACTGCAGCTGGCGCGGCTGGTTGCGGGCGGGCAGCTGTCCAAAAAGTGGGCGCCTTACCCTACTCATGGCATAGATCTGCAATTCACATGCGCCTGGCAACAAGCGGCCCACATTTGATGAATGCCTTGCGCGCCACTGCAGGCCCCGTCAGAGTCCCCCCCCGTATCATGGTATACAGACCCCCCTGGCAAATGCAAGGGGAGGACTGTATTGAGACATTATAGTCCCCTCCCTTGTTGTGTCCCCCCTCGAAAGGGACAGTGTTAGTGTTATGTCTGAATAAGAGTATTGTATAAGATGTATGCGTAATTACGCATACAATATTATATGGTTGCTAACGTTGAACTAATATTGATACACTTCATTCATCACCTAAGCGCTTAAAGCACATGTACATGGATCAGTCATGAGTGCCATGACGGTCGACGCGTCGTTGACCATCTAGAAATGTTCAGAAATCACACGGTCAGTTTTAATTCAATTTTTTGCACGTTAATCACTGAACTGTTGCGTTACACAAGATATACGTAAGTCGTATACTGTAACTCGACGTAATCGGCGGCTTCTGCTACACAATAGAGCCCCCCCTCCTAATAAAGTCCCCCCCCCCCCCCCC
>RHPI01003020.1:68910-80480 GCA_009103225.1 Chlorokybus atmophyticus
GGGGGGGGGGGGGGGGGGAGGGCATGTCACACACTTGCCTTGGCACGTGCAAGTGGTGCTTCACACACATTAATGATGCCTTACAACCCATCATGTGTGTACTATACAGGTTGCAACAGTTGTCCAGAGCTAGACCTTCGCTCTTTGCGAATGTACTTGTCCACACCCGATTTGCCCCTTTGCAACGCGCCTGCCGCGGGTTTCGTCATCGATTGGGAGGCCCATATGCCCTGCACAACAAAACCCACTCAACCCCACAAATGCGCACGCACACGCACACATGTTTGACAAACTTACATGCTGCTGCTGGCTCCAATCCAAGTCTTTTCTATAGCGTTGGGAAGCCGCCGCAACGCGTGTCTTATCATACTTAATCATGCTCAACAAAGTCAATATCTCAATCAACTCGAGCACGCTTATGGCCGATGCGCCAAGGAAGAGTCCCAACAATCCTCCTATGTTGGATATGAGCGCCCCGAATGTAATGGCAATAGACTCATTGAACTGGGTTAGGATCAGTTTGGAGAAGTAGAAGTTGACAAGGATGAAGTTGTCCTGCATGTTGGAATAGACTTTGTTGTAGAGAGTGGTGTCGTTAAAGATGTCCTCAACGGTGTGGTTGAGTGCCAGCGAAGGAAAGCGCTTCAGAATGGAACGGACGGATGCCCTCGAAGGAAGTTCCATTGTTGTCACGACGTTGTTGATGCTGCCGGACTGGCAAAACCTGCAGGCATAATGTGGGGAGGGGGGTCCCGTCGCCGCGGGTGCAACTTGCACCGTGCAAGTATACTGGCAGGCAAAGCAAAGCTGATAGGATTTTACGCGTGTGGCTAAATAAGTGAGAGAATGTGCATGAGTGACACGCGCAATCTAGCCACTCAAAGTGTGTGCAACACATTGTTGCCGTCAAAGTGTGTGCAACACACTCTTGCTGTCAAGGTGTGTGTGCTGGATTGGGAAAGTGGTGACGTTTGCTGGCTGACTTGGTGGCTGGGCCTGGCTTAGCCTGGCCTGGCCTGGCCTGGCCCAGCAGTTGCTGCGAGGTAGAAGCTCCTATGCTCACCGCGGCTAGCAGAAGTGGCCCGTTAGTATGTGTTGAAAATAACTACTAGTCGTCATATAAGGCATGCAGTGTCGCAGGTGACTAGCACACGCACTCTCTTTCCTTTCTCTTTGCACTCAATCTTCTCTCTCACTCACTCACTCAATTTCGGTCTTCCAGTGAGGTCTCCTCAATATGTCACTGTCGTATATCGGCACGCACGCATGCATAACATTCTCTCTCTACATCAGTCGTCAGTTCAGTGCGCTAGAAGCATACATGTCAAAGCACACACATACGTAAGCATGCTCCTTCCTCCTCGCTCTCACTCACTCTCTCACTCACTCATGTTTGCTCCTTAGCGAGGCTTCTATCTATCTCACGCTGTCACTCTACAATACTGGTACGCACGCCCATGCACATGCGAGTGTCTGTCAGACAGACATTCACATGTGCATGTGCGTGCGTACCAGCACAAGAGAGCCACACAGACACACACATGCGTGTTTACATGCTCATATCTCTCATTGTATGCAGTGAGACCCACACCCCACCCTACGGCTGGTACATAGTTCACCTCGCACAGGATGGAAATGTCGGACCACGGCATAATTGTGGTAGAGAAGACCACCAGCGACATGCTAGACTCTCCTTCACTCAAGCCCTCTTCCTCCTTCCACAACCACACCAGCTCACTCCCAGCCCGTTTCCCCTACATTTGTGAGAGTAGCTACTCTCACAAATCGCAACTCCAAGTCCCCGACACCATCCCTCCCCCGGACAAGGACGCCGACAACATCCCCGTCCTCAGCACTGGTGCTCATGATCATCATCACGAAGATGAAGAAGAGAACCCAAGCTGGCTGTTTGACCCGCGAGTGGATGAACTGTGTGGGGACTTCACACTGCACGGTAGGTCTATGTGTGCGTGTGTGTGCTCGTTGTTTACTGGGACAAATACCTTCCTTTGTTTCTCAGCCATACCGAGGGCCATGAATATCCACACCAGTCTAAGGCGGCGGTCAGTGTGGCTGTTAGTATTCATCGCTGGGTTGTGTGTGTTCCTGTGGCTGGCAACCATACAGATCAGAGCGCACCTCGCCCGCAACACGAACACCAACGTCGCACTGATCGACGAGTCGTACGGGGCAGGACTGCCCTTCCCCTCAGTCACAATTTGGAACCAAAACACAGTATGTGCGTGTGCGTGTGTATGCGCACCTGTGTGTGACAGGCCCCACAGCATGTAGTGTGGCTCACTCACCTTCATCATGCAGGTAAGGAGATCTGCAGTGGAGAACACTTCATACTTTAATGAAATCTGCGGCGAGGAAGCCGGCCTGCTCGGGGATGTCAGCGGCGGGGTCCAACGATACCCACTCGACTGGAACGACACTCAAGTATTGGTTTTAAGTTTGAACATTTGTTGGTTCAAACCGCGTTACTGACTATGTGTTGTTGTTGTTGTTGTTGTGCAGATTCTTGATGCTGCGCATCAGTTGGAGGACATGTTGGTCGGATGCACGTTTTCAGGTCGCAATTGCTCTGCCGCAGATTTCTACACGTCCGTGTCGCCATTCCCAAACCAGCGATACGGCGCCGCGTACACCTTCAGTAAGACTTGCAAGCATCATGCGTGCGTGCATGCGTGTGTAGTTATGGGTTTTGAAACACCAATTCCCTGGCAGATATATATGGCCAGTTGGCAAGCTATTCGGGAGGTCCGACTGGAGGACTGTCTTTGGCAATACACATCGGACAAGTATGCATGCGAACATCCTCGCACACATGCAACTATGCCAACAATTGGCACATGCCCACACGTAGGACACTTGCGTGCGAGCATACTTTACTTGGCTACTGTGCCAGTCTGTAACCACGTTCATCATCATTGTTGTATGTGTTCTCCTCCAGGATGACTACTGTCCTCGCACGTGGGGCGCCGGCATTGCTTTTGAGCTGCACCACCACGTGCTGCTCACCAACGTGGAGGCCACGCAGCACATCAACCCAAACAACAGAGCGGTACGTATACGTATGTTGTGGTTGTTGGCACTCGTTGACTGATTCCCATACTTACTCATCAGGTCATTCGACCTGGGGTTTGGGCCAATGTGGACCTCTCTGCCGTGGAACAAAATCTTCTCGGACCACCTTATGGTAAGTACACTGTGTACTATATATCTGCGCTGTGCGCATGTGCGTGCGCATGCGTGTACTGCAACTTGTGCACGTGTCCATGCTGCGAGCACACATGTGTGGGTGTGGGTGTGGATGTGTAGGTGTATCTAACTGCTGCCTTGCTGCAGGTCCCGAGTGCGTTGACTTAAACAAGGGTCAGTCGTACCCGCCGAAGACGGCTGCGCTGGATTGTGCCATCAACTGCGCAGGGTTCGAGACATACAACAGCTCCCAGCTCATACACTTCAACCGCGCGGACTTCCTCGCCGTTGAATCTGCAGACGTGAAGTGCGTTGAAGACTGTTTCAACCTCACACTCACAACGTAAGCAGGGATGGTGTGGGTGTTTGGCATGGTCACACACGCGCACGTGCGCACCCACGCACCCACGCTCTCTGTGTCTCCAGGTTTTGCCAGTCTGGCAGTGTGAACAATGTCGTGACAACAATGGAACTTCCCTCGAGAGCATCATTCCGTTCCATTCTGAAGCGTTGGCCTTCGCTGTCACTCAACCACACCATCGATGACATCTTTAACGACACCACTCTCTACGACCAAGTCTACACCAACATGCAAAGAAACCTTATTATTGTCAACTTCTACTTCTCCAAACTGATACTAACCCAGTTCCACGAGTCTATTGCCATCACATTCGGGGCGCTCATATCCAACATAGGAGGTTTATCGGGCCTTTTTCTTGGTGCATCGGCCATAAGCATGCTCGAGTTGGTGGAGATAATAACTTTGTTGGGTATGATCAAGTACAACAAGACACGCGCTGCGGCGGCTTCACAACGCTACTTAAAGGACTTGGATTGGAGCCAGCAGCAGCATGTAAGTTTATCAGACATGTGTGCGTGTGCATGTGTGTGCGTAAAGTAAGGTTTTGGGTTCTGTTGTGCAGGGCATATGGGCCTCCCAAGCGATGAAGAAACCCGCGGCATGTGCGTTGCAAAGGGGCAAATCGGGTGTGGACAAGTACATTCGTAAAGAGCGAAGGTCTAGCTCTGGGCAATTGTTGCAACCTGTATAGTACACACATGATGGAGTGTAAGGCATTTTGAACGTGCTTGAAACACCTCTTGCATGTATACAATAGCACTTAACTCCAACCGTATGCAGCATTCATTAGCATCAGCTCTACGTGCCAGCGCAGTGCAACTTGCACTGATTGTTAGCCCTTTGGAATGGCTAACGATTGTGCATGTCCATGCAGCTGCGCAAGCACACTTTTAGAGTATAACGCGGA
This sequence comes from Chlorokybus atmophyticus, assembly GCA_009103225.1. Taxonomy (NCBI): domain Eukaryota; kingdom Viridiplantae; phylum Streptophyta; class Chlorokybophyceae; order Chlorokybales; family Chlorokybaceae; genus Chlorokybus; species Chlorokybus atmophyticus. The sequence goes on from RHPI01003020.1 coordinate 73,383, forward strand.
ATTACGTCATGCACACACTCACCAGTATGTTTGTTAGTGCCGTTGCCAAGCATGCCGACTGAGCTAGCACGATTGTACTAGTGGCCTGTAAGCAGGCGCTATGAATGTAAGCTAGCTGCAGTTGTGTAGTGGTGTGTGTTTGGCAAGGGGAGGGGGGCATGCCTGTTTTGTCTCAGACAAAACAGGCATGCCCCCCTCCCACTTCAAACAACACAACGCGATGTCCGGGATCATCCACATTATGTTGCGTTGCGTTGCGTTGTTCAAAGTGTTATATGTGATGCCATGAACTATTTATCAAATGCAAATTGAGAGGCAACGACAGCTTTTTGTTCAAATAAGTAACCATATTTACGCATGTAAGATATTGGGTGGGTTTTATATACTGCGTGAAGCATCAATTGCGCCCTCTTATTCACCAGTCAACAGTCCCGGACAAGAGCTCTCATAAGCCCCTCTTATGGATTCTGCAAGGACAAGCAAGGTATGTTGAGCTCATTACAATGAAATGCGATGAATGGTCTTTCCTTGTTGAGAATATCAAATAATGTACATGCAGTGTCCAAGTTGTATTTCTCAATTAAATTCGTGATCTTATTGAAATAACAATTCTTCACTCTGCCCCCCCCCCCCCTATAATTTGTTGTAATGAACCTGCTTGATCACGTGTTCATTGTTATAAGATATGGCAAAGACCGATAGAATCAACAATCTCATAAGCTTTGTGTGTGTAATGCGATAATTATTATGTCATACGTGTCATTTTACAGGATTGCGTGAGGCTATCGCATGCGTGTATCTTCATTGTAGCTCAGTCAACAAATTGTGGACCATGATAAGCTCATGGCTGCATTACAATTATAATCATGAATAGATCTAAGCACCTGATTCGATTGCATTATGAGACTCTTATATCGCATGTGTCATAATGTTTACATAAACTGATTGTTTCATAACATAATTACGTGGTCTCATGCCACTATGTATGCCATGGTAATTGCCTTGTTCATTATTTATGCCTTTGCTTGATGATAAATGAGTGCGTGAGTAAGCATGAATTGTCTTTCAAATGACACTAACCGCCAACTTTACTATAAGCAAAGAGGGAAATGACCCTTATCAACTACGCGCGGCTAGCGAATCAAAAACTTTATATAGCTTACATACGCGTCGGACTTAATATAGCTTACATACGCGTCGCCTCATACATCGTAATAGTAATCTAAAAGACACAACGGTGTTGAGCTATTGCGGTCAATCTTGATTTTGATTGCAGCTTTTGTGTAAGAGTAGAGTTGATTGTCTTACAGTCGTAAACGATGTAACTTACACAAACCCCCTACCTATGGCTATTACGCATCATATTAAATGCACATACCGCTATACTATTTTATTAGATATTAGCATCCGGCTTGAATAGAAGCTTGATTTCAGCCCACTTATTTTATGCCTTGGTGAAACAAGTTGGCGTAGTAGCTAAAAACAAGCACATTTGTAGATGTGACTTGAACTAGCATAGTGTCAAATGGTGCAGGGGGATCTTCCCCCCCCCCCCCCCCCCCCNGCAATTGATGCTTCACGCAGTATATAAAACCCACCCAATATCTTACATGCGTAAATATGGTTACTTATTTGAACAAAAAGCTGTCGTTGCCTCTCAATTTGCATTTGATAAATAGTTCATGGCATCACATATAACACTTTGAACAACGCAACGCAACGCAACATAATGTGGATGATCCCGGACATCGCGTTGTGTTGTTTGAAGTGGGAGGGGGGCATGCCTGTTTTGTCTGAGACAAAACAGGCATGCCCCCCTCCCCTTGCCAAACACACACCACTACACAACTGCAGCTAGCTTACATTCATAGCGCCTGCTTACAGGCCACTAGTACAATCGTGCTAGCTCAGTCGGCATGCTTGGCAACGGCACTAACAAACATACTGGTGAGTGTGTGCATGACGTAATTCCGCGTTATACTCTAAAAGTGTGCTTGCGCAGCTGCATGGACATGCACAATCGTTAGCCATTCCAAAGGGCTAACAATCAGTGCAAGTTGCACTGCGCTGGCACGTAGAGCTGATGCTAATGAATGCTGCATACGGTTGGAGTTAAGTGCTATTGTATACATGCAAGAGGTGTTTCAAGCACGTTCAAAATGCCTTACACTCCATCATGTGTGTACTATACAGGTTGCAACAATTGCCCAGAGCTAGACCTTCGCTCTTTACGAATGTACTTGTCCACACCCGATTTGCCCCTTTGCAACGCACATGCCGCGGGTTTCTTCATCGCTTGGGAGGCCCATATGCCCTGCACAACAGAACCCAAAACCTTACTTTACGCACACACATGCACACGCACACATGTCTGATAAACTTACATGCTGCTGCTGGCTCCAATCCAAGTCCTTTAAGTAGCGTTGTGAAGCCGCCGCAGCGCGTGTCTTGTTGTACTTGATCATACCCAACAAAGTTATTATCTCCACCAACTCGAGCATGCTTATGGCCGATGCACCAAGAAAAAGGCCCGATAAACCTCCTATGTTGGATATGAGCGCCCCGAATGTGATGGCAATAGACTCGTGGAACTGGGTTAGTATCAGTTTGGAGAAGTAGAAGTTGACAATAATAAGGTTTCTTTGCATGTTGGTGTAGACTTGGTCGTAGAGAGTGGTGTCGTTAAAGATGTCATCGATGGTGTGGTTGAGTGACAGCGAAGGCCAACGCTTCAGAATGGAACGGAATGATGCTCTCGAGGGAAGTTCCATTGTTGTCACGACATTGTTCACACTGCCAGACTGGCAAAACCTGGAGACACAGAGAGCGTGGGTGCGTGGGTGCGCACGTGCGCGTGTGTGACCATGCCAAACACCCACACCATCCCTGCTTACGTTGTGAGTGTGAGGTTGAAGCAGTCTTGGACGCACTTCACGTCGGCGGATGTGACGGCGAGGAAGTCCGCGCGGTTGAAGTGTATGAGCTGGGAGCTGTTGTATGTCTCGAACCCTGCGCAGTTGATGGCACAATCCAGCGCAGCCGTCTTCGGCGGGTACGACTGACCCTTGTTTAAGTCAACGCACGCGGGACCTGATGATAGCCACTCAGCAGTTTAGTACACCCACCCACACACATACACATCTGTGCTCGCAGCATGAAACACACGTGCACATGCACAGGTTGCAGTACACACGCGCAAGTGCACGCACATGCTCACGCAGTTCAACTACAAAGTAAACAATGACTCACCGTAAGGTGGTCCAAGGAGATTTTGCTCTACGGCAGAGAGGTCCACGTTGGCCCAAACCCCAGGTCGAATGACCTGCAGAGAGTGTGTTAGTGAGCCAGTCAGTGTGAGTGCCCACAACCACACCCACCACCACAACTTGTGTACCGCTCTGTTGCTTGGGTTGATGTGCTGCGTGGCCTCCACGTTGGTGAGCAGCACGTGGTGATGCAGCTCGAAAGCGACACCGGCGCCCCACGTGCGAGGACAGTAGTCGTCCTGCAAAGCACACGTACAACATGGTGTTAAACACGGGTCGCAGACTGGCACAGTAGGCAAGTAAGTTGTGCTTGCATGCAAGTGTCCTACATGTGGGCATGTGCAGTGAGCTTGCATGCGTGTGGCCGCGTGTTTGCTTGCATACCTGTCCTATGTTTATGGCCAGAGACAATCCTCCAGTCGGGCCTCCCGAATAGCTCGCCAACTCGCCAAATATATCTGCCATGGAGGTGTTGGTATCTTTATAAACTAGTACACATGCACACACGCGTGCGCACGCACACACATCATGTGTGCTAATCTTACTGAAGGTGTATGCGGCGCCGTATCGTTGGTTTGGAAATGGCGTCACGGACGGGTAGAAGTCTGCGGCGGAGCACTCGCGCCCCTGAAACGTGCACCCGACCAGCATGTCATCCAACTGATGCGCAGCATTAAGAATCTGCACACAACACATAGTCAGTCACGCAGTTTGAAACCAACAAACATTCGAATTTGAAACCAGTACCTGAGTGTCGTTCCAGTCTAGAGGGTAGCGTTGGACCCCACCGCTGACATCCCCAAGCAGGCCGACGTCCTCCCCGCAGATATCTTCAAAGTTAGGAGTGTTCTCAACAGCAGACCTCCTGACCTGCATGGGCAAAGATCAGCCACGCTACATGCTGTTGGGGACTGTCACACACATACACATACGGTGTTTTGGTTCCATATGGTAACTGATGGGAAGGGCAGTCCTGCCCCGTAGGATTCGTCAATGAGTGCGACATTGGTGGTTGTGTTGTGGGCGAGGTAGGCTCTGATCTGTACGGTTGCCAGCCACAAGAACACACACAACCCCGCGATGAATACCAAAAGCCACACTGACCGTCGCCTTAGACTGGTGTGGATATTCATCGCCCTCGGTATGGCTGAAACATGAAACAGCGGGAAAATGTAATGAAAAATGTATCTATCACGCATGTAACAACAAGCACACAAGCACACATACACATGCATACACCTACCGTGCAGTGTGAAGTCCCGACATAGTTCGTCCACTCTTGGGTCAAACAGCCAGCTTGGGTCCTCTTCATCTTCATGCTGTTGATCATGAGCATTGGTGCTGAGGGCGGAGATGTTGTCGGCGTCCTTGTCCGGGGGAGGGATGCTGTCGGGGGCTACGAGTTGTGGTTGTAGTTTATGGGAAGAGGGGAAAGAGGTTGGGAGTGAGCTGGTGTGGTGATGTGATATGTCGAAGGAGGAAGAGGGCTTGATTGAAGGAGAGTCAAGCATGTGCATGTCGCCGGTGGTTTTCTCTACCACGATTATACCGTGTTCTGCCATCCTTCCTGCGCGATCATTGTGATGTTCACTTTGTACCAGTGAGTTTTGTATCTCACACAATCACACCCCGAGCGCGTACACACACTTGCAAGAGAAGAGACGATCTCTCTAGCATGTGAGTGAGTGAGAGAGTGATATGAGTGCAAGGAGCATGTGTGCGTACTCTGACATGCATGCTTCTGGCAAATTGCATCTGTGTGATCTCAACAATGCTGTGTACATGCGTGTGCGTGCGTGCTGATGTAAGAGACTGACAATGATAGCTTAAGCAAAATGATGCGAGTGAGTGCAAAGAGGAAGGAGCGTGCGTTAGTATTTATAAGTACTCTGCCATTGAAAATCTGCTAGGAAGACTGCAGTTACGTTTACGTCATCACATCCACCTAGATCGGCCAAGCGCTGTGCTCACGACAGCAGCGCTTACCTGGCAAAACTGCTGGGCTGCCAGGCCAGGCCAGGCTCAGCAACCAAGCCAGCCAGCCAAACGTCACCACCTCCCAGTCCTACACCGTGGCAAACTTCTCTGCCTACATACTCTGCCGTTAAAGTATGTTTCACTCTTTCTGGAAATAACTTGAGGGGAAAGAGTGTGGTGCACACACGCCGCCCAATCTGCTTGCCACTCACGCAAAATGGCTAGGCTATCTACTCTATGCTGTAGCAGCCTTGGCATGCCAACACTTGCACCCGCGGCGCCGGGACAGGTGCTGACACGCAATCATTCATCACCGGCAGTAACCGGCTTACTGACGTACGGTGACCGACGTAAACGCCATCAAACCGGATATACAGGGCATTATATACCGGCTAGAGTGTCCAACCTGGACCGACCCCTGGCTGTCGTTTCGCCCCTGAAGCGGGCACTTAAGCTGCCGCGCGACACGCGGTTAAACGTGGTTTTGCGCCCGGCCGCGCAGTCAGGGAACGCACGCTGTGGTTACCATATGATCCTTGCGGTCGGGCATCACCGCTCGGTGTGATTCGCAGCTTACTAGCCGTGACGCACCGCGTCACTTACTAAACCGAATCTCTGATGGCGCCGCCGGAATAGGTTGCAGCTGGTGCCCTTGCTGCGTTAGCCACACCACGTGGCACCATCGGGCGCATTCAGGTAGATGCAACTGCGCACCGCAGGCGGGGAGGGGGCTTCGTGAAACTCATGAACTCATGAACTCCGTAAGTTACGACTGCTCCAACTTGGAGCCTCCAAGCCTCGACAAGATTGCCGTTGCATGTTGATCATGTATTTAATTTAGTGCGGATGTATGAGCTATTCAAGTAACATGCAAGGCACACACAAACACACAACATTCACACGCTCAAACACATGCACAACAGCGAGCAAGCCTTAAAATAAATATAGAGGCATAGAGGCATACATGCACTATCTATGTGCACTAATTACGTGCGTGCAAGGGGTGAAGATGAGGGCGGGTGAGCAGGCAGGGCAGGGCAGGGCAAAGGCGCGCAAAGAACCACCACTTGTGGTGGCGCAGCAGCAGCAACGACAGGCGTTTGACGTTGCAATCCTCGCAGGTGCACACCAATAGCAGCAGCAGCAAGCAGGTAGCAAGGCAGCAGGGCGAGGGCGGGGTGAGGGATGCTGTGCTGTGCGGTGTTGTGGTTGGCGGTGCAGTGCAGCCAAAGGTAGTAGTGTCCAATGTAAGACCCGTCACAAGTAGTTACAAACAGTCAAAATCAGTCCAAAATAGCCTGCAATCAAAGTCTCCAAGGTCTTGTCATAATTAAGGCAAGATTAGCAAATGCAGACCAGTGTGTAATTGATAAGACGTAAGAACTGACTGTCACGCAAGAGCAGCATGCAGACATAGTATGTACATGCGCATGCCTTAAGTTAGTCATTAGCTAATACAGAGTTAATTGCATTAATATATGCTCTTTCTACTCGTTTTTGATACATTACGTCGTTATCATGGTATATCATAGGTTGACGTGGCCAGTACGCAAGGTTTTCCATACGAAGTTCATATGATTGGACAAAACTTCACAGGGTATCGATCATGGTATCTCATGCACAAATATGCGTGCACATGCTAGTCTGCATCACCAGGCAAGCGGAGCAATCACAAGCAGAGGCAATTCATTTATGTTACATCCAACGCTTGCGCAGAGGTTGTCTTGTTACTTCAGTCTCAGCAGGAACACCAGCGTAATGTTGTAGAAAATCACTTTGCCAGGCTTGCATAGCATAGATCAGCTGTACACGCCTGCCATGCATACTTGAACCCAAAGGTTGTTTATATGCCCCC
>RHPI01003020.1:81524-104777 GCA_009103225.1 Chlorokybus atmophyticus
CCCCCCCCCCCCCCTCCCCCCTCCCCCCATCCTTTCAAACTTCCCTCCTAACACGTGTCTCGTCCACACTTACACCCAACCACAGGTCCCCATCGCTTCCCCTCCGCCCAGCGGAGCGGTACGACGGCCGTATCGCCCCTCTCTCACACCTTGCCACATCTGACATCTCACCTGCTCTTCTTTCATCATGCGCGCCAGCCGAAGCACTCACAGCGACGTGTTTCACGCGCCGTTCGCGAGCGCGTTCGTCACGCCCCTGCAAATGCGAAATGCGGGGACAAGTGGGCGAGCATTGTGATCCGATATGGCAGAGCGCACTTGCAGATAACGATCAAGGGATTGGAGACATTGGAGTTGAACTTCGAGGTGAGAGAGAGAGAGAGTCATTGTCTTATTGATAGGATGTACTGTCGGGCCTGGCAGGGTCGTGTGCTTCTCCGGGTCGCTCCCAATTGTATTGCCATAATGGGGGATGAGGCCAGCCTGGTAGACTGTTGGTTGTGTGTATGTAGCTGCACAGTACAAAAGGCAGAGAATACCCCGCTGTCTGTACCTACCCATGAGAGAAACACATGTGAGGCTGACAACATGTGGTACAATGTGGTGCTGTGTGTTTACATACACACGTGCAAGTGACATGCCAACAACATCAACACAAGAGCATGACTGCTACTGCCATTAATGCCATACAAGTCCAGGGGTTTTATACCCCGCCAGTTTCTACACACGTCTACATTTGCAAGCACCGCGTGCACAATACTCGGCCTTTTAACGCGCTCTAACTTGCGCTGTTTAGCTCACGACCAGAGCTTTTCAACAAGCTAAGCCACGCCTGCGAAGCTTACGTATCCACAAAGCTACACGGTTTCTCCCAACGCTCTACTCAGCATCTGGTCCGGAGTCCGTCCTGGCTCGACCATCTTGCTAAGTCTGAAATTCACGTGCTCAGCCCATACCTTCGACTCTCGACTCTTGTGTAGAGGGCAAGCTGACTGGATACAAGCATCACCCATGTGATACCTTCAACACTCCCACGCGGGCAGCTTGGTCATCAACACCGCCAACATATTCGCAATCCTTGCTTCTCTTCTTCTTTCGAACGATGGCATAGGAGCTCTTTACCTCCTCTTGCTCCAGCTCCTCCACGCTTCCCTCCAAAGCTTAAAACTTGTTTGTAGAGAACACCTTGTCCTTCACAGCAACTCGGGCCCCTTGGTTGGCCTTCAACTTCTTGCCCTTGTCTCTGTGATGCTCTTGATGCACGTGCTCCTTGCTAACCTTCACTTGCTGCACCTTGCTCGCCAGCGCTTCCTTGTAGCTCTTTGCAGCTCCCACGGGCTCCGAGCTCCTTGTGACAGCAACCTTCTGTACCTCCTCCTTGTTGCCATGGCCTTGAGGTGTCTTAAACGCTGTCCTCTCGACCACCCTTGTCTTTGCAACAACCTTATGCGCACCGTCCTCCTCCACATAGTAGAGTCCACCCCTGTTAATGCCTACTACATGCGTGACACCGCCAAGCTCTATACGAGCCTTGTCCGCATTAAACACAGCCCTTGCACCAACTATCGTGGCTCTACGTATTGAGAACAAACTAGCATATGCACGTGGCACATACAGTACAACCCTAAGCACAACCTCTTTCACCATACAACCAACCTTGCACCTCACATTGGCATCTCCCTTTGCAACAGCTTCCAGCATCTGCCGGTTCCCAAAATCCACCGTAACTGGCTCAGGTAAATGAGTGAGGTTGGTGAGCTTGCTCCTGTCGCTCGTAAGGTGTCTGTTTGCTCTCGTATGTAGCACCCACCCAAGATACTCCGCTCCCTCATCCGATGCATGGAAAGCAACTGCTCGCTGCTCACCATCAGCCTTCTTCAACTTGGGACACTTCATCTTGATGTGACCACGTTCCCCGCAATGCCAACACTCCACGTTGCTGCTTCGTGTGCCCTTCTTCACATGCCTCGATGAAGTCGCGAAGGCCACAGCACCTCCAGGTGCTCCCTCACCAACATCGTCCTCCTTCCTCAAGCGCTGCTCTTCTTAAAGAAGCATTGGTGTCACCCCATCCATTGACAAGTCCTCCTTCCCAGACTCCAAGATAGTGACAACAACCCTGTACTCTTTAGGCAAACCTGAGAGCACAGCCCACACCACCTTAACTTCCTTGAGCTCGTGGCCAACACCCAGCAAGTCCCTCCACAACGCTTTCGCTCACGCCATGAACTTGACAATGGGCTCCCCGCTCTCCTTGCGCAATGAGTTGAGCTCCTGCCTCAGCTGCAGTCTCCTCGCCATGTTGCGCGACATGAAGTGGCTATCCAACTTCATCCAAAGCATTATGCTCCTGTGCACTCTTGCACTCCTTCACCAGCACTAGGTGATGATCAGCCATGTGCAAGCCTATAAAAGATAAAGCTTTTCTCCCTTGTGTTGCTAGACACTCGCTTCGCCTACAGGGCCTCCGCTGGATCCACATACTTCCACAGCTCCTTGTGGGCCAATAGTAGCTCCATCTTCACGCTCCAAATGTTGTAGTTATCAACGTCCAGTGGTTCAATTGTGAACTTCAAGCCGTCCATGCTTGTGGCCGTGGTTGCCCCTCTGCTACTTGCAGACCTTACAACCTACTCCACACCAAGCAACTACAGCTACTCACACAATCGTAACACACTCTATCAACCTACACAAGCATGTGGGCCCATAACCTGTTGACATACACACGTGCAAGTGACACGCCAACAACATCGACACAAGAGCATGACTGCTACTGCCATTAATGCCATACAAGTCCAGGGGTTTTATACCCCGCCAGTTTCTACACACGTCTACATTTGCAAGCACCGCGTGCACAATACTCAGCCTTTTAACGCGCTCTAAGTTGCACTGTTTAGCTTACGATCGGAACTTTTTAACAAGCTAAGCCACGCCTGCTAAGCTTACGTATTCACAAAGCTACGCGGTTTCTCCCAACGCTCTACTCAGCATCTGGTCCGGAGTCCGTCCTGGCTCGACCATCTTGCTAAGTCCGGAGTCCACGTGCTCAGCCCATACCTTCGACTCTCGACTCTTGTGTGGAGGGCAAGCTGACCGGATACAAGCATCACCCATGTGATACCTTCAACAACTCCACCATTCAGCTTGAAGACATATCCAGTGGTTGACCTTTTGGTATCCAGGTCACCAGCATAATCTGCATCACAATAGCCTTGCAACTCCTGATTGCCCCGCCCATACTGGATGCCAACTGTTGCTGTCCTTGACAAGTAGCGCAGTACTCCTTTTGCTGCCAACCAATGCTGCATTGTTGGAGCAGACATGTACCTTGCCAATTGTCCCACAGCATGTGCAATATCAAGCCGAGACGCTTTGGACAGGTAGAGAAGGCTCCCCACAAGCTTGCAGTAGGGATACTTTGCGTTGTTCAGCTCTTCATCACTGTCCAGTGCTCTCACCAACTGAACTCCCACGCTCAGTGGCACCTCTCTGACAATCGTGTTGTCAAGATCAAACTTTGTCACCAGCTGCTTCACCGCTTGCTCTTGCAAAATGGTGATGGTTCCAGCAGCTCTGTCTCTAGTGACAACCATACTCAAGAAGTATGTTGTCTCTCCCCAAATCTCTGCACTCAAACACAGCCTGTAGCTGAGTCTTCACTCGCTGCACCCCTGACATTCTTGACGCTGCAATTAGAATGTCGTCCACGTAAACCAACAACCACACTTGCTTGCTCTCGTCGCAAAACAAGCTTTGATCTACCAAACGTGCAGTAAACCCCTGCTTCTGGAGCTCCTTGCACAGTCTTGCATGCCACACCCGTGGTGCCTGCTCAAGCCATGCAATGCCTTTACCAATCCGCATGCTGTACCAGGTGGCCCCTCCTGATACCCTCTTGATTCCTGAATGTAGATTCTCTCTTCCAGCTCCCCATACAGAAACGCTGACTTGACATCCAAGTGATGGAACTCCAGGTTGTCTGCTGACACAACTGCCATCACAGCTCTGAAGGCTGCCAACTTCCCCGCCGGTGCAAACACCTTATTAAAGTCAACTCCTTCTTGCTGCAGAAAAAACCCTTTGGCAACCAATCTGGCCTTGTACCTTTCAATATTACCATTGCCGTCCCTCTTCACCTTGAACACCCACTTAACAGGAATAGGCTTGACCCCGGCAAGTGGAACTTCAATTTTCCATGTTGCGTTGGCATGCAGCGAGGCTATCTCTTCATCCATTGCCTGACGCCAATTGTCTGCATTAATACTCAGGAGTGCTTCTTCATATGTCGCTGGCTCCACATTCTATGAGTCTGAGCCCGCCATAGCCAAACTCCTTATAAAAACGAACAGGACCCTTCATGTCGCGCCCAGGTTAATGCCCCCTTTGCTGTTGGTTTTGCTCCTGCTGATGACTCCTCTCATCTTTGCGCAGCGCTGCTCACTTTTGTAGGGCTGAGCTCCCTTTTTGAATCAGAATCACTGTCCACCAAATATGGAACAGTCGTTGCTGTGCTGAACTCAGGCTGTTGTTGATCATCATCAGTGCATTCGTCTTTTGATAAATCGCTGCGTAGGCTATACTCAGCCTTTTTACGCACTCTAAGCTGCGTTGTCTTCCTTACAACCAGAGCTTTACAACAAGCTCTTACACGCCTAATATGAGTAAGTATACGCGGAGATACAAAGCAGTTAGTAAGGCTCCTGTATGGAGTCCGGAGTCTGGTCCGACGACGCCATCTTGCTCAAGTCCGGACCTAGTGCTCGTCCTTACAACCTTCTACTCATGTGTGGAGGGTCGATGCTGATCGTATGTAGGAATGACTCTCAACACTCCCACGCAAGCAGCTTGACCTCCAACGCTTGCTCCTGTAGTCAATCACAGATGCCAAGTCCTGCGCAACAAGTCTTGAACTTGAGCAGTGACAATGGCTTTGTCATCAAGTCCGCCAGCATGCCCTCGGTGTTGCAATACTGGAACTCCACGTCCTTCCTTGTGACTCAGTCACGCACAAAGTGATGCATAACATCAATGTGCTTCGTCCTTGCTGAGGCAATAGGGTGCTTCAACAACTTGATGGCTCCTTGGTTGTCACAATAGATGACGAAGCACGCCATGGGTGCTCCAAGTTTGCCATGAGTTTGCAAAGCCAGAGTGCCTCCTTCACTGCTGCTGCCGCTGCCATGTACTCAGCCTCTGATGTAGATGCTGCTATTGTTGGCTGCAGCCTGCTGTTCCAGCTCACCACGCCTCCCTTCAGCTTGAAGACGTAGCCTGTAGTGGACCTTTTGCTGTTAAGGTCACCAGCAAAGTCCGAGTCGCAGTAGCCCTCAAACTCAGTGCTCCCGCTCTCAAACTTGATGCCAACTGTTGCACTCCCAGCAACATAGCGTAGTACTCCTTTTGCTGTTCTCCAGTGCTCCATGCTCGGTGCAGACATGTAGCGAGCAAGTACTCCCACATCATGTGCAACATCGGGACGTGTGCACAGTGCCAGATAGAGCATGCTGCCTACCAGCTCACCATATGGATATTGAGCCTTGTCGAGTACCTCCTCATCTTGATGAGGGCAGTGCCAAGTGTGAACGGTGTGGTCTTGGTCTTCGCTTCAGTGAGCCCAAAGTTGGTGACGAGTCTTCTCACCATCTGCTCCAAACTGATCTTAATTATGCGTGCAGCCCTGTCGCGCTCAATCACCATGCCAAGGAACACTTCGCCTCTCCAACATCACGAACTGAGAATGCTTGCTGTAGAGCAAGTTTCGTCTCCTGCAGGTGGTGCACCTGCCTGGCGGTAATGATGATGATATCATCAACATACACGAGCAGCCAGACCTTGTTGTCTGCATGGATGAAGAGCCCAGGGTCTGCAGAGGATGCGGTGAAGCCAAGTGCCTCCAGCTCCTTGGTGAGCTTGATGTGCCACATACGCGGTGCCTGTCGCAACCCGTACAGAGCCTTGATCAGCTTGCACGCTGTGCCTCTCTCCCCTTCTTCATATCCAGGTGGTTGCAAGATGAAAATCTCCTCCTCCAGCTCTCCGTAGAGGAAGGCAGTCTTCACATCCAGGTAATGCAGCTCTAGGTCTTCAGCAGCAACCATAGCTAGCAGTGCACGAAAGGTGGTATGCTTACTTGCAGGTGCAAACACTTCGTTGAAGTCCACACCTTCCTGCTGCAGGAAGCCCTTTGCCACCATTCCTGCCTTGTAGCGCTCAATGTTGCCCTGACCATCACGCTTCACCTTGAAGACCCATTTCACTGGAATGGTCTTCACTCCTTGCGGTAACTGCTCCAGTGACCAAGTGTTGTTGGCATGGAGTGACGCAATCTCCTCGTCGATAGCACGCTGCTGTTGAAGGTATTACATGGGTGATGCTTGTATCCGGTCAGCTTGCCCTTCATATAGGAGTCGAGGGTCGAAGGTACCATGAAGAAGCGCGTGGACTCCAGACTTAGCAAGACGGTCGAGTCATGACGGACTCCGGACCAGGCTGCTTGGTAGAGCCTTGGGAGAAATTGCGTAGCTTCGTGGATACGTAAGCTTAGCAGGCGTGGCTTAGCTTGTTAGAAAGCTCTTGTTATAAGCAAGGCAGCTTAGCTTACAGAACAGCAATCGGCTGAGTATAGCGCACGCGGTGCTTGCCAATGTAGACGTGTGTAGAGATTGGCGGGGTATAAAGCCCAAACTTGTTGCAATGAAGATAAGAGGTCACGATGTAGCATGTGTGCGGATGCTATGGCGGCAGTAGCAGTCATGCTCTTGTGTTGATGTTGTTGGCGTGTCACTTGCACGTGTGTATGTCAACAGCTGCCATTGCTCCGCATCTAGTGCTAACAATGCCTCCTCATAGGTGCTTGGCTCCTCATTGTGCACACTGGCGACGTGTGCCTTGTGTAAGAAGTCATGTGCCTTTCTCTCCCTCATTGGGTATCTCCAAGCTGCGTGCTCCTGCTGCAGGTGCGACTGCTTGTCTGCTACAGTAGAGTCCTGCTTACCCTTATCGTCGATGATGGCCTTGCCTGCAACTCCCCCTTTCGTAGGAAGTTCCTCCGGCTGTGCTTCATCTTCATCTCGAGGAAAGAAGCCTGCTTCTGGTTGTGATAATCCCTTGTGGAAAACCACCTCCCTGCTCACGATGATTTTAAGAGTCTCTTCGAGCAAGATTCTGTAAGCCTTGGGACCCGGTTCATAGCCAACAAAGATGCCCTTCTTGATGACCGGCTCCAGCCTGTGCCTGAGCTGTTTAGGCACTAGTGCATATGGCGTGCATCCAAACACACGCATACCACTTACATCTGGTGTGGCTCCATAGAAGTGCTCCCACGGAGTCTTCTGCTCTGAGCTTACCGGAGACCAATTGCGGATGTAGTTGGCAGTGAGTACCGCCTCCTTCCACATTTTGTCTTCCATCTTGGTGTCATTGAGCATGGCTCGAACACGCTCCAAAAGTGTCCTGTTGAGGCGTTCAGCTGCTCCATTCTGCTGCGGGGTGTAGGGTGCCGTTGTTTCGTGGCGTATGCCCTTGCTGGCAAAGAACTCCTTCAACTCCTTGTTGATGTACTCCCCTCCTCGATCACTCCTCATTGCCTTCACCTTGTTACCAGACTGGGTCTCCAATAAGGCCACAACTGTGCGCACAGCTCCAGCAACTTCAAACTTCAGTGTCAGCGGAAAGATGACGGATAGCTTGCTGCAGTCGTCAAGGAATGTAGCAAAGTACGTGACCCCTCCCTTCGCCACAATGCGCATAGGGCCACAGACATCCATGTGCACAAGCTCGTAAGGATGCTGACTGCTTGAAGAGGATGGTGGGAATGGCATAGCATGCTGCTTTGCAACCAGGCATGGTTCACAAAATGCACCTGATGCATTCTTGAGTTCTTCTGTGCTGAGATGGATGCCCTTGACCATCTTCTCAACGACAAGGCGAGTGAGGTTGACGTAGCTGAGATGCCCGAACCTTCGATGCCACAATGTTGGCGACTCCTTGTCCTTCACCACCATAGCTTGAATGTCAATGTTCTTAGGGTGCTGCTCCACGTGGTAGAGCCCTCCCGGATCAGTGATACCAACCATGTGCACGACCCCATCAAGGATGCCTATGCAGCCACCTTTTCGAAATAGGATCTCCGCGCCTAAGCGCTCCGCAACCCTCACAGAGAATAGACTCGCAATAGCCTTGGGAACATGCAGGACGTTGCGTAACAACAC
Source organism: Chlorokybus atmophyticus (assembly GCA_009103225.1). Taxonomy (NCBI): domain Eukaryota; kingdom Viridiplantae; phylum Streptophyta; class Chlorokybophyceae; order Chlorokybales; family Chlorokybaceae; genus Chlorokybus; species Chlorokybus atmophyticus. The sequence goes on from RHPI01003020.1 coordinate 89,735, forward strand.
CTCGCGTAGTGTGTTACCAACCTTGCACTGGAGTCGTACATTGCCAACTCCCTCAGCCACCAGTACTTCGCCACCGAAGCCCGCCACCTTGATTGTGGACGTCAGCTTCCTGTAGCCCTCCATCACCTCCTGGTTTGGTGTGAGATGACGATTGCAGCCAGAGTCCACCACCCAGAAAGCTGTGCTCGCCCTCGAACTGGATGCAGTAAAGGCGACATGTTTCTCCTTGTGTTGGTGCTCGTCGCCGCTGTTGCTGGTGCTTGCTCTAGGTTGCCCCAGTTGTTTCTTCCTACAGTCCTTCACAATGTGCCCCTTCCAACCACACCAGTGGCATGTGAGGTCGTTGTGACGAGGATTGCCTGGCTTGTTGCCCTTGTAGTTCTCTTCATGGTTGCTCTTCTTTGCGTGCTTGCCGTTGTAGAAGGCGACGGCATCCGCTTGCTCATCCTTCTTCACAACCCTCTGCTCCACGGTGAGCAGGTTTGGTAGCACATTGTCCAATGTCAACTCCAATGATGACGTCTCCAGCAGGGTTGCGACGACCTCGTACTCTGCTGGTAGCCCTGCAACAATGGCCAGCACTACCTCCGTCTCCCCCATATTATGGCCGACGTTGATGAGGTCCGCCCACACCTCTCTCGCGCGTGCAACATACTTCGTGATGGGTTTTGCTGCCTCCTTCCTGAGTGCGCTGAGCTGCTTGCGTAGATGCAACTTTCTGGCATTGTTCTTGGCTCTGGAAAGGCTGATAGCTTTTCCCAAGCTTGTTTACCATCTTCACATGCAGTAAGCATGGGAAAGTGATGCGGTTTGCAATTCAACACAAGCAAAGAGTGTGCTTCCGAATGCTTTAACCACACAGTATGAATGCTCTAACCACACAGTATTCGCTCCTGGTGTTGGTGGTGGTGCCTTTGGATCAACGTACTTTCACACCATTTTGTGGATGAGCAAGGCCTTCATCTCCACGCACCATGTGTTGTAGTTGTCGGTGTCCAGCTTTGCAATCTGCCCCCTGTCGTAGGTCGCCTCCATCTCTGTCGTGCCTGCCTTCCTTGCAGATGACACCCAAGGCTGTGCTACAAACAAGCTACCGTAGTGTAGAACTACTAATGCACACAAGCTGGTCTCACACTCCTCAAGCGTAGTGTGGGCCCATAGCCTGTTGAAGGACTAGCATGCACATGTAGATGAGGCAAGCATGGATGCACAGAGACAGAGCTACCGCCACCAGAGCATACACAAGTCACATCACATTCATCTATTACAAGTTGTCCGCTGGTTCTTATACCAGCCGGTTACACACACGTCTACGTTTGCAAGCACTGCGTAAGCTATACTCAGCTTTTTAACGCGCTCTAAGCTGCGTTGTCTTTCTTACAATCAGAGCTTTCCAACAAGCTCTTATACGCCTAATACGAGTAAGTATACGCAAAGATACAAAGCAGTTAGTAAGGCTCCTGTCTGGAGTCCGGAGTCTGGTCCGACGACGCCATCTTGCTAAGTCCGGACCTAGTGCTCGTCCTTACGACCTTCTACTCTTGTGTGGAGGGTCGATGCTGATCGTATGTAGGAATGACTCTCAACAACTGTTGCTCCCCATGTGTTTGTTGACCGGGGAGATGCGGGTGGGCTCCCTTGTTGAAGATACCCCTTCCCTGGTTGACGCTAGTTTGCTGGCCAGGTGTTGGTCATGTTGACGATGAGGGCAGCGATTTCCCCAGTGAAATATCTGCTCAACGCCCCCAATTGAGCGCGTCTGATGCGCAACCTGTTCTCGTCGGTGGGATGCTGCGGCCTGTTCACCCAAATGTTGGCATTTGATTCGGCACGGGTGTCGTTGATGAGGACGCTAGCTGGTGCTTCATCGATGTCCCGCTGGACATCTTCAAAGTCGTCCCGTTCGTGACGACGGACCACCTGTTCTTACTGTTCACGAAACTGGCGAGCCCGATCCAGTGTATAGAAGTGGCGGCATTGCTCACGCCATGAACATGTGTCCAAATCAGGGTCGTGCCCAGCGGACGCACAGCAAATGCCCGAAACAGCTGAACCACCTGCGGGTCTAAGTCGTCGAAGTGGTCCAGGTTGGACGGCTCTTGGTTGGGTGGTGCCAGCAATGCAAGATGCTCCGGTGCCGACCGATGGCGGTTGTACAGATCCCGGAACATAGTGAGGGTTTCATCGGTGATGCGAAGGCTGCGGAAGTCGTGGCCCAGCTCCTGACGATGAAGAGGGACAGTGTCGACACCATATAGCAGGGCATCCTTGTCGATGCGCCACATAAACTGGTCACCTTCAATGTGCGCGGGGGTAATTGGCATGCCAGCGGCTGTACGTGTTGGTTCTTGTCTGATTGGGAACAGTGCTGCCGGTACGTAAGCTGCGAAGGTTGAAATTGCCTCCGCTGTCGTGGACGTGGAGGGTCCCGCCCCCGTGGCAGCCATAGTGGACGTTGATAGTCCGGCCATGGTTGTTTTCAGGGCAGCAATACCAAGGTGGGTGATGGTTGCAGTACCGGTTGGCTGCGCAGTGGAGTCAATAGCGGCGATGGTTGCTGTTGATGAGATGACTGCCATCGAATCGGCAACAAAGACAGCTGAGGTTGCAACAATAGTTGTCGCAAGACTTTCATCAATGTTAGCGGTAGCGACTGTCGTGCATGGTGCTGCATCAGCTGCAGTGGAATCTGCGAGGGCTCCTGCCGATGCAGACAATGCCTCCGAGGCAACAGGGGTGTTGGCCGGTGAAGGCGCTGTGGTTGTTGCTGCTGTTGTTGCCTCTTGGCCAGCGGAACCAGTTGTTCCACCTGTGGAAGATGTCCCGGCGTCCCTTCAAGTTTGTCGTGGTGGCTATATGCGGGTAGGGGGGGGTAGATTTCTTACGCTTCACTCCCATTGCTGCCCATCGTGCCGTATAGCATGCGCGATTTTCATCCTCCATGCCTTTTAGCATCGCGTGCAGCTCATCCATCCGTGACGTGAGGGCAGCAACCACCTCCGTGTCCGTCTCACCGTCAGGGTGGATCACACGTTTTCACCCTTGCGGGACTTGTACTTTGCGCTTCTGCGCACATTCCCACCACAGACCGGTACAAAGGTGGAGGAGTTGCGTCACTTCAGGCGCAAGGCAGGGGAGGATCTTCCACGCACTTACACCCGTATGGTCAAGCTGCTGAAGGACACCAACTACAAGATCCTCAGCGACGAAGCTGCTGCAGTGTTCGTCAGCCAACTTGAGCCTCCACTGAACACAACGGTGGACAACGCTCTCAACAATACCCGACCACAAAGGTATTCGCTGCTTCAAGCCTTTAAAACAGCCCAGGCAATCCATGACCGCCAGGTGTGGATGTGAGCCGTGCTGGATATGAACTCTGGTCTCTTACGTGCTTCTGCCTCTGCTCAAGACCCCAACCGACGTGATCGCAAGTCTTATCCCACCAACACACCCCGGTCTCCTACGAAGTCAGCTCACCCTGCACTACCTGCTTTTGTCGTCGGCCATCCGTGTGGTCGACACGGCCACTATCAGAAGGACTGCACGGAGGAGAACGGGAACCTGGTGTGCGACCACTGCCGCAAGAACGGACACTTGGAGGCCGTTTGCTGCGCCAAGCGCCCTAAGTTAAGACCCTCAGGCAGCTACGATGGCAGCAGCGGTTACAATAACCACAACAACAACGGCAACAAGGGCAAGGAGCTAGCCAACAACGGCTATCGGGGGAAGAACAACCCGCCGAAACAACAACAAAACCATCAGGTTGGACCCAAAGCAGGCAACGCTGCCTGCAAGTCGCCGGTGGTGCACCGGGTTCTCGCATGCTGACGGAGACTGAAAACAGTGCGCTGCCTGCAGCGATGTCTCAGGTTCCCTGAGTCCTTGTCCGGATTGAAGTATCAGGTACGGTGGCGCGCTGTCGTGCTTGTGCTTCTTCAAGCGCAGTTTGCTGTTATGCCATTAGCCTGAACGCCAAGAGTTGTACCTGGGACCGGCGTGCTTGTTGCGCTGCTGTCAACTCGCGGTCGACCAAGGCAGGATCAACCGCTGGTATATCTGCTTTAGCTGTCAACTGCTGGGGCCAAAGCTTCCGTAAGAGTAGGGCCTTACAGTGGGGCAGCTGGGACAAGGGGCGTGGTAGGGAAGCCAGGAGTTGATGCTTCCATGGGCAGGGCTCCGGTGCCGGCCAGAACTCCGTACCCTCCAATCTCATGCTGTGCAGCAACTGACCTATACACCTCATGTGCCTCGTGGTCTAAGCAAGTTGCAGCCATGCGAAAAAACAGTACATCTGATCAGTTTGGAGTCTTAATCGCATAATAGCTCAGCCTGGAGTCGAACATGATGATCCATTCGTTCAGTGGTGTTGTGCCAGGACGTCCGGAGAAGGTGAGACCATGAGTGGAGCCGGATGCCTCCACGTCGTCGCTGTTGAGCTGATCGATGAAGCTTTCAACTTGAAGACGAGACTGGGTATGTCTGGAACGGGATACTGGTGAATACTGGGGGCTGTCGCTATTGTCGTCGCCCTCTCCTTCGTCGTATCGTCCGTAGGATAGGTTCGCGCCCAACCAACTGCCGAAGTCGCTAGTGGTCTCCTCGGTCACAGGGTAAAGCCCGTACCGATGAGTGGACTCTCTGACTAGTGTAATCTCACTCATGCAAGTGGCACGATGAGCGCAGGAAAGATCAAGGCAGAGTGTGTGTGCTCTACTGGTGCTCCCCCAATGCTACCACTCAACACACTAGTGCTTGTAGATGCACTATGTGCTGGCAATGATAACACAACACTGATGCAACCAGCGCCGCTGAAAGAATGCAAGCCACGCTGATGCACGGCACTCAGTTGTTTAAGGGGATGACACTGCAAGTTAACAAGCCACTACTAGAGGTAGTGCTGCTTATACAGTTCCTCAAATGAGGTCAGGATACTTCCACTATTAAGTAAGGTGTGTGAATGCGGCAACTCGTGGATACCACACTCTGATGCGAACTACACAACGTGCACCCACACAACCACAATCACATCAAGTGACAAGCAATGCACGTGTGCATACACTGCACATTCACACGTGTAGATGCGTGTTGGCCGAGACGATGAGGTGATGCAGTCACATCAAGCCACAACCTTCAGAGAGCAGGTACCGAGCACTCAAAAGATCAACATCCGTACTTCTTAGGTACAAGTCTTTCAGCTCTCACTTATAGTGTCATCAATGTACACAAATTAATTCTTAAGCTCTTATAGTCAAGTTACATCTGTTTAGTCCTAAGATAACGGCTAATTTACAAAATGACCTGGATTAAGCCTAAGTCAGAACTTGCAGCGGATCAGCTCGCACGGATAATACTGGGTACCTACGACGACTAATTGACAACTGCTTTGTGTCGCGTGGGACTCATGCCAATAGCCGGGGTCGATGTTAGGATGTAGGGATGACTGATAAAAAGGGTTATCGATGCTGGTAGCACGGGAACGACGCCTGGCCGTAGGCATCAACGAGGAAGTTGGCCCCTCCTGGACCGCTAGCAATACAGTATGAGCATCATGCCTCTGTCACCACTATGCGCGTGCGCGTGCGCGTGTTTTCTTTGCATGTCACCCGCACACACATGGGGTGTGCGTGCATTGATCAGTCAGCCATTCGCTGTGCATGTGTATGCCACAAGCAGGAGTGGATGTGTTGCGAGGCAGCGCGCCCGTGTACACGCTGCTGTCTTCAGCACCCAACGTAGTGTGGGTGATCAAACGAGAGATAACTCAGGTTAACACCATCACACACATTGCAAAGTACGACACATCCTAAACATACTGACCAACTTGTGGGTATGTGTGCAGTACGCCTCTATCTTGTACGCAAAGCGTGAAATTCGTATCGCCTTCGCGAAGCTGACGTCATCGCACGTTAACGTGATAGTACCGTAATGATATATATATATAACAACCCGCACTCAAATTTAAGAGTCATGTTTTGTTATTTTGACAATAGGGTCAATGAATGCATAGATCTTTGTGTTGCTAAGGCCTTAAATACTTAATGGAATGTACAATCCAAGGCAATTCGGAAGTTATCTTTTGATTGTAATGTATGTCGCAGTACTGTGTTGCAGGAGCGATACGCTGCCGCATTGCAAGCGTCTGTAGAAATACTAACATGCCGACACCGATGTTGTGGCAATGTCGTCACCGATGCGATTCGTTTGCAATGGGACGGCACGCATGACCACTATCACGCGCATGATATCGCAAGAAAACAACTACAAAGCGGTGGTACAAGTGCAGCTAACGATGCTGCAGTCAGTCAATGCAAGGGGAGTTAAAATGTATATGACTCATGCACACGCGCAGGCGCGTACGCACGCACACGCACACAAACACGCACACGCACATTGTCTATCAACCGGTTGCGTGCTGCATTAGCGAATCGGCAAATCCGCGTCGGGATTGACGGGCAGCTTGCCGGTTACGCTTACGGGGCTCACACCGATGAACACGTTCTTGCGCGAGCCTACGAGCCTCGTACGATGTGAACATCACACCCTTTGTGTGAATGCTGAATGACAGGAAGCCTCACAGCTTCACTTGGCGACTAACTCAGCCTACAGCGGAGTGTGCGTGGGTGCGTGCGTGCTTGCATGCGTACGTGCGCGTGTGCGTGCGCGTAATGCCTTGTAACTTGAACGCATACACGCACACGCACACGCACACACAGGTGTACCTCATCGATGGTAACGTATTGTTGTGGCGAGCATCGAGGTGTAGTCATGTGCGAGGCGGGTTACTTAACACAACAACAATGGGCTACGCGCCCGATCGCTCTGTGGGTGAGGATTGCGCTTGTTAAGCCCTTGGAATTGATTACGGTAAAGACAACTGCCATTACTACCCCAACAGTAACCGGTTTTTAAAGTGCTTTAATGCCAGCACAAATGCCACTTTCCGCGGATGGGCTGAGGTGTGCAACATGTGTCAGTATGTATCATTTGCCATATTAAACACATGACTCAGATTTTCATTATAACACATATTTCATCTTTTTGCGGACGGTAATTGGCAACTACATGACAGCGGTGACACACACAGCAACTTGGACACTTTGTCTTTTGAGTAATACGAGGCCGGTGTTGACTACACCAAGCAAGCGGTTAGCGTCGCACAGAAAGTCATGCGAGTGAAAGAGGAAGCAACATCAAGGACAACAACGACAAGCCTGTGGAGGAGCAGATACATGTTGGTTTGTATCGCGCACACCGACATCACTGAGTGACTTCTACCAAGAAAGCAGCAACATCACTTCTGTTTATGTTATACACACCACCCAATGCTTAAAACGTAATTCGAAAGTCCAATTTCATTCGCACGGAAGGGAGGATTACATCATCAAGTTTGAAAATACTTATGATGCAATTGATGATGACACGTTCACCGTGCTTTTTACTACCGACCCCCAACATAATGCTTTACGCGTTGTTATGTTGGAAGGTATTGCGAGCCGCGCCAAATCACTGTGAACACAACTTGTTAGGTGGTAGGATGAACATTGTGCATAGTGTTTTCACTCAACTGGCCATTGTCAATATATACATAAAATGGTTGCAGCTTATGCCCAGGATAAAAAAACATGGGCTGCTGAGTCATTGCACGGCTTGATGCAAAGCTAGCCAGTATGCAAAGTTTCCCTGAGGTAGTTGATTATTGCACCTTTTTTTCACGCTCTGTCCACTTGAAACGTGGTGCATGTGCAACCAGCTTGAATTTGCCTGTGCGTGTTGCGATTCGCCTGCGGCCTTTCGTGTGTGGTTAGTGGGATTGAGTTACAGGCTGCACCAACCTGTGTGGTGATTCACATCTGTATGAGGAAAATTGTGTGCAAGTGGCTCACCATAGGGTATTATGCAATGCACAGTTTGCCCAACAAGTAGTAACATCACTTGGCATACAAGCACAATCAAGCTACCAGTGGTTGATCCGTGCTGCCACCTCATTGAATGACTGCAGTTCAAATGATTATCACACAGAAGGTGCAGAAAGAAAAATCCATCAGTAGGTGTCGCACTACAATGCCTCTAAACTTCTGCGGCATAGCTCTACTCTACAACAGCGCAAAAATGAAGCTCAAATGCTTGTGTGCTTTGACCACAGATTTGCCTGTTTATGCCTGCAGCAGTTGCGCGATCTTGGACTCGGACAATTTTGGGCTATCTTTGTTGCGCTCCACCACATTGCCATCCTAAAGCACATGAGAACAACAACTCAACAAGATACGAAGAGCAACAAGTCATTGGCAACATCAGGACCGCAATTCGTACCTTGTCAATGATGAACTTGGCGGCAAAGTTCCAACGCACGTCTCCTGAACACGTCTCGCAAGCGCCCTTCAGGTACTTGTACACCTCCGAGGTCTTCGGCCCGTTCACATCAACCTGGGTGCAACGACACATCACCAAGAGAAGCTTATTCAGGATGTCACAAGTTGTCATGCGCAACACGCTGGATTGGTAATTGCCTTTCGCACCTTGTCCATAAGTAGAAACTGTGCGCCATACTTGGAGGCAAACTTCTTGATGTCCTCACCACTTCCGGGCTCCTATTTGGACAGTATATTCACTTGTGCATGTATACGGGGCATACATCAACCTGCCAGATCCTTGCGTGTATGAAGTGTGATCAACTTGTAAGTGTGGGGGTGCATGTGGGTGTTTGTGCATACATTCGTAGATGCGTGCACACAGACACGCTCACGCACTCATGTGCACGCAATGTCATTGTGTGCGCGGGTATCAAGTGTAACCCCATGCGCATGCTCGTGAGCAAGAGCGCATATCTGTGCATGCATATGTGGTTGTAGGTAATGAAGACAACTGATGTTGATTTTGCAACAGATGTACATAATGGTAGGAGTGAATGTAACATCCTCTTTGTCGCCTAACGACACCAATGCAGGTAACAGGCACAATACCTGTCCGCCAAACTGATTGCAGGGAAAAGCCACAATCTCAAGGCCCTTGTCTGCATACTTCTTGTGCAACTCCACCAGCTCCTGCGTGTCCACATACATGCTAATGAGCCCATTTTGCCAGTGTGCAGCGGACAGCATATGCGTCACAAGAACAGTTGGGTACACAGACCAACTGGACCACGTCGAGAACAACTGGACCCTTACCGTGTAGTTTGAGTTCGTGAAGCCACACCTGAGAGAACAAGCAACCACGCAATGAAAATTAGAACAGTTAGTCATTGTGGTAACCACAGTGCATGCATACTTGCTGCGGTCAATGTGACTTACTGGCTTGCGACGTTGGTCACGAGCACAACCTGCGCAACCACATATAATCAATGCAAGAAAACGCCAACGTATTGACAATATTTGCTGATGAGGACAGCGTCTTTAGACATGCATGCTTAGCAACTTTTACGTTATCAACTACTAGGCACAATGGGATGAGGGTTGTACTAGAGGATTGTCATAGTTGAGTTTTAGCTGCACGGAAAACCCTGTAACGCTTGGCTCATCACCTTGACTGTGCATCCACATGTAAGTTACACATGCGCTTCAGGTTGAAGTCAAACCCTAACCCTAACCCTTACCTTCCCCTTGAACCTCTGCTCGAAGTCCACCTCCTTCCCATCAATGTCCTTGGCTTTGAGCGCATGGAACCCCGCAGCCATGGCGACGGTGAAACCTCTCCGGCCGGGCCTACCTCCCACCCTTACACCGGCGGCAAGTCGCCGCGGCAGAGGTGCCCGGGTACCCAAGAATAAGGAGGACGATGACAAGGACGTCGCCAACGCCATGCTGCAATGCGAGTGTGAACGATACTGGCGAAACGCGACGCCAACAGCAAGGGCATGGATATAACCTGGGAAGGAGCTAACAGGCGCCGATATCCGTCGCTTTGTGATAGTCGGAGTGACACGTAAGTCCAAGAGCACCTGACAGTACTAAATTAGTACATGTAGCCTGGTCCTAAACTGTGCCTTTGCAACCACCCACAACATGCTAGCAACATGCTTATTCACGCATCTGTTATGACGTGTGATGGCACAAGCTACACACAGAGCGTATAGGGATGACCTCATTGAGGTTGGATGTTCAGTAAAGACCTTTCATATCACAAGTTTGTAATGCAATGAATGTATTGTGTGATATGCCTCAATTATGCAATCTACATAACATGGCATGCTCCATTCAATCGTACAAAGCTTGCATGCATGAATGCGCAATGAACGCATTATAATGGGCTAACCCAAATTTATGATATAGGCGTAATGGCACACATGCCGTTGTACTACTAGTTTGTAACATAGTAAAATAATATTATAAACAGACCATTCAAATACACTTCAGAACCTTTATTAGCCTCGCCTATGGAAACTCTTTCACCGCCTCCCCTCCTCAAGACAACACCGCGCCTTGCTTTGGCTTATCGCACATAACGCCCTTACTTCCGGAGAGCGTCCTCATCACTTTTGTAAGTTGGACTCCATCTATTTATCTTAGTTCTACAGACCAAAAGTGTACCCTTCACATCTTTGTTCATTTGCCCGTTGCTGCTTTTCTTCGATCTTTTGTAACCTCTCTCATGTCTCGCGTTGATGGCTGCTGTTCTCTCGCCTTCGTCCTTGTTGTTTGAGGTTTGCAGACCGGTTCGTCCCGTCTTTAGCCAAGGCGGATTGGCATCTCAAGCGTAAAGACGTATGTGTGGCATGTAACTTGCGAACAAACGACTTTAATGTGGGTGGTGGTGGTGAGTGTGGGTGTGTCGGGGGGGGATAACACAACACTGATGCAACCAGCGCCGCTGAAAGAATGCAAGCCACGCTGATGCACGGCACTCAGTTGTTTAAGGGGATGACACTGCAAGTTAACAAGCCACTACTAGAGGTAGTGCTGCTTATACAGTTCCTCAAATGAGGTCAGGATACTTCCACTATTAAGTAAGGTGTGTGAATGCGGCAACTCGTGGATACCACACTCTGATGCGAACTACACAACGTGCACCCACACAACCACAATCACATCAAGTGACAAGCAATGCACGTGTGCATACACTGCACATTCACACGTGTAGATGCGTGTTGGCCGAGACAGANCTACAAATGGTAGCAATGATTACTAACTCATGGTACCGTTTGCTTGCATCAAACCAAAAACTGTAGCTCTTGCATGCATGTGCAACATGGCACGCTCCAGCGAGCAATGCATAAACTTTAACATCTGATTCCAGCAAAGCTCCACTGGCAATGCTGGAAAAAAACAAGAGCGCAATGTACCCCTTGATCCCCACGAGGGGGGGGGGGGGGGGGGGGGGNCAAGTTTCTACGTCGTGTTCAACACGAGCATTTGCATGAGCAACAAAACACGCCAGCACTCCTCTTACTCCGCTGCAGGCACGCATGAATATATGTTTCCAATTTTATACTTAAATGCGTAGGTTGACACACGCACGCAAACGTTCATTCCAATGCGGGCAGCAAAACCTGAACATGCCCCTGCAAAATCTGTCTACTCACGTTTCCACCCATATTAGCTACTACACACGTGCGCAACACAACTCTCCGCACCTCCCCTGATGCATCAGGACGCCTACAGCATCCATTCCGCTCTTAGCAGGTGGTCACGCGACATCGAGCAACAATCGTGAAGCAGGCACAGAGTCAGGCAGTAAGCAGCTGAAATTTTCTCTCTCTGTGAAGTCAAGCTCCCTATGGAAGCCCCCTCTGCAATCGCCCATCAGTCACTTTGCGGCGGGCAGAAACGACAGCAAAGTTCGTGGCTCCAGCCTGCTGACCGCTACGATCTTGGAACAAGACGGCACGACTGTTGTTTACACCTGACCCTTCAATGCAGCAATGAGGCCACTGAATGAGAATTCTCAGCACGCAATCTCGGCAAGGCTGACGCCCTCACTGTTGTACACGGCGAGGCAAGGGTAACTCATGTGCAGGTCTTTATGTCGCCGCGCAGCCTCTCGAGCTCATCGGAGCACAGATGGAAGCACATACACCTGCGGCGTTGCTTCTGCTTGTTCAGGGCGACAAGCTTCGCCAGAGGGTAGGACAAAAACTTAAACCACTCCTTTGGGTTGTCGTGTTTGTGCTCAGACACGAGGCACGCTTGCTGCGGCATGCCTTATTTTAGTGTCATCTCGGCGTCCAGGTCCAACAACAACCATCCCCCTTCGCAAGTCTCCTCCTCCTCCTCCTGTGCCTCCTCCTCCTTCTTAGCATCATCTTTGCAATGCCCATCATCACTGACATCATTGTCATTACCACCCCCATCCTCATTGCTGATGACCGCGCTGAGGTAAAGCTCCTCCTGGTTGGGTGGCAACCCGAGCAGGTTGAGTCGTTGCAAGTCTTGTGATGCGCAAACGCCGCAATGTGGTGATCTCCTCGAGGCCAAACACGGTGCGAGACAAGGTCATGGCCATTGTTGTATCGAAATTTATGCTGAGTACCTCCAACTTGCATTCGGGCTAATGCAACTCAAACTCCTCCTCCACTTCTCTCCACAGGCCCCCTAATGCGGGGAAGCGCAACTTCAATGGCTTGACTGTCGGTAGCCCATTGGCCTTCATAGCGCCTTGCAATATCGGCCATGTCTTCCCGCCCGGCATTAGTATCAAGTCAACACTAGTCAGGTTGCGCAGTGTCGGCAGCAACAAAATATAAGGCCTCACCACACTGTCATGCATGCCCCCCAGCTCGACATTGAGAGTGACCAGTTGAATGAAGCTACAAAATGATGCGTACAGAAAGCGATCAATGACAACGCCTTCCGCCTTGTACAAGTATAAAGAAAGCTCCTTTACGCACGGCGCCATCGTCGCTAGAACACGCAACGCATCGGGCTTCATGTCCCCGGCCACACCTACGTTGATGTCGCCATTGCTGCTGTGCACCTCATCATATTGCTGACCTTTCCCTCTGCGGAACACATGTAGCAGTTCTGATGGCTCTGCTTGTGCGGTATATGTTGTAAAATGTCTCCAAAGAAATGTAATGAACCGAAGGTTCGCCGTTAAGCACGCGCGCCACAACTCTTTCCAGCATTTTCGGGTGCTGTGCAAGCTGACTCAGATGGCTGACTGGATTGCAGTACACTTCACTAGGCTAGCCTTCCTCACGCCAAGTTCACCGCTATATCGCGATGCAAAGTCACCATCAACATTGAACAAACAAACAAATAAACAACAACGCCACAGAGTAATAGCAAATAACGCAATGTCCCACGTATTTCCAGAAAAAATCAGAGGGAGCGCCAATGCAACGAGTTTGCCAGACAAAACGCCAAGCTCTTGAACAGCTGCTCACCCAAGATAGCTCTCAAGTGTGTCTGGCAGAGTCACATCGATCTGCTCAGTAGTTTTAATGAATCGATTGAAAATAATGACATGGGCAAGCGCACAGTGCGTGCCAGCAGCAAGCCATGAACCAAACGCTATGCAGCAACGGTGCCGAAGGCCAAGATGGCACGCAGGACCAAAAAGAAGACTACGCTCAGGGCCAAGCAGGTATACACCACGTGGTAATGGGACGCATGTTCAGAGGAAAGAACAGCTTGCATTGCCCAATGTAGTCAACAAGTTGACCCAACCGTGAGCTCATAATATCAAATTTCGTGTATGTGTGCACCTGCTCGCTGCCTTTTCCCGTGAAGGCCTTGCTCCAGATGCAAGCCATATCAACCGTATCAAAACTGATTTTGAAGGTCTGCACGCAACAAAGTCAGAAAGATTCTCCCACAACAGGATGTGCGTATCCACGCCACGCGTATGTACCTGGGAAAGGCTGTGTGCCACAAACATGCAATCAAGTACATATGTAACTGGTATATGAACAGGAGTGTATGCGCTTATGTATTCCTTATGACTGGCCATCATTGATTCCAGTGGCACAATGCCAGCTGGTGTTCACGCTTATTGGTTATAAACTATGTACTGCATAGCAAATATCCCTGTGAAGTGCTGAGTTTGTGTGCACAAGAGACACGATACACATTCCGTGGTATGTGCCTGCTTGAATGGGATATGTTGCATGCGCTTGTGCTGCCTGCATGCAATCAGTAATACGCATTGCCTACATGACTCGCTGCTTAACAACAACTTGACTCCAGCTCATGATGTGTACGAAGTCATCTGCACGGCGCAACCGCCTCAGACATACAGCATGCAGTATTGAATGAACGAATTGCACATAAACATGCACATGCACAATTGCTAGCAACAACGATGGCACTAGCTTATGTGCAAGCAAGGTGGGAGACCAATGCTGCAATCCTGCAAGCTTAGCTGCTGCGCAAGTGTAGGCATTGAACAATGGAGGCTAGCCTTCCAGTGCGCTCCTCTCTGCACATAAGCAGAGATTTTCTACTTTGTGATAATTGAGCACAGTGCAAGAAAGAGCAAGCAAACGCAAGCTGCAATCAGCTGAAAATATTACTGCAGCAGCTCTATACTACGCCTGCAATCGACACAGCAACAGCCACAACCCTCACAGCAGCAACAACGACAACGACAACACACGACTGCTATGTCCCATTGCACATTGCCAAAGACAGCTAGTGTAGTTGAAACCAACAAGGACGACACGGAGCTCAAAGCAAACATACACTCCTGACGAAACTCAATAATAGAATGCAACATGCAATAACCAAAACACAGCACTAATCACAATGTAGCCTAAATCAAGCATCCTGAGTACGCTACCTTGCATTACAAGTGGTCCGGAAAGTATGCAGCCAAGATTTGTGAAGCTCTACTGTGCAAGCATTGCGTATATGAAGGAAAGCAAAGCAGACGCTTGTGCGGACATGCATGCATGCATGTCTGCATACAAGCCGCCCACGCCACGTGAAAGGTTACAAATATGTGTGTAATTGATACCTATTTATAAATGCAAGTATTCTCCTAACCATGACCAACAGACAGCACCCATTGTGCGTTGGTTGCTTGGGTTGCTTGAAGCGAAGCTGTGAATAGCTAGCAACAAGTGGCGAAGCATGACACCAAGGGGCAGGGACGGCGGGGACAAGGGCGG
>RHPI01003020.1:105400-118631 GCA_009103225.1 Chlorokybus atmophyticus
GGGGGCATTCTGCTTACCTACAAGGCAATTGTCAAGCAGGAGGGAAGCAGGAACGCCAGTCAGCTGAAACAGCTGCACACTCCCGCACTCCCGCACACTCTGAGACAGCGCTGCCGCCACTAGCCAGCTGGCAGGCAAGCAAGCAGCGCCCTGTCTCCCGCCAAACCAAGTCCTTACTGACCACCTGCGCGCCGACGACGACACCCTCTCGTCGATGGTTGACGTTGATGACCGCAAAGATGGGAGCTGGACTGCACCCGTGATGAACATGATGTGGACTTATAAAACCACGGTACAACCACTTCAACATGCCTATTGTTAGCTCAAGTCACATGACCATTCAAGACGCCGGTGCGCGTTGTATGAAACGGGAGAAATGACCGCCTCCTCCTCCCCCAATTCCCAGCTTAGGCCTACGGCATTCTGACCGACCAGCACCAAAACTGGCCGTAGTCAGCACCCATCCATGAATCCGGCCCCCGCCTTAACAGCATTGATTTTCTGTGTTTAGCACTATATTTGGGGCAAGCACTTGTCAAGCAATTTCAAGCTATGAAGTGCAAATGCTTATGTTGTGTCCAAGTATAGGGGCAAAGGGAGCTTTGGCTTCAAGTCCCAGGACATGCTAGCATTGTCTGCGTCCACATTTGTCGTGGAGAAGCAAAGGCGCATATGTTGCCCGCGACATGTGCTTCCAACACGTTCTCCACTAGACAGGTAAAAACTTTATCTGCATGTTGAAGCCTTGAGTATGCATGTGCATACATGACCGCGACATTATTGTACTACAACATGATGTTCAAAAACTCACGATGCTCAAATCATAATATAATCTTGGCATTGTAAATTCTTTAAGGGAAGGCTCACATACACGACTAAGAATGTACTTGCGTCGTTCAAATATGTACGTCGATCTCACGTGCATTATTCTCTGATCAAACTGTTTGTGAACATCACAACCAATGCCATTGTGCATTTATTGATTGATGGGTTTAATGTCGCCTTTCTCCCGTAACTCTACTGGGTTTGCAATAATTGTATGCATGAATAGTGTTTAATGGTATAGGGAATATTGTTAATGAATCAATCTATTGCGGGATATTATCAACCTTAATACGTCTGTAGGAACAGCTTGCTATCCACACCTATAAAAACACCACTATAACCATAATGACCATTATAACCACCACCATTGCAAAAGTTAGCAGCATGAAATCAATTTACAAGCATACCACACGACATAAGGGAATATTCTGTGTTTCCGATAGGAACCACAATTGCCATGCATACCTCTTTATAAAGGTAGCATGCATTTACATGCATCATTGTTTTAAAGTGATAGTGCACTTTAGTGTTGCACTTTAGGTCATTGCTATGCAAGGTGATTAAGCGAACGGGAGCGCGTATACACTGCATGCGGTCCGTGCAAGTTGCCGGCGAAGGCAACTTGCTTGATAATGTGTTTCCATGTGTGGAGACTACAAGTGATTATTATACTTATAACAGTTAAAAACATGTGATGAGAACGTTGCATGTGTCATTTCAATTCAACATTGTAAGAACAACATATGCGAATGCCATTCATTCGATGAGCATATACACAGAACTCCACTAATTGTTGGCAATATGCTTGTTCACGACATAAGGGCCACTCTGCGCTAAACACCAAAGCCACTTCCTCACCCTAGACTACATAGCAGTATAGAGCCGCATATACAATTGCTGCAACCTGCTGCTCGTCAACTCATTACCACATATGGTACAATACTGCAACGCTACAACACCTGGGGCACACTTGTATTTTCTAGCATACCATCTCTGTACGCTAGCACTACTAACTGAGCTGACCCAACACTTGCATGTGTTACAAAGTGAAGGCACATCCCCCGTTGCATCCGGAGTTGCCTCTCAAGTATCACTCTCTCTTCACTGCCAGCTGGACAAAGGCTGCATCTCCGGCATGGGCGCATCCATGAGAGAAGTGCTCCACAGCACCGCGACGGTTGCGGCCCGGCGCATTGGCGAGCGCACAACAACGTTGACCACGCCCTGGTTGGGATCCTCGATGCCGCGGCCGATGTCGAAAGGGTTGCAGGACCACACCTCGAAGTACGCGTCGTCGGGGCTGAGGATCTTGCCGTTGAGCTGACCACCATTCTGCATGAGGAGAGGGGAGCAATTGTCACATTGTCTGCGTGTGCATGCTGTGTCAGCCAACCCAATGTCACCTGACTGAGTAGGATTGTGCGGGATCCGGATGCATCCTCTTGGATCGTTGCGCGGATGTGGTACATGCTGATGATGTCAATGGGATCTCCGTAACGCACCTGCACGCAACACATGCAAATGAGGACGCATGCATAGTTAGCATAGCATAGCACTACTAAGTCCTGACGCACCTCGTCTTGCACAAGCAGGCGTGCGTTGGGTGCCGGCACGTCTTTCATTAGGGCGATCCCGCGCGCAGCGTACTGAGCGCCCGCGTAAGCTTGGGTCAGGTCGACGATCGTGTGCGAGCGGTTGGCGGACGAGTACATACTCGTTATGGGGCACACGGCGCTGTACTCTTGGTTGACTGCACGCAGCTCGGCCTGCGCATAGGGCGAATGAGATATGGAGGGGATGTATCAATTCTGCTCGTGGATGTGGACTTTGGTACCTGAGTTGTGTTGCTGATGGCCATTGTGTTGTGGCCTTCTGTGCGTGTACGGTAGTACCTGCAATGCCAAGGCGAAGAAGAGCTGCAGTCAGTGCCTTGCAATTACTGATTCTGCACAACATCAACAACAACAAAAAGCAGGAGACCAAGTGCTTACGCGTAGCGCCGGTTGCCCGGTGTGAAGTAGCCGGGCAGCGCGTAGTTGTCAAATCCGAGGTCCATGAACCAGCGTCGGCCGCCGTGGTCAAACACGAAGCTGCCCAGGTCCAGATGCGCGTGGGAGGACTGCGTGGCGGAAGGGTTGGCACCGGCCCTGATTGCAACGTATACGCCAGACGGATCAGACCAGCTCGTGCGCATGAAAGCCAACTCCACTTGAAACCCTGAGCAGGTCAGGCACACACATATTTTGGTACTCGCTGTGTTGGGTTGACAGAACAAAAGCGCACATGCACACACATTGCTTACCGCGGTTGACGTTGTCCAGGGGAAGTGGGTTGCTCGTGGCATTGCCGACAAATATGGCCGGGTTTCGCGCTGCCCAGAACAGTCTGAACCACAGCCCCGTCTGCTGCAGTGCGGCCTCGTTGTAGACCAGGTACGGGTCCTGGAAGCGCAGGGCCGCGTAGTACGACAGCTGGTTGGAGTTGACCACATCCAGGCCGTCCGCATAAGAGAAGGTGCGGAACAAAGGGCTGATGCTCTGGATGCGGACGTAAGCGGAAGACTGTGCGACAAAACAACAAACACACATCATCACAACAGAGTCCCTAAGCAGGGCTGCATGCATGCAGGATGCATGCGCACGTGTGTGCGCATGTGTGCGCCTGTCAGTGTAGTGCGTGTGTATGTGCGCATGCGTGTGTACACATACATTGACAAACACACGCATGCGCATTTGTGTGTTTGTGTGTCACTTACACGCAGTGCTCTCCTGGTGCCGAAGCCGTAGTCTTTGTTGAGGCCCAGCTGCAATGCGTCGATGGCGTGCGGCAGGTTGAGCCCGATGTAACTGGCATAGTACGGGCCCTCGAACGGGGCTCCGGTGGCTTCAAACAGGGAGACGGCCACCTCAAGACCGGGAAGAGACTGCGTCAAGACCTGGACATATGGTGGTTGATACCCACGAAGTAGACAGCACCGACATATACTCTTTACCTGCTGGCACAGGTCCATGTTGTTCTCAGCAAAAACAACCGCTGCGAGTATGAAGCCCGTGAGCGAGTTGGGATTGACGTTGGAGGTCTGCACCACACGTTATAGTCAAGGCGTAAGAGCACACAGCCGTGAGAGACAACCCAAGACCCACAGCAGCATACCACGTTGGCGAGCACGGGAAGCATGCCGGTCTGCATCACGGGGTTGAACGCGTTGGTGACGACGGCGTTCCATACTCGGGTGCGCTGCGTGTCTGTCATGTTGTTGTAAAGCCAGTCGTAGCCCCACGCGGCGGCCTTCAGCCAGTCTGTCACTGGAAGCCACGCCTCAATCTTGTAGGGGGACTGATCAATCCTGTGGGGGGGAGAAGTGTGGAAAACGGACACACACACACACACACACACACACACACACACACACACACACACACACANAGAGAGAGAGAGAGAGAGAGAGAGAGAGAGAGAGAGAGAGAGAGAGAGAGAGAGAGAGAGAGAGAGAGAGAGAGAGAGAGAGAGAGAGAGAGAGAGAGAGAGAGAGAGAGAGAGAGAGAGAGAGAGAGAGAGAGAGAGAGAGAGAGAGAGAGAGAGAGAGAGAGAGAGAGAGAGAGAGAGAGAGAGAGAGAGAGAGAGAGAGAGAGAGAGAGAGAGAGAGAGAGAGAGAGAGAGAGAGAGAGAGAGAGAGAGAGAGAGAGAGAGAGAGAGAGAGAGAGAGAGAGAGAGAGAGAGAGAGAGAGAGAGAGAGAGAGAGAGAGAGAGAGAGAGAGAGAGAGAGAGAGAGAGAGAGAGAGAGAGAGAGAGAGAGAGAGAGAGAGAGAGAGAGAGAGAGAGAGAGAGAGAGAGAGAGAGAGAGAGAGAGAGAGAGAGAGAGAGAGAGAGAGAGAGAGAGAGAGAGAGAGAGAGAGAGAGAGAGAGAGAGAGAGAGAGAGAGAGAGAGAGAGAGAGAGAGAGAGAGAGAGAGAGAGAGAGAGAGAGAGAGAGAGAGAGAGAGAGAGAGAGAGAGAGAGAGCAGCTGGTTACCAGTCACCAGGGCCGAGGGTTGTGATGTACATGAGGTCGTCAATAGCGTACGCAAGCTTCTTCGGGTCTTGGTCAATGAGGAAAGAGCCCGCCACGCTCACGATGCGATCTGCAAAGTTGCGCGCAGTGTACCTGAGCGACACATATGTGTTGCCAGGTGTTTTCCGCATGCAGAAAACACTTGGTACGGATCTGTTGGGACCTCCGTCAGGTCGCTTGCACAGACACACACTCACGTGACGGAGGCTGAGCGCGGGGTGGCGATGGTGTTGTTGGCGACGAGCTGCGTGGCTTTGCAGAAAAAGTAAGGCTGGCCCGCGGACCTCGTGTTGCACAGGGAGCGCGCCGCTGGAGACAAAATACACGCATATGCACGCATACACGCACACGCACACGCACACGCACACGCAGAACTCTGTCAAGCAACTTCACAGTGCAGGCCCTTCGAGGTATGCATAGTCTTTGCCTATGCATGTGTCGCACGCAGCCAAAGCATTTCATTTGCGCACATGCACAGGAGCCAGGGGAACAAGCAGATTGGGCACCAGGTAAGACCTCAGGTGGAACCGCAGGACCTCACCCCAAGCAGCAGAGGGGCTCATGCTGGCTATACATACAGTCTACTGACCTGGAATTAGTCCTGGGGAGATGCCAGTGCGGGGATGGCCCGGGCGAAGGGTGCTGAGAGCGTCAGAGTAAGGGCTGCTCTGCGCCAGTGCTACTGGAAGCAACTTGACGCTGCTTGAGCAGAGCACAAGCAGGAGTACCCAAAGGGTGGTTGTGTGAAGCGCCATTCTGCAGACAGGTGTAGGGTCAGTCAGTCTGTAGGCTCTCCACTGCATGCATGCATGCGTGCATCCTGCATGGTGAGGTTTAGCGTGCCAACAGAGGTCAGCGGTAACCTCAGTTTGCATGCATGTATGCATGCATGCACGCATGCAACAGAGGCGGCCCCACCTGGCATTGAAACAGGGCGAGACCAGCACACAGAAAGTGACCAGAAGCCAAAAAGACTGCAACTGTAGCTTCACAAGAAGACAGAACGACACAAGTTAACGGTACCAGCTGCTACCTTACCTGTATAGGCTGCTGTGACAACAACCGCAGCAAGCGCCATTGACTTGATCTGATTGCGCCGATTGAGATGCGGAAGAGTTCCTACATCCGTACTTAATGGCGATTCACCCCATCAACATGTGGTACTACCCATATAGTATCAGATACTCTCATCATGTCGCTCTTCAGTCTGTTGGACTTGGCAACCGTGGCTTACAAGAGCTTCACACAGGTCGAGTCCTGTAAGGAGCATCACACAGGCTTAAGCCCCTGGAAGTGGTGTGAATCTACAATGAATGGAAGGTACTGGGGATGCTTTTAACACAGATCTGGGTGTCAGATGTGATGCTCGTGCCAGAGGAAAGCAGTTGTGCAATGAGTGTGTTTATAAACTGAGTGGTACTGGTGATGCTCTCATACAGATCTGGGTGTCACAGTGTGATGCCCGTGCAGGAGTCTAACAGTTAAGCAATGAGTGGTAGCAGCAGTGATGCTGTTACAGATTTGGGGTGAGGTGATGCCCATGCAGAAGTTGAACAACTTGCATCGCACAACACTCCAAGCGATTGTGCAGCGAGGGGTCCAGGTGATGCTGCTGGGCAAGTCTGGGTGGTGTGATGTCCGTGCTAGAGGACAGCAGGAGACGTGTGCACCTGTTCATGTCGTACAGAAGGGAATGCCAATTGTGCCTTTGCAAAAGGCAACAGCAGAAAGAGATTTTGTTGCAGGTCTCATGGCGGGATGCCTGCACAGAGATGCTCTGGGAAGCTGCAATGAACGGCAAGAAGTGGTTAAGCCCCGTCCTTCTCTAACGCACTCTGCATGTGCAATGAGTACCAGTGCAATCATGCTGAGTGCCCCTGTAACGGTTGGTGGCGCTCACAACAAGATCCCGGCTCTGGTAGACCATCATGCCAGTGTTTTGTTGCAACATGACCTGAGCAGCCTGCGCAAAACAGGCACGGAGGTTCTAGCGCAGAGCAACTTCATTCATTCTGTGAGCAAAACATGCGTGAGGTGGCCCATCCACTGCCGCAGTGGCACTGGTGCAGCAGACACTGGCAGTTATTCTGGCAGCTCTGACTGTTATGATCATCACCTGATACCTGCGGGATCTGGTGGCTGTGTGTCAGGCAAAATATCCGCCGAAACTGGAAAGGTTCTGCGGTAGCCAGCCTGTGGCGTTCTTCGCTGTAAGCTTGACTGCTGTGCATGTTCAGTTGCGAAGTTGCTGGCCTGGCGCCAAACATTAAGTCTTCTCCGTTTTCCAACCAGGCATATGTCATGGTCGCCAGCTGCCACTCCACCTGCAATTGCAGTACAGTAGCAATATGCAGCAATATGTAGCAATATGTAGCAATATGCAGAGGCAGCAAGCTGCTTCGCTCCATACCAGGCTGCTGTGAAGTGAAGCCGTTGCGGTAGTGCTTGAAGACGCATGCACCTGTGGACTCACCACTATCACCACTATCAATCAATCAATCGCCGCGCCAGCGCCGCGCCAGCAGGGCTTGGATTCAACCGTACGCATTCGTCCTCGCACTGTGCATTGCAATCTGAGCGGTTGAGCTTCTGACATAAAGCCGTACAGGCTGTTTGTTTCCACACTTGAAAGCTCCGCGCACTCCTGTAAAGTACCGTACATGAGGAGCGGTAGCGACGCTGACATGGACGCGCCATAAGACGACAGAAACTGGGGTGCTTCAGAAGCTCGTGCCTAGAATAAGCAGGTAGGGCTGAAGTTTAGACCCTACCAGGTGCCAGCTCTATCGTATACCGTTTGGCTCACGGGTTATAACTCCAATGTAATGTGACGGTGATTTACTTGATCGAAAGTCATGTGCTGCATTGAACCAAGGGCTGGGTACCGTGCTTCTGACCTTACAGAAGCATGAACAATCATCAATTGATTGTCGTTAGCTCCGCACCAAATGGGAGTTCTTTTTATTAGTAAAATGATTTGTTTGTAACGTTGGCTACTCGATGTATATGCGAATACATTAGCAAAACTTTTATGTATGTGAATGTGCACATATATGTAGCAACAAAATATAAGTGCATATATTATTCATGCGCAAATTAACTTGTTTTCATACAAAAGTTGTTAATGTAGGCAATCTTATAGATGAGCTATGTTATCGATGTCACGCATTATTATAGGGCTGCACATGTTGTTACAACCAAAAGACTTATCATAACGAATGTAACATCTCGCATGCAACATCTTGCAGGTAACATGAACTTCGGATGTTAAAAACCCCTCATTAATTATGATGAGTTTTTTTCTAATTGGGGTTTGTATTCAATAAAATCTTGTACCGATACATGTACTTGTATCGGTAGGGGGTAGCACAATGTGCCCTTGTAAAGAGCATATAATTTATCCTTAACCATTTTATGCTTTTTAAGAGGATATGTACTTGGCGAAAAAGTTCATATTATGCTTTTAAATCGTTGAACGTTATAAGCATAAATATGATGTCGATAAAGATCTGAATTATGCCCATCACGTCACCACACTCATCACGCCTATTAGCTTACCCATCACGCCTCATTCATCATGCATGCCTCAGTGTTACGCTTATCATGCGTAAATGCCCTTTGTAACAGTATGACGGTCATACTACGACCGACAACTGACCGTCACTATAAATGACCGAAAGGTGACTTAATTGCTGCTATAGCCTATTGCAGCAAGTAAGTCGACCTATCGATAGGTCGCCACCACATGCAATAGACAAAGGCGGTCTGACGTCACTTAAACACGTGGTAGGCCTACAGTCACGTGCTTGCCACTGCAGGCAGGCTAGCGTCGTGTGCATGTAGTGGCCAGTGGCTAGCCGTGATTGAATGTTGTTGAGTAGCAACGGCCGTCCCATAAGTCCCATTATGAACCTATCCGCTAGGTTTGGTAGGGTCAGTTAAGGTTCCAGTACATGGCTCAAAGCGTGTTCATGCACATAAAGCTAAGGCCGCAGCGGCATTGCTCGGGTGACGACAACACGACTTGTAATTTTTTTTGGCTCATGCTTTGTCCACATGAGTGAGTAGTTTGCGTCAAAGCCCAATGGAGGTGACTGCTGCAAGACCGCCTCGCACACTTCATCGAGCTCCTGCCGGTGCTCGGCATTCATCTTAAAGTCCTTGCCCTTCATAACTTCAGGTAGTGGCCACTTCCTCAACATCTCTCTCAGCTGCTCTAGGTTGACCAGCAGCGGTGTGTGCATGTGCTTATACTGCTCCTTTATCAAGTATCGTTGGCGTGTCACCTGGCCTAGCAAGCTGTTACCCTTGGCCTTGAAGCAATTAGCTGCAGCTGGCATTTGCCTGGCCTCCAGTAGCCATGGAGGCTTAGCTTAATCGCAAGCAACAAACAAAATCAGTGCAAAGACGGTTTGACTTCACACTTGGGCAACACAAGCTGTGGACGGTCAACATGGGCTGCCATGCAAGCAAGCGGCATTCAAACTTGTAAGCAACCTGCTTACCCCTTAATAGCTGAGAGCGACTGGTGAACAGCAAAAATGCAAGTTTCCTGGCAACACAGCAAGTGAGCAACCCGAGCTGTCAACTGTCAACAAGGACTGTCGGACCAGTGCCTTACATAAACAGCCGCACAAGCCGCATAAGCGTTGTGAGTTCGCACAAGTCGCACAAGCCGTGCAACAATGCAACTCACCAAGAGAGCGACGCAGGTGTCGGTATAATAGGGTTTTACTCACTTAAGAATTAACGGTTGTCAGCACCATGATCGATGGCTATCTGTGGGTTGGCGGCGTACATAAGCGTTGCAACATGTTCGGCATGGTTGTTGTTAAGATGAGCGGAGTTTGGGGGTGAAGGGTTTGGTTCAGAGTGCTGTTGGGTAGGCGTCAATAGTCTTTTGGCACACAAGGACAGTCCCAGGCAGTACACTATGGCTCCATGAAGGTCGTTCACAGCGCCACAGTTTATATGAGGCTGCCTTTATTGTAAGAGCAACGTGCACGCTGGTCAACGTAATGCAAACGGTCGACCTGGCATGGGAGAGACCAAGCCCACGAAAATCGCAGCACTGGAACGGTGATGTGTGCCGAATGATGTGCGTGCTCAGCCACAAGGGAGGGAGGGAGGACAAGGCTGCGCTCGAAAAGTTGGCAAAGGAAATCCAGCAACCCATCTAGGTAAAAACCTTTAGGCATTTTTTATCCAAATTTTTGCAACATCCCGCCTGGACTATCAATAATCTATGCCTTGCGCGCATGCGCATTGGCGCATGGTGAAAAACTTGGTAGCCGCTGCTTAAATCTTGCGCATTTCAGTTGTACTTTAAGTGCAACCGTCTTGTTCTTGAACTATTCAAAGTTTCATGACATGTTTAAACGTACAAGCAACTCACTAGCAGCGGCGTGTTGCAAGATGAGCAACTGCCCCCTTACGCCAATCCCACAATCACAAACTTGAAAGATTGCAAGATGGCAGACGTTAGGGCTATGCCAGAATGTGTGAGTTGCTGAATTCGCACAGCAGCATTAAAACCGTACTGCAACCTGCATACTCACCCTGCCATGTTTTAAACCATAAAGCTGTACGAAGAAATGCAACAGCTGGCGGCTATCCATTCCTAGACACGCAGAGCAACACGATCTTAAAGCAGGAAGATCAAGAGGAGCGAGAGTTGCAAAAGAACCACAGAAGGAGGAGGACGAGGAGGAGGAGGAGGAGGGTGCGATACCTAGTCCACCGAAGCGGAAACCCTCAATGTGTCGCCAAGCAGCAGAGGTGGATCATGCAGCGGAATTCGCCAGTGTTGTTGAAGAGATCGACAAATTTCAGGTGAATCGCTACTCCTCAACAGGTTTTAAAGCGTCACCCAAAAATCTGCTGACTACTTGAGGGTGAGAACTGTCACGACAACCTATGCCAATGTAATAGTCTTTGTTTGTGTTTGCGCTAGAGTCTGATGGTTACGAATCACTGCATTAAACATACTGACCGGGAGATTTTTACCCTGAAGCTCATCCATCGTAACACTAGAGATAAGCACCAGCTGTGGCGACTGAATATTTTGGAGGATTCATGAGCATCCACACGCATCCTGGTCGAGCAGGTCAAGTATCTTTCGCACAACAGGTTGATCAAGGACTTCCAAACGGTACATGCACGTGTGCGCGTGTGTATCTTTGTGTGCATGTCTCTCTGTGTACTCACGGATCACTCATGACTTGTGCGCATCCGTGCAGAGGCTTACCTGTTGCCATATGACGGCGAATGGTTCAAGCAACAGGAGACGGAGGAGGTCTTGCATCGTTACCAGCAAATTAGCAACATCCGACACTACCGACAATATTATGTCAACATGTTTTCTTCAGATACACCAAGCCGTTATTGAATTGTCATCGACGGGCACCCCCGCACTGGATGTGTAGTGGCTTACAACAGTTCCGCGCATGGGCACACTCAACCCAACACTCACCCCAACTTCTTGTGCTACTCGGACTTCGATGACGTCGGCCACCCAGCTGTCACTGTGTATGCGACTAGGACATTAAAGGACATTAAGGCATGGGAGGAGCTACTCTTAGACTACATCCCTTTCCCTGCGCCACCAGACGGGCACACAGACTAAGTAAGTGTGATTGCATTGCTGCATGCTCAATCTGCAAGCCTTGTTAGTGCGACTGTCAATGCAAGACTGTCAATGACTGAACGACTGTCATTGTAAAATTGGAAGCTAACTTGCCTTCTTTGCCGGCACCCCAATTGTGGCAAAAGGAGGATGCGGCGCAGAGGCTTGCGAAGGGTTGGAAGCTAATTATCGAGGACGCTATGTGGCAGATTACCAGCAAGCCACCAAGGCAGCCGGGCGAGAGTGACATCGCATATTCCATGCGCTTGATCCATTGCGTCTTCAGCATGCCCAATGCGGACGCAAAAACAAGAACGGTGAGTTGCACTAACAGTCTTCCCACACTAACAGTTTTTCCGTTAGTCTCATTGAAATTCTATTGTAGGCACGTTTGTTGTTGTGCACTTGCATGCACTGCAATATGTATGCTAACAACCATGATCACGTGCATGTGTTAACAGATAAACTCTGAAGCCCATATTCAACGTCAAATCCCTGTTCATTTCTGTAAAGTAGTTATGATGCTGCCTACGAAATGAAAGATGCCGCAAACATACAAGTAGACAACTGAAAACAAGTCATTGGAGACTTAGACTTATGGATTGAATAAGGGAACGTGATCACGGTACGTAAGCATGTGGTGCACCTTTCACTTCACACATATGCCTACACTGCTACCTGTTTTTGCACGAATAGGTCGCTGCTATCCACAGAAGACTGACGAGATGCACAAAACTACGACAGCAGCCATTGCTACTAGACAGGGGGCTCTCACCAGGCAAGCGACAGCATTGGCACTGAAGGGAGGACTGGGAAACGCTTATGGAGAAAAAGATCCGGGTATGCTGTAGAAGGGCTTCAACAATCCCAAAAAGGAATGGCTTGACGAATACAAGCGGGGCACTGTGCATACTTGTAAAAGAGTACAGCGAAGCTGACACACGGGCGGAGGCACAAGTTGAAGCAGCTTGGGTGGCGGCAATCGACGACCATAATTCTCCCCATTCACATGACAATCATCTCCACCAATTGAGAGTGCCCTTGCACCCCGAACTTCCACCACTGAAGACTTGGCTGAGCGTGACAATCTTCCAGCTAAGACATTCCACCTCACGACAGTCCCCACAACACGAAACCTCATGACAGTCCCAAGCACGGTGCTTTTGCCGACAATCCTCCTCTCCATAACAGTCCCATGAGAATCCTCCACTTGCCGACACTCCACTTTCTGACGGTCCCAAAGACGGTGCTCCTGCCGACAATCCTCCACCCATCGCAGTCCGAATAACAATCCTCTTGCTGACAATCCCCCTCCCCACGACACTCCTCATGACATTCCCTCTGATGACAGTCAACATGACAATTCCCGTCCACCTGCCAACAGAAAGTGAGGGAGAAAAAGTCACACCATCTTTACACCACCATTGGAAATGAAGCGGCGTCCCCTTAAGCCAGACACTTCTGCACGAACAACTCCACCAGCGGTGCGGCCACAAGCTGGAGAGGTTTTAGCAGCAGCGCATACACCGCTGGACACTTTTAGCAAGGCCCATCAGAAGCACCATAAAGCAACTAATGCCGCACGCAGTGAATATGAGTGAGGATGTGGAAAAGGCTGTGTACTTTGCTGCAGAACAGCTGTCACGCGCCCGCAAAAGGCAAAGAATGCATTGGTAAGGACAGCTTGCACAATGTATAGTGTTTACATGAGGGGGGGGGGGGGGGGGGGGT
>RHPI01003020.1:118729-132348 GCA_009103225.1 Chlorokybus atmophyticus
GGGGGGGGGGGGGGGGGCTGTTCGTTTATGAGACTGTTGCCAAGAAGTAATAATATTTATTGGGCTCTGTACTTACCTAATATCAGTGTGCGACAGGAAGGACACGTGCGCGTTTATTGAAGTGCAATTAGTTTAACAAGCGTGCAAGTAGCAACTCCAGCTTGCTCTCGATCAAGCAAAGGAGTCGCGCCAATCCTCCGCACAATTTAGAGCTGAAGGTGCAAACCTTCACCAGCAGTTGCAGAGGACGCAACGGAGGGATGCAAATGCCAACACTGAGGTTGGGCGGGTGCGCAATGAGTTGGAGCAGTCGATGAAGACGGCATCAAGAACAAATGATGATTTCAACCAACTCCTAGCCGAGCTGCGCAAGAGGTTCCAAGATTCGCAGTAGAGGGCTGGGGCTTTAGATGCAGTCATTGCCAAGCTGCGCAAGAAGTTGTCGGAGATGGAGCAGAGGGCTGCATTAACGGATGCGGAGGTCAACGATCTGCGCAAGGCTTTTGCGGGGATGGAGCAGAGGGATGCAGCTTGCAACTCTTAGGTTGCCACCCTGCGCAAGACAACAGAAGAGTTGTTGCAGATGCGTCATGTATTATGTGAGGCCTCGATCTATGGCCTTGAATTGCGAAACATGGATTTTCTATTGCGCATGCAGGCAACGGCCTCTAGCTCCAATGCGACCGCCAAGGTTGGCGAGTGCACGGCAACACATCCACCAGCTGCAACAGGAAGCAGCAGAGCGAGAGGCTGTCGCAAAGGCTGTTGATACAGCGGCTACCAATGCAGCCACTAATAGAGTTGATGAAGCAGCGAATCAGCCGGCAGAGGCACGCACCTGCATTCACGAGCTGGAGCAGAGGTTGGCTGCAGCACCCAATGTGCCTTCAGCATGAGAGACTGTTGCAGGGTTTGTTTACACTGTAACAAGGGGAGGTAATCAAGCAGAGCGACCACTAGTAGAGGCGAGAATTCGCTTTTACGAGCTGGAGCAGAGGTTGGCTGCAGTACCTAACGTGGATGCATACAACAAGCTAGACGAGAATGATTCAGAGCTTACATAGCGACTAAGTTCCTTCAGATGCTGTAACAGCTTGATCATCAGGCATCATGCGCGGAAGGAAAGCTCAATGACGCGCAAGCAGCAGCAGAAGCTTCGAACAAGCAGATCTATGACCTCACAGCATAGGTGGCAAAGGTCATAGCGCAACTTTAGCAGGCTTGCACAGGTTTGTGTGCAGTACCTCATTGGCGGAATCAAGAAACGGGCGCGCCAGGTGTTCAACCACTTTTTTTGGACTGCGCGGATTTAAACGTGCAATAGTGTTGGGCCGTATGCAAAACACTCGACTCTTTAACGATTGGCCATTGATGTTTCGAGAGGACCCAGTCGTATGGTCGGGTACTTTCCTGGAGCGTGCAGCTAAGATCAGGCAGGCGTGGCAAATACCACAACAAAGTGCCAACACATTCACTGGCTTTCAACCAGGCGGCAGTGGGTTCCAGGATTCCTACAGGAACGACACTTCCCACTACACTGGCATTTTGCACAAGGCCTGCTACCGTGATATCAATGTTGAACATGATAGTTGTGATGCTATTCACGTTTTAAACCACCTACGTAACCTCGACGAGAAAATGGCTTCTTTTCGAGGGCCAGCGGCAGCGCCACTATTTACCTACAACGTCTAAGTAAACTATGCCGCTCCAAGTGAACTATGCCGCTGCATGGGCGTGGTTGCAAACCCCCGCAGGTGTATCAGCCTCACCAGATATCGCGATTAGTGCTCCATACAAAGACCTCCTCGTCCTTGTCCTCTTCCTGCTAGTGGTGCTGCTAGTCCTGCTCCTCGTCCATCGCCTCCTGCTACTGGTTGATGTTCCCTTCATTTATAGCTTTAGTGTAAGTTGCCTAATGCAGTTGGCCTTTGCGCGCTGCAAGTAGACAGATAGAAGCAACTGTCAATCTTGACGGTCGCCAACAGACTGTCCATGCTATGTCATATGCAGGCTGCTGGGGCGATCTTTGGCTGTGAAAATGAAGAAGCCGGTGCCATGGACTTGCAAATTGCAGTGGCGATTGTGTGCACCACCAAGCCCAACGCCCCCACCAGAGAGGAGGCAATGACCATGTACAAGTACTACCATCACATCGAGCACGCGCAATTCCCGAGTGGTCACCAAATGGCATTCATCGACCCTAATAGAATGGAGCGTATGCCAAACGCGCTGATCTTGCAAGCCATTGCCAGCTTTGCTGCAAGGAAAAAATGGTTGCTGGCAAACAAAGATGTTCCGGAAGGGTGCGAGTGGGGATCCAATAGTAAACTACAAGGTATACTTCAACGCAGCAAGTCAAGGACAGTCCTTCGCTAGTTGTTGAGAGTATTGACCTAATACATTGCAGGGCTTTTGAGCGAGGCAAAGACGAAAAGGCAATTCCGACCTCAGAGGCAGTGGATGAAACAGCCCTCGTCATCCTTCTAGGTTCGTGGTTTACTATGATGTGGTCAAGTTATATGTGTCAATGCAAGTTGAGTTATGTAAGCACATGACATTGCAGTTGTTGCGCAGAGTTCGACGAGCGCTTAGTGTTTGCAAGAGACTGTCAAGCAAGGCTATTGAACAAGGCTGTCGCGGTGGCTTCACATTGGGGCTGGATCAACCAAATAGCGCACACGTCAAGCTGAGAGACTATTGTTGTTAGCTGCTCATGTTATCTACAGCGTGCTTGTAAGAGACTGTAAGGTTGGTTTTGACATTGGCTTAATATGTACGGGATGTTGTTGTACAGTCCATTACAGCACTTTTGTGAATTGTATACGTGGCGGATTGCATGCACTAGGCATGGTGCATGCACCAATTCTCAGACCATGCATGGTTTGAGTTTGTGACATCATGTCAAATCATGCATGGTGCGACTATCAATCAGACCATGTATGGTGCGTTGTCTGATAGGCCCATGTATGTTGCTGCTTGTAAACCATGTATGCACAACAATATTGGCATCTATGGACCATGCATGGTGCGACGGTCAATCAGACCATGTATGGTGCGTTGTCTGTTGGAACCATACATGGTATTACTTGTGGACCATGTATGCACAACAATGTCGGTAACCATAGACTATGCATAGTGCGATTGTCGCTCAGACTGGCATCATACATGGTCCATTGAGCCAGGAGGGCACCGCACCATGCATGGTCTGTACGATGATAATATAACAAAGGACTTCCGGTTGGTATCCATAGACCATGCATGGTGCAACTGTCATTCATCAGACATGTGGAAGTAATAAACCATGCCCGTCCACTGTACTAAGGGGCATTGCACCATCAATGGTCCATAGAACCTTATATACACGGGCCACCATACATGGTGCGACCCCCAAAAAGTATGGCTTCATTCACGTGACTTCAGACCATGCATGGTCCGACTGTCAATGGCAGTCCTACCATATATGGTCCACTGAATATGTTTAGCAGAGGAAAACGCTGGTCCAAAGAAGGTACGGACCATTGATGGTCCCTTGACCTCAATTGGTGTGTCTATTATTGTACATTAAACCCATACTTCAAATGCAATACAGCCACCTGTTTGCACCTACAACAATCAATATATCATGCATATCGTCCCAGTGCAAAATTCACGTTGCATCATCAAGCACAACTTATGCTTGATGATTGCGTTGACAGGCTATGTGCAGGCAAACACTATTGTGGCGGCGCCACCTCGCTCACGTCATTACTATAATGGCTTATCAGCTGCTGTACATGCTTGTTGCTAGAATGAAGCACACGCATGCTAGCTTACATTGCGTACCGCGATTGCCGACGGATGATGAGTTGATAGACCAAAAACAATCATTTTTCGTTGAAAACAGGCCCAGCAGATCTGATGCGCCCACTTTACAACCATTGCATGTTGGCAGCTTCAAAGTTGTTTCTGCTAATTGCTTAACAGAACTAACTTTGAAGCTGCCATCAAAACATACGTAGTGTACGTAAGCATGCTCAGCAAGTGACTTTAATGCAGAGCGAAAAGTTGTAGTCCCCATTGAGGCTGTACTCGACCACATGCTGCAAGATGTGACTGGTAGTCCTGAGGCAGGGAGCACCTGTCGGGTCCTCATATAATGGGTTGGGAACTCCAACAACCTGCCGGCTAAAACATGCCATTTACCCTGTTCGAAGAACACGGCATGTGTGTATGCGCACATATGTGGGCATGGGT
Source organism: Chlorokybus atmophyticus (assembly GCA_009103225.1). Taxonomy (NCBI): domain Eukaryota; kingdom Viridiplantae; phylum Streptophyta; class Chlorokybophyceae; order Chlorokybales; family Chlorokybaceae; genus Chlorokybus; species Chlorokybus atmophyticus. Next base: position 122,963 of record RHPI01003020.1, read on the forward strand.
ACATGTGCAAGCATGTGAGTGTGAGGATGCATGCGTGTGCATGAATGTGCGTATGGCTGACGCTGAGTGTAGGTATATATATGGGTGGGTGGGTGCTTGCGCGCGTGCGCACGAGCATGCAAGAGCGTGTGTCTTTGTGTGCATGCACATGCTCCGCACAGGCTATAGCTAGGTAGCACGAGCACATGACAGAGCTTGATTACCAACGCGTGCACGCTTGTGCACCAGTGCGTGTGTCTGTATGCCCATGCGCGTGTAAACGCGCGAACGAGTGTGTGTCTTTTGTTTATTCAACTGTGTGCTGCGGCAGCGATGAGTCAATATAACAGCGGCTGGTACCTGGCTAGCGAATAGTCCAGTTGTTCAGGGCTGAATTGTCAAAGATGGGCACTACACGGGCGCCAGCTTCCAGCCACCGCACCCAAAATACAGCAAAAGCGTGGGTGCTATACTTCAGCTGTAGTACCAAACAAGACAGAGAGAAAAGCACAAGTTGGGACCAATTTCATTGCTGTTGCAAAAAGAAAAGGGTGCAGTAGCCTTGAGTTCGACACCAATTGCTTGCAGCAAACAACTAATAACAAACGAACGTTAGACACAAATAGTAGATAAGGCCAGAGGCGCTTCACTTATACACACAAGCTGAGGAAAAGTAGGTAAATAAATCAATATTGAGCAAATAGTCATCGACAGTTGCACGAACAGGGCGAAGAAGCCTAAGATTTATTTTTGATACAACGGTTTCCCACCTACATATGTGGCACATCAAGGTGTACTTCCTGCGCTGTGACAGTAAGCTTGCAGTCTATTCTCCACACAAGGTGCAAGACCAGGAAGCCCTGTGGATAGAAATGCAACAGCGCACTTTGAGCCCTTTGACATGATACAATTGCTGCGTACAATGCTACTTGACCTATCAATAATAATGGCAGGGTCTAAGATGTCTAGCAAAACTGTCTCACAAGAGGACCTCTGGAGGCACTCGTTTTCGGAGCCGCAAAGCTCGCCTGCACGCCGACATCGGCCGCATGGTTCCAAATATATCATATGACATTTTGAGCATCTCATCGCTAGCGGACACAAGCCGCTTTATCTCCCTCGCATTCTTGTGGAGCACCGCCGCAATTATGTACAGGTGCAGCCCCACTCCCTTGACAGGCTCGTCCACGCAGAGCTGCGGGTTGTCCAGGACTCGATGTATGTACTCCTTTCGCCGCTGCATATGACCCTGGCGAGAACACACACTGTTTTCAGTAACAGCCGCAATCTGCAACATGCAAAGAATGCGTGTTGCAATGTGTGTCCAATGCGTGCCGTGCCAGCAGATGCAACACATAAATAGCAGACATGCAGCGGCCTGTTACTGAAGATTGTACTCTGAATTCACTGAATGTGCGCACACAGCAGTGAACACATGTGTGATTGTGTCATAACCAACAGTTGTAAACGACAACATTGGTAAGCAACAACGTGACATGTTTGCTCTGGACTGCACTTTTCCTACAAGAGACTTGAAATACGCAAAACCCAAACAGAGTGTGCATACACAGAGTAGCCTGTAACGCAGCAAATCGGATGTAACATATTGCTAATGAAGTAGCATACCTCTTGCCATCCAGTAACGGCCCCTGCAGCATCATTGCGAGCCTGCTGTACAGCTCTGGCAGCGTAAGTCGGGTAGTCCTTTGCCCAAATTGTTTCCCACAGCAGCATCGCGCGATCAAAGGACAGCTCTCTGCGGAACAACACTAGCACCATACGGAAAGCAAAGAGCGCATCACCGGAGTCCACCTCATCTAGATGGCGCCTCAAGGATGGGTCGCGTATTGCCTGTGAACAAGACAGTTGAGTTGATGATAGAACAACAGTTGCAAGTGTGTTCCTAGCTGATACAATGACCCATACAGAGATGGGGGTGACTGGGTGCAGCTGGCTATACCCTGAGTTGACTACTGACTCGTTGACATTGCCCAAAGACGGGTCATGAGTTGCAATGAGCTATCACTCATGTTTCCTACTTTAGAAGGATGGGGTGATTGGGTGTTTTGCTGGCTATGGCTTGGGTTGTGAAGATATCAAAGGCTCATGTATTCTTAACAACTAACCAAAATTTGCATGGCTAGCGCCAGCTCATTGTGGACGCCCATTGGTCCACCCCGGCTGTCTGCAGCCAGTAGAAAGTTGGCCCGTAACCGCTGCATCAGGTGATGGAACACCCAGAATGCGTCCGCGTCTGATGAGTACAATATCACGAAAGGCGAAAGAAGGTCGCTCATGCCCTGCAGTCCAACACAAACAAAACTGTCAGCATGAACACTAGCACACATACTATACAGCGGGCAATCTGAATGATGGAGAGTGTGTCAACTTCGTGCTCTGGTGAGAACTCGGTATGGTTCAACAACAACCAGAGGTCTTGTTGTTTTGTATATCAACTTGTATCCTAATGCAGAATTGATACAATTTCATGTTACATACTGCCTGTTAACGCATGTTGAACAGAATGTGACACACAGAAGTGTCGGTAAGCCAAGGGCGATTGTCCTTGCCCGAAAACAACTCACTTGGCAGTAACCTGTTGGATGGTCAATCCAGGCATAAGTGGATAGAATCCTTTGCATGCGATACAGGTTGTCGTTCCTGGCCCCTTCGTAGAAAGTCATGTTCCGGTCCGTGCGCACAACATCCAGCTCAATCAAGCGCTGCAACAACACTTCCAACATCAACAAAATGAACCCTTGTGAGGAATCAAAGCAACACAGAATACACACACTGTTGTTGAGTCCCATACCCAGTGCTATGCAATGCTGATGCATACACACCTGTGTGTCGCGCCAGTTCTCGGGCATGCGAGGATCAACCGGTTGGGTGGTGGGTGATTCAGCTGCGCCGTTGACATGTGCTCCTTGTGCACCCGCTCGTGCTATGCTGATGTCAGTGGCAGAGGTGCTTGCAGAGAGCATCTGTTGGGCTTGAGCACTTGGCTGTGGTGAAGATGGCACATACTCGTCTCGTATTGTCTCGTTGTCAATCTTGTTGGAATGGCGAGGCTCAGAGCTGGAGTGCGGGGTCCCATTGTGAATGCCGTTGTGCTCAACGACGGCTATGTTGTGCTCTTGGTCCAACTCGGCGTGAAGCCCGCTTGCCAGGGGCGACATGGCCACCAGCTGGCTGCTCGCATGCTGCCATTGCTGCAGCAGCTGCGTGTAAAGCTCTGCTCTTAGCTCTCGCAACGCCTGACGCTCTGCTGCTGTGCTGTCGGGCGCAAAGCAACCCAGCAGAAACTCCCACACCTGCAAAACAGAGACAATGTGCCGTTCAAAAATGATATGTTAAGCTATCCCAACCCTTGCTTTGCCTTGGATACTGCAATGTGAGTGCTACGCTATCAAACAGCCTTGATGCAAAATCATGCACACATTGGATTTATTGTGAAGATGAACAATGACAAAATTTGTAAGCACAATACCATGTTGCCACTACCACATTGGTACACATGTGCAACATACAATGTCACATTGCCTGGGAATGCCCGTTGTGCTCCCATCCAAGGAATGGACAGCGCAGCAGCGTGGTGAATGACATGTATCAGTTGCGGCGACGCACGACGGAAAGCAACGTTCCCCAAACCATACAAGCTCCTAGGGTGATGTGCAGCAACTGCGGACCAACAAAAGCTGCACATCCGCCCTTGTGACAATATTGCTATGCGATACAGGGCTATTGTCGACAAGCACAATGAGTGATTAGACACACCTATGCTGCATTTTGCAGATAAGACAGCATTGCTTTAAGCGCAATGATTTGCTATAGTTACGGCATATTTGCTGAACATTTAACACATAAGGAAAATAGGAACTTGTGAGCAAACCTGTGCAACTTACAAAGTGCTGACAAGTGATTACCCTTGTGACAGAGATTTACTGGCAAATGCTAGTAGTATTAGCAGTGTTGTAACCTCGCCCAGCGCAACTTGCATTAAGGACAAGTGGTGAGCAACTGTCACATTCTGAACAACTGATGACTGCTGGGAGTTTGTGGGTAGGCTGGTATTCTCGCCCACGGCAGCTTGGAATTGCAACAAAAACAAGCAGTGAACATGATGAAAGCCTTTGTTCGATCTGACACTGAACACTGGCTGGCAATTTTCACTGTGCAGTAACATCAACCACTGCCAGAGTTTCATACCTTTTCTATCTCATCATCAACACCCACCTCTGGTCGGATGGTTGGGTCAACGCCGCCTCGCCTGATTTTGCGCCTGATGTCTGTGAACCCAACAATGCGGCCCTCAGGGTCGTGCGCTTTGGCCCAGCGGCCTGGCGTCAGGGCCGGAGGCGGGTCGGCCACGGAGGGCCTGATGCAGCCAGTGGCGGCCGGCCACAGCGGCATGGACGGCCACAGTGCCAATGACTAGAAGGAGGAGAAGCACGCCCACAACAACAACAGCAGCAGCCACAACCAGCACCACGCCGCTCCCTAGCAAAAAATCTCATTCCCTAAACTTCCCGCAAGCTGCAGCAATAACTCATTTCCCACGTGCAATGCAATACGAGATAAGACACCCACGAGTACAACTGCACCGATCCCCAGTTTGTCGCCAGCAACGCCACCGCTACCGCCGCCGCTCGCAAGTAAACCAAGGCTTTAGGAAATGACTGCAGAAAGTCTTTGCGCAAAACCGTTCAGAAAGCCACTGCCTCGAGTACCGTACTGCCACGGACTAACCTCCGTTGTAATAATATTATATAAGAACGGAATGGTGTCGAAGTTAAATCCCCATGCTCGGAGATATATCAGCTGCATTGATTCTAGGCGTGGTGTCAATGCAATCATACTTGTGTTAGGCTTATGATGTAGTGTAATGTGGCAACTTCTAAACTGCATGATTGACCGGGGAAGTGTCAATAGTCTGTGGCAGTACGGTAGTCATGACTCTGAAGGTTTGGGACCACTTGGACTACTTGGACCACCAGCGTTGCTTGCAAGCTGCGGCGGCGAGCTGCGGAGGAAGGAAGCGGATTAGGCGGATGAGCATGAGAGGAGGAGCTGCAGGATGTGAACGACGAGACACGTAACGAGACACACAGAAAGCAACGCTGAGCTGGTGGTCTAAGTAAACGTCATCTCCTTAGCTTATACCACGCTGGCTAGTCCTGTGTATCCTGTAGTGCATGGAAGCTCTCGTTGTGTTTTGGCAGCAAACTTGTTGATGGCTTTGAGGTAGCTTGTCAGAGCAAAGGGAGTGTAATAAGACGGTTGCGTACACATTGCTTTCTTGATGCTCCTGGACAGTAGTCACTAGTTGTCCATGATAACAAACCGCATGCAAACCTTCTTTCTACCTTCTTTCTATTGTGTCATCTTCAGCAGGAGAGAGAGCAGCTGGTTGCTTGTGGCGTCAGCCGTATGGCAGCATGCTTCATGCTTCTTTTGGCCCGTCCGCGCGGTCGCAAGCTTCCAAGTTGCGGCATTTGAGAGCTGGTGAGCACAGTTTGAGGCCACGGAGGCAGGAGGAGCACGAGGCAGGTGACGGCAGCACATACTTGCATTAAGAACTCGCAGTTGGTTGATTGCTATGCTTCAAGCTTCAAGCTCAATGCTCGCTGGCCCAGTTACAGCTCTCAAATGGGCCAGCGAAGCACTGTTGCAGCTGTCACTGAGCTAGCTGCTAGTAGCAGCTAGCTCAGTGACAGCTGTAAGCACAGTGAAGGTCATGTCTTGGCGCCTGAGCTACACATACGCACGCTCGCATGCGCACGCGCATGTGCCCGCGCACTCACCAACTCAGTTGGCCAGCACATCTGTAGCTGCACGCCACAGCTGCTTGGTTCAGTCAGTCAAGGCTGTCACAGGTTTAGAACATGCGCTCATTGCAACTTTACCAATGACAGTTGACCAGTCACAGCGGAGTTTGTGTTACGCCCAGTATGAAGTGCTGTTGGGAGTGCGCTGCACGACGCCGTCTGTGTCGGAAGAGTTGAAGGCACTCTCTGATGGCTGACAGGAAGCATTCATGAGCAGCTGACCAGATTGGTGTTGAGAGAGAGATTCCAACCGCAGAAGCGCGTTTTCAATGTTTGGGGGTGTGTCTGACACACTTCATGATTGCTGCTATTGCCTGTACTCACAGTCGTGGTCACGTTTGCTTAGAGCAGCTGTATTGCCGCTGCCCTACAGAGGTGCTGGAGTACTTGTCCACGACGACAACCAAACTGCATATGCCTCCTGCCTGGAAACCCTGTACCTCTGAACAGAGACAAACTCTCACCAAGGCAGAATCATACATCAAGAACGCTTGCAGTGCGCTTATCGATAGCAGGCTCTGCAAGCATTCTGCTCTACCGTTGAATGCCTAACCAATGCATACAATGCGCATGCTTCATGATTTACATGCAGGGTGCGATCCTATACTACGCAAGGTTCTTATCAGAGTTGCACACTGGGAACGGGCAAGCTACTGTCGTTGGTAAGCAAGTCACCATTACCAGCAGTGTTTCTGCTTGACTATACTATACTGGCTGTTGACCCTACTTCCGGCCATTTTCACTGTTCTGAAGCGCCTTGGTTGGTTTCCTCGCAGGGCTTGGGCATGCCGGCCATTGTGGAAAGGTGAGCTGGCATACCCAACCTTGCTGTTGTACTGCACGTGCATGTCGTACTAGCACGTATTCGTCACTTGCAAGTATCAAACTTGCGTTCACTGCGCCAAGCCACGTCCTGTTGCCCATGTGCTTGTTCATCAATTGATGATGGTTGTTACTTACAGGCAGTCAACAAGCGGTTCTATTCATTATGGTGCAACAATGCTCCGCTTCACACATTCACATGATCAGCATGGGTTTTGCTCACGTACAAAGCATCATGTGTTGACTTGACAGTATCCACCAGGACATGCGTGGCAGTCAGCTGTACGGGCTTCTTTATCAAAATACAAGCTGGCCTACTCGACAGCATAGATGGACTTCAACTTGAAGCCTGCCAGATGTGCTGGTGATACGTCAATGCGTTGTGTATGCGTGCGTGCAAGCGTGTTTGGTACCATAGAATTCTTTCTGTGTTGCACTGAGATAGTTTGCCAGTCCTGCATTGAACATGATGTGCAACGAGATGCAGCTTCCTGAGCAGCAGTGTGTGTGGCTTACAGGCCGGCCATTCAATTGGGAGTTACATGGTGCAAGAGATGTTGCAAAAGAGGCCGGAGCGGGTACAATGTGGTATCGTTTCAAGTTTGCGCAGCGCACTGTTGCACATTGTTGCATAACTTCTTTCCCTCACAAGTATACACAATGCGCGAGGGGTATGCTCATGCATCATTATGATCACAATCATCCGAAAACAGCATGCCACCAACATGTAACACTGTCACACACTTCACCACCGGGCTACTCCCTACCCAACTCACTGCCTACAGAATGGGCGTTCATGTGCTTCTGGTGCAGCAGGTGCTGGGCATGCACCCCTTCCACTATCAACTTTGGTGCCAGTAGGCAGCAGTTTCTTGCATAGCACGGTAACACAGTCCGTGAAATGTCTGCAGTGCAGGAGTTTTGCATTGAACCAGAAAACAGCGCCGTTTCAGCTGCGCGCCCTAATGTGCATGCATGTGCGTGTGCGTGCGCGTAAACAGGTTGGCATTGTGCCACTGGCCGTGTCTATTGGTGCTATCGAGCGTTTCCTTGCAATATCAAGAAACTGCACGTAAGGTCACGGTTCCGTGACACGGTGGTGCTTGTATATGTCACATAGGCCGTGCAATGGTGAGTCACATGCACAGCATTGCATATTTGCTACACAGTAGACCCTAACGTTAGAATGCACAGCAAAGGACCTGAAGGTCAATGCAGTACTGTGTAAGCACTACACATTGGCAAACTGCTTGTCCAAGCTGTACATTTCAATTGCATGCTTTTAACTATGACCAACATGATCAACAAGCGATCAAGCCATGGTCATGATGGTGTGATGTTGTAACCCCATTATGCATGGATGCAGTACTACAGTGGTGCCCAGTTCAGCTATGTGGGCAACACTGAGTTCTAGCAAGTGACAGATGCACATGTCATGTGTAAATCGCTGTTGAGCTGCACTCTAAATTGCCGAGGTTGTTGTGCACATGTTAACGCGCCTTAATGGGCGTTAACATATGACGACAAGGAGCGCATTGCATCTTTGTTTAGTATGGTTGATCATTGGGGCCCTATCATACACCACGATAAGGTAAACCAAGCATGCATTCTGGGTTATTGCACATTGCATTGACATGCAACCAGCGCATTGGTACTGATGTCACATGTAGCCAAGATTCAAGCTAGAGCTCTGCACAACAACAAAACGCTTACTAGTATATGAGAGATAGTATGCTACATTGGTGTGTTAATTAGCGTATACGAGGACCATCGAGTCTTTTGTAGGCAGTGCCGTAGATGGAAAGAGCTTACACAGATACTGACGCTTGCAACACATACGGCGTCGCATCAAGTAAAGACCGGTCACCCAAATATGCTTACATTCAACTTGCATGCAAAAAACAATGAGTGTTGCAGCAAAACTATGGCATAATGATTTGTAAGTCAGTTTAAGCAAAGCGTCCATCAATGCGGCACCTGCACAAGCGCCTCGTGCAGCATGTGTTCAGCATATGCGTAAAAGGGCCTTAAACCGACCCGTAAAATATGTACAAACCATGCGTTATAAGTGTGACATGTTACGCGCGCCACGGTAACTACCTTTAAGTATCAATCGCGTAGACGCTTATGATGTGTTGTAAGTTGACGAGATGACGAGGTCGACAAAGATCTTAATTGGTAACCTAGCAGCATCCGATACATCATTTTTATTGTGAAGCATATGTTAAGCAAACTCATTGAAAATGCCCTCGACCAACCCGTGATTTGAATATAATCATGTATTAAAAGCGTGACTTGTTGCCCATCACATGAATGGAATAGCTATGAATTGAAGACTTATATGAGACATGTATAGGAGGCGACTTTTACTGCCATAGCATCAGGGGGTAGTGGTTAAGGTGTCGATGTTAAGGTTACATATCTTGTAATGAAGTAGACAGTCGCAACGTCTTGTGAGTAATGACGCGGTTGGCGGAGAAAGCATTTGATGAGTGAGCAGCACTGAAGAAAGCGCTTTGATTGGGCAGCATGTGTTAAGCAAACGTTTCTATAGGACTCTGAACCGATTGGCGAGATTAATATGGATGTCTCGATAATCGTAACTTATCTCCCCCTTAATTAATATGTCAGTACCATGTTAAATTCGCGCAATAATGCATTTAAGCTTACGTAACTCGAGGGCCGCGAGCGAAGGAAAAGCCATTTGAGAACTTGTCGTGAAGCTTGCAAGTCTTTGATCAAAAGGGGGGGGGGGGG
>RHPI01003020.1:142866-155267 GCA_009103225.1 Chlorokybus atmophyticus
CACATCCCTATTAGCCCGCGTGCAGACACATGCACGCACGCGCGACATACCACTCTGTTATCCGGATTGATATGCTGCGTGGCCTCCTGGTTTGTTAGCAGACCATGATGATGCAGCTCGAAGGCGATGCCTGCGCCCCATGTTCGCGGGCAATAATCGTCCTGCACACAGCACAGCATCAGATACAAGCAACTGCAGGCGCCTGATTCTAGCAGATGCAAGGTATGCGTATCCAAACCGTGCAGGCATGTACAAGTGCATTGACAAAAGTAAGCAATGCTTGCACCTGCCCAACCAAGAGCCCGAGAGACAGTCCACCATCCGGGCCCTCCAGATAAGTATTCGCACTACCATAAATGTCTGCCAGCGTGCGGCACATTAGCTGGGGCGTTAGCATAAGCACTGCAGCAACAACACCACGACAAAACTCACTGAAAGTGTAGGCAACGCCGTATCGCTGATTGGGAAATGGTGTTATTGAAGTGTAGAAATCGCTTGCAGAGCAATTCCGCCCTTGAAACGTGCATCCTATCAACATCGAGTCCAGCTGATGCGCAGAAGATAGAATCTGCACACACAACCGTGTGTTATGATTGATTTGCTTAATTGAGGCATCACCGATGCAGCTCAATTGTAAGTGTTACCTGTGACTCAGTCCAGTTAAGAGGATACCGCTGAAACCCACCACTCGCATCGCCAAACACGCCAGCTTCTGTGCTGCACATCTGACTAAAGTCAACAGTGTTCTCGACCGCAGACCTCCTGACCTGCATGCCCAAACAAGTCTAAGTCCCACGCATGAACATCATGTGCTTCGTAGTGTCCACACGCACGCACGCACGCACGCACGCACCGGGTTCTGGTTCCAGATTGTGATTGAGGGAAACGCCAGGCCTGCGCCATAAGACTTGTCGATGAGTGCAACATTGGTGTTTGTATTTCGGTCGCTAAACTCGCTGATCTGCACGATAGCCAGCCAGAGGAAGATGGCCAGCCCGATGAGAAATATTGTGAACCAGATCAGCCTTCTCCGCAGACTGGTGTCGACACGCATGGCTCGCGGTATGGCTGCAAAGCAGAGGGTTCACATAATCATGTATGGCTTCATGGTGCACTGCCCGCAACAATTGGCATGATGCATGGCTGCGTGACAACAAGCACGCAGCTTTGCATCATGCTTAACACCAGGCAGGAAACGTAGCAAATGTAGCAAATTCTGTGACAAGCTTGCAAGAGCTTGTGCAGGGTGAAACGTGAACATGCACAACGCACAGATGTAACATAGGTTATTGCAGAGACTGTGGGCCACATCCACACAGCAATGTTACCATGCAGGGTGAAGTCGCCACACAGCTCATCGGCACGAGGGTCAAAGAGCCAGCTGGGTGTGCCTTTGTGAGCGCCTGCCTGCACGAGGGGCTTGACATCCGCCTCTTTGTCTGGCGGGGGGACCATGTCTGGAGCATCCAATATGGGTTGTGATGAAGAGGATTTCATGCTAGCGCCGCGGCGGAAAGAACGCTTTGAAGGCGAGTCCACGTCGCTTGACTGCACCACAATGACGCCATGCTCCTCCATCCTGCGCATGCATACAAGCTTAACACAATCGGATCAGCCCACGGTCTGGTTGGACGCACAGACACAGCGTTGTGAACACCACATACCACACTTTCAAGTGCATGCGCAATGAGGTTGTGAGCGCAATCAGAGTGTCAAGCACAAGCTTTCAAGGGCTTGAGTGCTTGCTTTTGTCCCAACTGGCAGCCGAACCACGTGAAACCGTCTGGCACACACTTTGCACGACACTGCGTACAGTGTTGGACACTTGGCCATTGTAAGCGAGAGAGAGAAGTAAGAAACCAGAGTGTCCGCCATCAAAAATCAACGACGTGCAAACTAAATAGTGTGACTGTCTGCTCTGCGCTGCTGTGGGTGATCAGCACTGCGCGGTGATCTGTCAGCCACTGCTCCAGCGCAAGCGGCTGCTTGGGCAGGAGCAATATCAACAGACCGTCTCGCGACGCACAAGCAACAGTACATGCAAGCTGCACCAGACCACACCAGGTCAGACCAGGCCACCGACAGCTACAGTACCTGGCAGCCGGTGTTGCAGCAGCGCCGGCCCGGCCTAGGCAGGCCAACAAGTGACGACCAACTCGCCTCCGCTGCCACTCCTTCTACTTCATCAACACAGCAGGCTCAGCAACCTGCTCGCTAACAGCGCGGGCGACGCTGCCGCGTCCACGGCGGCGGCGACAGCGGTGGCGACGCCGGCGGTATGCTTGGTCATGTCAGATAGCGAAACCACCAGTCAGCACGTAAGTGTTGACCGGTAGAGCGGTGTCGTAGTGCTCTCTGCGTCTGGTGGCCTCAGGCGCGCCGCCGGTTTATGTCGGTCACTGGCAGTGGGTCAGTTTGTGTGCAGGCGATGCCCAGCCGCGAGATTCACCGACATCTGCAGTGCGCGTCTCCTGAGGTAGATGACACGGGCACTCGGCGAATGCTTGTAAATGACCACGTGCGTCAACACCTTACGTTGCGCGGGAACTCGGAGGTCATCAGAAACCCAACTCTATTTAGAGACTACAATAGACACAAAGAAACATAGATAAAAACATCAGATGCTCTTACCCCGTAGTTCTTCCCGCGGCACATGAAAATCGAGCCTAGGCTAGGTGGGCTGTACTTGCAGGTACATGTAGGTCTACCTGTCAGCTGCATGTAGCAGGTGTTACAGGTACCTGCAGATCACTGCAGAAACTATGCACACTGCCCAACATTATAAAATATACACAGTATATACACACTTACCACTTAACCATATCCACAAAGTTGTCATAAGAAAATGCATTTTGATCGCATAGCTCTTGAATTGAATGTGTGCCACCATGAAAAGTATATATTGCTTATGAATTTTCTTTTTCCCGTATAAGTCTTAAGAAGCTGCACGGCCACACCGCCTGTCGCAGATGGGTAATCAATTAGTAATGTTGCATGATGAGCGCTTGTTAACATTAGGGCGAAATATTTGACGCCAGCAGTATCACGTGTATCAATAGATCTATACCGAGCAAGTTATATCACTCTTCGGCTTACATAACATAGTAACCATTGTGAGATTGTGAGATTGTGCGAGAACTTCATCAATCATCATCGCACCCTATCAATGTGCAATGCTTGTGAGTGTGCTAAAGCTTGGTATTCCAACTGCCCTTAAGTTCATGAGGTTTTGTAAATGGTAAACCATGAGTGGCTTGCTTATTGCTACCTTACTTATTCATAGCATGGTTACATGGGCGCTGCCGTGGTACCTCGTCCAAAAGTTTAAGAAATGCAAGTGTCATTCCAATGCAAGAACGACATAAGCGCCACCGTTTTGAGGCGCCGTTTGGAGTCTTGCTAATCATGTGCCACATTGCAGGAGAGAGTGGACGCTACTCTTAGTCAGAGCGTTTTCAACATGTGTTATGCAATGGAGCGAATGGGGTGCTCTACTACTGTGTGAGGCCTAATCACTTTACGGGCTCTTCTTCATGCTGCGAGGGGTGTGGTTGTGTGAACATGGGCACCAAGGTTGAAAGCAGCCTGGCTCAAAGCACCGCTTGATAATATATCAGCAGTTAAGAGAGGCGCTTAGCAAATGGTGAGCCTACTTAAATTGCAAGGGATATGACAATGATGATAACGTATGTGACCCCGTCTGTCAAGTCCCCGCTGTCAGTTCTTTGGTTTAAGTTGCGCAAGTTGGAGTTGAACGGCAGTTGCGGCCGCGTGATGCATATATATGTGTGTATATATATACATATAATTTTTTTATTTTTGACAACAATGCAAACTTGGTGTGTATCATTGCATATCTCCTTATTGAATGTGTGTAGCATGCGTTCAATCATTGCATGGTCTAGTAACATGCAAGCCTGGGGCTAGTGTTTATGGTCTATTATTTGCATTATAGCGTGTCATTTGGACCTTGTGCATTGCAGCTTGTGATTTACAGTGCGTGCACAATAATTCATCCCGCTATAAGCTTGCAAATTATGAAAGCATGTTGTGCTGCATCTTTAAAAGCAAGTACAACCATTAAGCAATGCACCGTGATATATACAACAACATGTCGCCGTTACTTTTAAACATTACCTGTTAACATTTACAACAAGCATCCTTTTTTTCAGCTAAGGACACACCGATACCGTAGCGCCAGGGAAGATCTGGCTATTAGATATTTTATGAAAGTCATAGACGGACTTTGGATAGCGCTGGATAAGAAACTATACGGTGTTAGCAACAATCAACTTGCAAACCCATGGTAGGCTTCTGTCCGGCCCGTAGAGACAGTATCTAACGTCTTCATCGCCATGTTCGAAAACATACAGCGCCTCTGGCGCAAAGTTGTGACAATACTACCTTGACAATTTGAAAACAGCCCAATTTTCACTTGCACTACGGTTGTAGGCAACCGTTAGTAATGCCGTCTTCTCGGGGTATAAATATCTTCTTTTTGAATATATATGCCCTTTGACGACAATGTCAAGGAACCATTAGTTTACCTAGCAGATACTGTTGGTTGTAAGATATACTTATCTACATGCAAACATGAATTGTGTTCAAGAACTTTCTGCAATTGATCAGAAAGTATACTTACAAGGAGGGTCACGTCGCGCAGCAACATCACAAAGTCACAGCGTCACGCTGCTGCGTCACGCGATACCGCGTTTTTGTAAGAGGATACTTATGCTTACAATGCAAGATGCGGTACGATGCACTTGCTTTGTAAGTATAATATATGCTTATATGCGTGTAAACATAGTTATACGTATATGCAGGCAAACATGTCTGCCCTATAGATGCATATTTTGCAGGGACCAAGTGTATAGATATAAGGAGAGTGGACTGTGTGTATGCTACAGCTTTTAGCATACACATCCCTATTAGCATGAAACTGCTCATGATCAATGTGATGCTTATATTGGCGCATGACGTAACTCGATGTAAGCTCGCACGTGACTCCACAGGCTCGCGCACTGCACCCACTGCATAGCAAAATGCACTCCGGGGTAAGAGGGACCTTGTTCTTCTCCTCCTCCCCGATGGCGCCGCCCTCGCCAAGGCCTGCCGTAGCTGTGGCGAGGGTGAAGTCCTTCTCCTTCGACTGCGAGGCGCTATCCCTGGCAGTGCCACCGCCGCCGCTCTTCCCCTCCAGGACGAGGCAGCTGGCGGCGGCGTGGGCGGCGGCGGCGGCGGGGGGTGAGGAGGAGGCGGGGACGTGGCTGGGGAGGGAGGAAGAGTGGTCTAGGAGGAGTGCTGAGAAGGATAGGGATAGGGAGGCGAAGAGGCTCAGAGAGTCGGTGAAGAGCCTGGAGAAGGAGGTGAAGAGTGCCAGGATTGAGCTGCAGCAGAAATGCTACGGCTTGACTGAACTGGAAAGTGAGGTAAGGATCTGGGTAGTGTGCTCAAAACAGTATTAATAGCAACAACAAATGACAATAGACAACAACATCACCACATACGACACCACCACCACCACTACCACCACCACCACCACCACCACCACCACCACCACAATAACAGCAACGACGACAGTTGCACAGTAACTATAACCACGAGAACAAGTACAGCAAGTACAATAACAAAGACAACAATGTTAACACCACCACCAAAACAACGTTAGTGATGATGCTGGTGTTAACGCCTATGCTTGCGCAACAGTGTTGTAACAGTGTTGTTTCACAGAGTCAGTCCCTTAACAGCTACACAACTTGTACCTATCCAAGTTGCTAGTATCCATCACGTGTGAAAAACAGCGACATGTTGGCAGCATTTTCCACTGGGCACCCCTCCATGTTGCAATCAACAACTACCTGATTGTTCAGTATGTTCGCAAGTGCAGGTGGAAGCTATGCGGCTTCAGGTGCGGTTGAAGCAGGAGCAGCAGCTATTGGTGGCGTCATCCTCATTGCAAGCTGATGAAGATGACAACCATCAAGAAGCCGATGACGAACGGCCGTCAACGCCTGCGGTATAGCACTAGCACGCGCACGTGCACGCACACGCACACGCACACGCACACGCACGTGCACATGCGCTCACATATGCACAGGCGAAATGCGCTCACATGTGCACACCCCTGCAAACGCATGCGCATGCACACATTGATCATCACATGTTCTTGGTGTTACTCGTAGATCAGTGGACGTTTCTTTGGCCTTACAAGAGATGAGTACGTGCGTGCTTCGGGCATGGTGAGTTTGTTGTCCATGCCCAACACAGCATAGGGCTGTAACCTTGCAGAGATGCGTATCATCGCCCACAACCTAACATACCCAAATACAAAAACTACCCAACATTGCTGCGTTGCACACAGGATTGGGCCTTTGGAAGCAAACTGGACGACGCCGGCGACGATGATTACACGCTGGACAAACTCAACAACGTCCCTCACGTCGTGCGATACAACAACCACAACAACACGGACAGTGACGATGGCGGTGGCAGTGAGTGTGGCACGAGCAGCACGCGGCAACAACGACGTACGCAACATGCGGGCAGTGATAACGCGCGTAGCGAACCACAACAAGCCAAGTGAGTGTAGTTGTTGTCGCCGTAGCGGTGAGTTTGAACAAGAAATATAGTATTGCTTATCTGTTGACACACGCAGGTTGTGTGCGAAGCATGGGGATCTGCACTGCAACTGCGTGCGCTACCTCGTGAGCGAATGGAGCGTCTGCACAAGTACGACTAAAGCATGAACTATGCAATGTGCACAGGTGCCAACACCCGCATGCGTGCCCGTGCATATGTGTGCGCGTGTGCGGTTGCGTGTGTGTGTGCACGCGCGTGCCTGTGCTTATGTGTGCGTGAGTGCAAGTGAGTGTACGAGCGTGTGCGTAGGCACTACAATGATCATGACCACCTTCATGTGTTGCAGCGCCGCAGCCGTTCTCTTTTGCCGAGCGCGAGCAGCAGCGCAAAGGCCAGAGCATCCTGGAGATGCGCCTCCGACAGGTGAGAGAAGCAGGGGCTTGCTGCCTTCCTTGTCGACCACCGCGTCGTAGTGCACAGAGAGATGTTGCGTTCCAGCACGAGCATGAGACTTATCCTGTGCAGGACTTGGCGGTGAGGAGAGAGCTTGAAGACAGCGCGCGCAGGAAAGGATTCAAAGTGAGTGTTCGGTTAGCAGACACATGCTCATGCGCACAAGAGCAGACACCCCCCCGCACGCACGCACGCACGCACGTGCACTGCTGTGTATGTGTGCGCGTGCGCGTGCACGTGCATCTGTTGCTTGCGTGTGCTTGTGTGCGCATTTGGGTTTGAGCGCTCTTGCGTTTGCACTTGTTTGTACCCGCGCACGCGCGCACGCACACCCTCCTTTCCCACCAGGCCAACCCGGTGCCCCTCTCGTCGCTTGTCCCCCGCTTCGACCGCCTGACGCTCGAGGGCGAGGCTCGGCGTGCCGCGCGGGTGGCGGCGAGACGGGAAGAGTGGCAAGTCAGCTTGATGAAAGACACGCCCGACTATGCACGCTCGTCAAAGTGAGAGAAGATGCCATGTAGTCTGATTGAAAACAAGGTCACGTTGTTATCTTAGCATCAACACACGCATGTGTACATGCAGGTCGTTTTCGAGTGGTCGAGTGGACGACACGAGGCCGATGTCGGCGCCGCCTTTCAGGGCGAAGGAGGTGCCTCATCATGTATTGGAGCCAAGGTGGGGCTTTTTCAGCAGTCAGTGATAAACGAGAGAAGACAGCGTGTTCAATCTGGGGGTGTTGTGCACTTGATTCAGGTTTGATAGAATGATGGAAGAGGGCGAGAAGAGGCGGCAGGCGGCCATACGTGAACGAGCCGAGGCGCTACTTGCGGTGAGACATGCTGCCTCTGTTGGAGTTGTTGTGCATGTGCATCGGTATCCTGCATTGTGGCACGTTTGGAGTTGTTGAACTCTGCTGACTGTTTTGACTACTGCACACCAGACTGCAGCTATGCCCAGCCGCATGGCGCAGCACGCCGAGCAGCAGAGTAGTGCAGAGTCCAATGCTACTGCCAACAACGCCAAGAATCATCAACTGGGAGCGGAGTTCATCTTCCATCCGCAAATCAAGCAGTGAGGGGCTGGTTTGCGCATGTCTTGCCAGATGGAATGGACTGGACTGATGCAGTGATGGGTTGGCTGATTCTGCTGTCATAACAGCAAAGTTCCGGACTTCACGCGGCTTCAACAGCAGTTTCAGGATGCGTTGGACGCCGCGAGGCCTCACTTCAAGACAACAGGCAAGACATGCCAATGTGTTACACCCCCGTGCGTGCGTGTGACTGTGGGTGTCAGCGTGTGCGTGTGCGTGTGAGTGAAAAGCACACATTGTTGATACTCCCATACGCTCAATTTGCAGCTTCAACGGAGTTTCGGTTGTCGGAGTCGAAGCTGGATTGGGCGGAGAAGACGCGCAGGATACTTGCGGATGTGCAGCACGATGAGGACACAATGCGCGAACGGCGATGGCCGTACATGGCACCAAGAACAAAGGTGTGTGCACGCGTATGTGAACGATTGGTGAAAAGCTTACTGTTATGCATGCACGTATGTGTGCATGTGCATCCGCACGCGCAGACACGCACGCACGCACGCACGCACGCACGTACGCACGTACGCACACACGCGTATGCGTGCATGCACATTCGCATGCCTGCATGCAGGCCCGCATGCGCACATACACATGTACACGCACGCATATGCGCAAGCACGCGCATTTCCTCCGCATCTCACAACATCCATCAACCAGGTGAGGCCCACACCCGTGCCCACAGTGCTCGAGCCCAAGCGCCTTCCTTCCGGCACCAAGGCTGTCACACTCAAGCTAGAAACCACAAAGAAGAACATCGCCGCAGGTGCACACACACACCCAACACACACCCACCACCCACCACCACATCACCACCAACACCACCCCTGTATCAGGTGTGTATGCCAGCCGGGAAGAGAAGGAGAGAGCCGAGCGTGAGCAGAGGGATAAAGAGAGGGAGGAGAAGGAGCAGAAGAACAGGGTGTCCACACCACCACGAGGAGGAGGGAGACTGCATGCTCAGCAAGAGATGCACAGAGACGTCAGGCACAAGCAGCAGGAGGGTGTGGCGCGTGCCGTCGTGGAGGACACGCTGCATGCGCATGGCGTGGACTCGTCTGTCGTCTACTGGGAAGAAGAGTTGCTCAACCGGTGACATACTTATAGGCCTATTGTGACTGTTGCTAGTGTTGTGTACAATCATGCTAAGGCTGCAATGCCAGCTTGAACGCGCGTAGAGTATGTGCTTGTGTTGCGAGCGAGTGATGGGCCTGGTGTTATGTAACAGACTCTCAAACTGTGGCATGCAACTGTTGGGAATGTTCGTGGAGGCGGGAGATCCCACTTCTTCTTGAGGCGGCAAAGATTGAGGGCCCATGGCAAACATGCTATTTGCCCTACCTATGCAAGACAGCACGCATGATGTACAGTCGGTGGTGTACACGCACACGCCTGGATGGTGTGTGCTTGCGAGCTAGTGGCTACGTGCGCGCCGCGCTGCCTTCTTACGTCGTCGGCCTAACCCCAACCCCAACCCTACCGCAAATCCTAATGCTCTGAACAACTTGAATAGAAAATAAGCAAGCGGGCACACAACAAGCAGTGCCACCACCGGAAGAGCGATGTATAACCCAGCACCCGCTACAGCTCCTGCGCCAAGCACCGCACCCGCCTGCATGTGTACGTTGCGCGCACGTGTGTATGTGAGATATACATGTACCAACTGCGCACATGTGCGCGAGTGCGCATACACGTGTGTCTTTGTCTGTCATGTGCGTGCAACACCAAGTACACGAAACTCAGCTTCGTGTACATGTCAAATCAAGTGGCCTTGGAGTTACCTTAGCAAGAGCCACCATGATGGCTGCCCCGCCGTATACGGTGGCTCCACTTGCAGCCGTCACACCCGAAATTGATGCTGCTGTCAGGCCAATTGCAACTCCCGCAGCAGACACACCCCCAGCGACGCGCCCGCTCCATCTGGCAGGCAAGGAGTTCATGAGCGACTGTTGCACATCAGCACACATGCGTATGCACACGCACATGCATAGACACACACCCGCACGCGCATGCATAGACACACATGCCCACACGCACACGCACACGCCCACGCCCACGCCAGATAAGCGCACGGACACGCACTGTCGCACATGGCAAGCATTCCTACCTTGCCACCTGCCCTTCCGCATTGTCGGGCAACAGCGCACCAACAACTTCATCTGCCTTCATGGCTGCCGCAGCCCCTAACAACCCGATCCCCGTCGCGGCGGCCCCGAGACCCGTCACGGCGGCTAACGCCTTCGCACCCCCAACCTGCGCAGCACCTAGCAGCCACAGTGGGTTGGGTTGGGTTGGGTTGGGTTGGGTTGCAACGGTGTGGACATGTGTGCCATTGTGTTAGCCTCACCTGCCATCATGCCCGCACCACCCGCCACCTTGGTGCCAGCTGCAATCGCCACGCCTTGGCCACATTGAGACGCGAATGTGACGATGGGAGCAACATCATTGTAACCTGATTGATAACCGGTGACTCAAGCGTCAATGTGCATGGTGCAGCACCACTCCACGCACTCGTCATATGGCAGGGGCACACACACACAAAACCTGTTTGTGCGCGCGCAGGCACATTCGCGTGCATACAGCTTATCAGATACATGCAACGACCCATTCACCCACCCACATACCAGCGAGCACACACACATGCGCACACGTACACTGCTACTCATACCCTTCATGAGCGCTGCACCCCACCCGGACGCTTGTTTCTTCGCGCCATCGTCTGGCGACTTTTTCGCCATGGATATGGGGTAGAGGCTTCTCCCGCAACAAGCGCACAGTGTTCAATGGCAGCTGAGCACTGACACACAGTTGCACGGTGCCACCGCACCCTAAAGTCACTTATACTCTACAGGCTACCGAAGCTAAGCACGCTGGTAGCTGGCAGGCCTTTTACTGGCGTGAAACGTGCATTTGTGCGTGCGTGCGTGCATCTGATGTTTCGTGTAAGCGAGCCTAGGCTTGGGTCTGAGACCTAACAGCTGCTAGGTGATGGCCAAGCAGTGTGCTTCAGATTCTTCTCAGTCCCCGCGCCCCCAAACCCTGAGCGGAGTATAGTGAGTTCGGCCCACGCAACGGCAGCCAGCAGGTCAGTTGCTGACGTCGTCGTGGTCAGACTTGGAGCATGTTGTGCGCTGCCTGGTGCTGTGTGCAGAGAGAGATGTGCGACACGTGTTGTGTGCGAGACTCGTGTGACACGAGTCGTGTCACGTGATGTGACAGCCGAGACGGTTAAGCTGTGGACCTTACGCTTATACAAGGGTAAACACCGTAAGTTGAAGTGTATGAATGTGTAAGGGGAACGTGCCAATGTACAGACGTTGCTAATCTAAGGTAAAGCCCCCTGATCGGGATTGGCCCCCAATTTGGAAGTTAATCAAGTGTGTGGAAGCATGTTATTATATTATATATATTAAGCATGGTTGATAAATATCAAACACAAGCTTGCATGGTACTGCATGTGCATGAATGCAAAGGGGGATGCGCCTGCATCAACTACACATCATGCATCATACACATCATCTAATAACACAGGCACCAATTTAACCACCGTGCTACTTCACACTTGAAATCATTGTGTGCATCGAGTAGTTGAGATGGCATTTATGTGTGTGTATATAGTGTTACATATTGCCTTAGCATGCACAATGTGCATGCCAGCACCGGTGTCACCCACAGTGCAGTGCCAGCACAGAGCAAGTGTGTGTACGCAGAGTAGTTGAGATTGCACAACCATGCGTGATGTGTATGCTAGCACGCGTGTGTGTAACCCAAGTGTAATTATCGGTTTGCCAACCTTGCCAACCGAACAATAGTTGAACCGGAGTCACATTGCAGGCCGCAATGGCTGCTATGTGACCTTTTGTCGCACAACTCGCATTGCATCGCGATGTCTTAATACAACTTGGCTTGAGTTGGTTTGCCACTTAGATACCTGATGGTAACTACCGTGTTTAGGGGGGTGCAGCCAGGTTGACAAGTAAGTCATCGAGTTATGAATTAGTCAAGCTGGTTTATTCTTGGCATAGCATTGTACAATATCCTAAAACATTTTTACAGTACTATTACAGTACATTTATGGTACGACATTAATGATGCTTGTGCAAAGATAAACTTTGAGTTGGTTCAACAATCACATGTATATATATTGTTAAGCGAAGCGTGCGAATGTGGTGTGACTCTTTTATGGCAGTAATACATGAAGTGCGCGCTCGCAGGCAGTTTGCAAGCGGACAATACGTGTGAGTGGGTGGGTAAGTGCAGGGGCGGTTGCCTCCTAAAAAGT